>JAOTON010001355.1:0-490350 GCA_034440635.1 Lepas anatifera
TCCCGCAGGTTCAGGTGCACCGCCACCACAGCGCTGCGGACGGCACGGCCGCAGCCGACAACAAAGATACTCGGAATCGGGCATGGATCGAGTATGAATCTGGCATGAATCGGGCATATCATCTGGCATGAGTCGGGAGTTTTATCAGGCATAAATTGGGTACTTTATCGGCATTTCTTTTGGAATGAATCGGGAGTTTTCTCAGGCATAAGTTGGGTAGTTTATTGGGCATGAATCAGACGTCATTGAGACACAAATCGGGCATTTTATCGGAAATTTATTAATATAACATACCATGGCAGTATGTACGCGTGTGTGCATGCTCTTAGATGTTTCATTGACTTCTTCAGTAGAGTTTTGTTTCCGAGACTGCGCCTTCTAACTGCCCCATGCAGGAAAACCAAGCAAATAAAACAGGGCTGGTTCTATCACACCTTCCGAACTTCTTTGAACAGTAAATAAAGATGGGCCCGAAGTCAACACCGGTATCCACGAATACCAGCAGTCCACGAAATACCAGACCATTAACGCTGGGCACCACCACCAAAAAGGTGTCCAGCTCAGCCCAATACCGGCACCAATTAGTGCGTGATTCATGTGAACAAGTGTTCCAAGTTGCTCTAAATGCCCAAGCTTTCGCAGCATTTCAGGCTTGAACCGCCATTTCGTCATTCGGTGTTGGCCGTAATGGGTCACAGGTTACAAATTCCTGGCCCTTTCAGAGAACTTTGTAATAGCTAATAGCCCGACTAAAAGCAAAATGCACCGCCGGTCGCCGGCGCCGACACTTCGGACAATTTTACTCCATAACGGGCCGCGTGCAGGGGTAAAACTTCGCTGCAGCCGAGAGCCCGTCCAAGTTTTAATGGCCAAGATAATGCGCACGAGCCGGCGGAACGCCGGGCCGGTTGTCAGCTTGATATATCCATAATCCGGAGCCATCAGCGGCACCCGTGTATTGACGCCAATTGCCGCTTTTGCAGCGGTCAAACGTCATCGTTGCCGGGACACAACAGCCGCCGGGCAAACTTTGAAAACACGGAATCCTGGTAGCTGGTGAATGAGCTGGGCATCGATTTGGCATTAACTGAGTGGGGACACCGGCGCCCAGTGTCAAGAAAGGCGGCACGTTCAGTTGTTCGCTGTGTCATGGCAGCGCCAAAACCGATGCCAACGGCGCGCCATTAAGGTCCCAGCTCGTAAATCGGCGACACTAAGGGCAAACGCGTCGAATGTCATGGCTTGACCCAAATGGCCAATGCCAGGTAGTCAGTGGGATTGACATCGAATTAATGTGAAGTCTTCCGACATGTTTGAGATTGGTCAGTTGTGCTGGGAGTAAGACCCGGGAAATTTGACAATACTTGGACAATTTTATTGTTTGTGTCGATTTCACGTTTACGTCCGGTTTTTCTCGTGGGAAGGTTGATTCTGTAGCCTTACCCGCTTATGACAGCACGCGCTAGGCAATTGAGCACCTATACTAGCTTCGCCTACCCGCTGCAAGGAGGAATGCAGTGCACACCCTTAAGCGTAGGATCAGTTTTCGGGTTGTGACGGGATATATGCCAATAGAACGGAAGGTTATGAGTACGCTTGAAAATTTTCAGTGATCCTTGATCATTTGAATGTCTGGTATTTAATGCACAAGTTATTTAAAATATCTAACACCGCATTGCCTTGTACCCTGCATATACCCTGTATTTGACGTGAGGGACAAAAAGTCATTCTATGGTGAAACCACTATGCCTATAGGGATATATGACCACCACTGAGCAGCGTCGCGTCAAAGCATGAACATACCCACTAGATAAAATAAGGGAACAAAATGAATCAGAAGTGCCAACCGACTGCTCATGACTGTTGAAAGAAAACAGCCGGCATGCTGTCTCAGGTTTGTTATACTGGCAGACGAAACCATTTAGCCTAGAGGTAGCCGTACTCTTCCTAGCTGGATGTGTCGCGACTTTTTGAATTTTTGTTACCGATATTAACGTTAAAGTGTTTTGGCAGACAGGTCAAAATAAGAAAGTTTCATTGTCCAATGTAGGTAATACCAAGGGTATTACGCGTGAGCACGCCAGATGTCTTCCATTGAATAAGAAATACAATAGAAGTGTATCTACTCGATATAAACATAGTGGCATATGTCATACATTACTCAACATATTCCACGCTCAGCCCCGTGCAAAGAAAATTATCGAATAGTTTACGATGCTGGAGGACAGAAAAATGCAGCCTTGCCCATATTGCTGGAGACACGGGTGGGGTGTTCCTAAATTGAAGTAATCCTTTTCACAGTTTAATCAGACATTACGGATGTGTTTATCAAAAGATAACATACCGGGCAATAAAATTGTTCCATGGTGAATTTCTTGCGTGTCATTTTCCTGTCAATACCTGCTTCCGAACATTGTTTTCTAGATACTTTCCTCCCGAGACAAATTGGTTAAACATCAATAGGTGTTCGTAACAAAAGCTACTTTTCCTGATATCCAACGTTTCTTTCAACTTTCTGGTTGTACTATATTGAGATACACCCCACAAAACATAAGACCATATATTTTGACTTCAATCCACTGCGACTGGCCCTTAGCCTAAACATTATTATTCCAGAGAACAGAGGACTGTCCACTCGGCACGAACAAAACCCTACCCATCCCATACGCGAGGACCGATGACAACGGCAAACCTGCTCAAAAACAAACCCGCCGCCAAAACACCGGCGAAACGAGTAAAAACCGGCGAAACGGGTGACGTTACCATGACGCATTTCAATCGTAAAGTTCATTATTTGCCGACATCTGCAGAGGAATTCGTCACTGGACGTGGCAGGGGGTGAGTGACAATCCCAGGAGACCTCACCGACGCCGCTTTCCCACCCTGCCACCTGGAACGCTGTAGGCTGTAAGCTGTAGAAACTAGGAGAGGATGCCCCAGGAGAGGATGCCCCGCATGACCGGGGTTAATGAATTGTACGATGAAAACAATTACCTGCACCGAAAAAGGGGGTGACGGTTTCGCAACATTAAGTTTGTATCACCATACTACCTGGGTTCGGGTTTACCCAGTTCTAAAGGCCTAAGAATTTAGTTAGAACTTCGCAGAACTACTCCTAGGTGAGCACCGTTCACCGAAACTATCCCAAAACAGTTCATGTCTCGGCACAGCCTCTGAATAAGTCGATCTGATTCCCCTAATCCCATCCAACAGGGTGGGAGTTGGCGAAGCCGTATAACCCTGGCAGTTGGAGCGCCGTTAAACCCCAACAGTTATTATTCGAAAACCGTCCCAGAGAAGGAACTTCTCTGTGATGCGAGCTCCCATTCTGTCTGACAGACAAGGACCTATTATTCATCGCACTAACACTCTTCAGCCTCCCAAGTTTTTTTCAAGCACTTACCACGAACAAAAACTATTGCCACATACCAAGGAGTTGAAAATGTGTCGCAATTGGAATTTTCGTGCAGCACATCCTTGCGCTCTTATTCATTCGATTTTGATCTGTTGTGTCACCAGAGAGCAAAACGTGCTCAGTGTCAGACCCCTGTGTGAGTATGTACTAATCTCAGATTTTTTTTTCTGGCACCCAACAATACAACTCTCTGCATTACGTGCTGATCCAGAGCCCATTTAAAAAGCAAGACAGCACTTCACACTTAAAGCATTATTGCCTTTCACCAAACCACGAAATTCTATCCCCACCCCTGATTCAGTCACAAAGCCCCCTCCTCCAAATGCAGAAGTACACCTTTTACTTGTATTGGCGTCACCCCAACGGGAAAATTACTAGCATTGAGCAATACAATAACAAGGAAAGTTTAACTCAGATCCATCGAGCAGTAGAATTGGCCAATGCATTGTCTGCGAGGATGAAAGGGGCAGTGAGACATGTTCGTTGGAACCCAATGGCGACCCGGGAGTCAGCTTCTCCCGCCACAGTGCCGCATTGGGAAACTATCTACACTTAAGGCACAAGGTAGGCATAACCTTAAACAACAGGAGCAGCCAACGCAACAAGCTGGGTACGATAGTGGCACATTCTCGGTGACTAGGCTTTTTCCCCAAGAGAGTGGCATTGCGACAATGTATGATGCAGTAACAGCCGACAATACCGGCTGAAAATCAGCCTGGTCCAATAACAAACGTCGTCGCAGATCCGTTCGGACTAGAAGGAAGGTTGCATGGGAATGTGCTGGGAGGACATTGCATACCAAAACTGTAAAAAATACATGATTTCAACTGTGTGTCATTGCAAAGTAAAACAGATACATATGCGCTGAAATAATGCAAATGGCAGTTATAGGATGTTCTGCTCCAGAGCAGGGTGACTTACAAAACAATTTATCCTTCGTTTCGCCCCATTCAGACGCGTCGATTCGATACTCAAATTCCTCAGCCACCTATGGCATTGGCTAAGATTCCCAATCGAGACGCATGCACGACTCGAACGGGATTCTTCTTCCTTTACCTTAAATCTCAACGAAAAGTTCCATCAGAACCAAAAATGAATTTCTGACTCTGAATCACCCTGAATCCGAAGATTGCCCGTTTCAGCAGTCACAGTACCGGACTGGATAACATCCTCACGCGGCAGAGCTAGAGCTAGTCTCGCTCACCATTATTATAGATGACGCTAGTGAGGGCGCGCCTCAAACAGGAGGCGGCGCAGTCGAGGGTATGTCGCCCAGGTGCTCATCGCTGTGCAGTTTCAGACAGAAGAGCGCCAATCTGCCGTTCTGTCCGCGAGACACGTGCAGCACAGTGAAGGCACAGTTGGGCGCTATCCGGGCAGCGTCCGCCTTGCTGAGATTAGTGGTGTACTTCTGTCGCAGGTTCTGCAGCAGCTCGCGGATGAAGCAGCCGTGGCTGGCCAACAGAATGCGCGGACACTGGTCGCTGAGGTGTCTCTCGCAGAGCTCTCGGAACCAGTCCTCGCCGCGAGCGCGCACCTCCTGCACGCTCTCGCCGCCGGGCGGCACGAACTGACCCATGGGCACGCCGGCCGCCGCCGCCGCCTCCGTCAGCTGCGAGACCGGCTGGCCCTGGGCGTTGCCGTAGTTCTTCTCCCTGAGGCGGATGTCAGTGGTGACCAGCTGGCTGGCGGCCACGATCTCAGCCGTCTCCCAGGCGCGCGACAGGTCGCTGGCGTAGATGGCGTCGAAGCTGACGCCGCGCTCGGCTAGGTACTGGCGCAGCGAGTCCGCCTGCTGCCGCCCCAGCTCCGAGAGAGGGAAGTCGGACTGGCCCTGGATTAGCTGCAGCACACACTCAGGCGTCAGTGGGGGGCGCGTGCTGCGCAGCGGATACACCTCATGAAAGTCGATCCAGCACACTGTTTACTTCATTCCATCCTGGGGCATTTTTAACATTTTGAAGTCAATTGTATTGGTAGCCTGGAACATACATCTTAGACTACATGAAGTTAAAAAAATGGCACTGGGTACTTGAACCGGTAGCTGCTTCATTCTCCCCAGACAGGGTTAAACCACTGGGCTTAACCACAACACAAAAATTCAAATCAGCCTTATTGTTGAACAATCAACAATCTTTCCTGATCACACACTCAACATGGCACAACACCACCCCGTTGCAGAGACCTGATCCGAAGACTCGCCTGTTTCTTGTTGCCCTCGGACTGGCCGTGTCGAACGATAGTGAGCAGCAGAGCGGGTTTCAGCAGCGCCAGTCGCGCCCCCTCGGGAGAGTCGCGGAGGTTCATAGTACCGCGGAAACGACACGGGGTAAGACTGCGTGCAGGCTGTGTCAAGATCTGCCAAGCGACACCTGGTTAGTGGAGACGATTTCAAATGCAGCAAAGAACTACCTTATTGCACGGACAGATTGGGTCCGTATTCAAAGATAATAGAAACCGCCTTTTGTCAGCTACCATTGACCTGGCCATCCCCATAGGTAGGTAAATTGCTAGCAGTCACACCCAACAGAACTAGTTAACACACATAGTGGACAGGGGTCTGGCATAAGCTAAGTAGATGCCCTTTACTGTGACATGCCAGACTCCTCTCTTTTAAGGGGGTGGGGAATCCTAAAGTTTTTCCCCTGAGATCGCAGAGACCAAAAAAAGTTAATTGTTTCATTCTACTGTGAAATATAACTGCATGGATCCCAGTCTGCAAAAAGTGGCAGGTATCGATAATATCTCATTGGGGCAGCCTCAGGGAAGACGTATCAGTTTGGGGCAGATCTTTGGGGCATGCAAGGACACCTTGAAAAAAAAACCTTGAAAAAGTCCACCCCAGCAACCAAATGTACACCCCCAATTGGGTCAGAATTTGAGCTGCCCTAACCTGATTAATAAGCTTGCCACATTCTGCAGACTGGCATAGATCCCTTGCACAAAGAAGAACCAGAATGATAATGTCCATGCACTAGCAGTGAGATATCCAGCTTTTACTAGGCTGAAGATGGTAATAATGGTAGATTCCCATCAAATTGCCGCCCCGGTAGCTCAGTTGGTAGAGCGTTGGGCTCCGGCCCGCTGCTCAGAAGCATGCAGTGGCAGAGCATGTCCAGGCTTGGGATCGGTTCCCCTGAGACGCTCCGGCGCTCAATAGTTTACCCGACGTACAGGTCGGCTGGCAACTGACTGGTGAGAGGGTGACCTGAGCGGGGCGGCCGTCCCTGTGCTTTGTGGGACGTTAAACTTTGGCTTCTAAATTAACCCTCCATTGAGGGAGTTGCTCGTTCGGGTGGTGGGGTCGGGGTCTCCGTGACAAGTCCTTTGATGACTTTAGTGAGACTCCGACTCCACCAGTCGTACTAGGAACAACTTGAACAAAATTAAAAAAATAGTAACGTATTCACTAAGTAACAGTTATCACTAGTAAATACAATGATATATGTAGTGTGAGGCTTGCCATACTTATCAGCTCCCTATGAAATCTGCTTTGCAACACATCTTAGTGCATGCCATATTTTCCCAAGCATATTGCACATGACTTACAACCATACACGTATATTCACACTACGGCGATACATGAAACATGCAGAGAACCTAAAGCAAGCCCCGGCCGACTGAGGTGGACAAATGAAAATTACAAACGGAGGCGCCGAGCCCTGAACCCGTGACCGCCGATGGCGCGAGCGCTCTCAATTACGCCCAGACGGGCACGGGCTCGGAGTCCGGTAGTCTACCGGCCGGGTGCGTGGAAAATAAATCAGGATGATGAAGAACGTATGAGCGGGACAAACAAAACAGATAAACCGTGAGCGAAACCAAATAACCATGGAGGTGGCTTTACAGTGTGCAGACACCGCCCAGGGGAGCAGCGCCCCATCATCAACACAGACTCTGACAAACAATCCACCACGCCGCTCCCGGCGTGGTGGATTGTTACATTGTGTGTACAAGTATAAGACTGTGTGTACATTCCATTGACTGTGGGCATTGACTGAAGTATAAAAACCCGCTATTTTGACTTTAAAAATGTGGAAGCGATGAAAACAAATCTAAATCTCAAGCTTGTTGACTTTTCTTTAATAAATGATCCGAATATTGCAGCAAGTGCACTGCAATCTGCACTCACCTCTGAAATTGACCGTTTTTTCACTAAATTTAACCGTAGGCACACCCCTATAAATCCCTGGATATATTTTGGTTTTTAAAATGTATAAATAAAAAGCAGATCTTTACAAAAAGTTTATAAAATCTAAAAGCAAGTCTGATGAAGTAAAATACAAAACATATCATAACTCTCTGAATATAATTATTCGCACTGCCAAAAATGTCTACTACAAACACATATTAAGGGAAAATAAGGACAACCCTAGAAAACGCCGGGAAAATTTTATCACTCTTGTTCACAAAAACAAAATTAAGAAAGATCTTCCAAAACAAGTTAAACTTGATGACGTTCAAATCACTGAACCCTCCTTCATAGCGGATGAATTTGAAAAATTTTCTCAACAATTGGAACTTCTCTTGATAACAATTTGGGACATTCCACTTCAGATCCCATAGACTATCTGGGTAGAGTTACTGACCGCGTGTTTGAATTTCACCCTACCAATGTTACAACTGTGCTTAATATAATCTCATCTCTTGGCGGCACAGGCGCAGGCTATGACGGAATTAGCTACAAATTGCTCAAGTTAATCAGCCCAACTATTGCCACTCATCTAGTTCATCTCTTTAACCTTTGTTCTTCACTCGGCATCTTCCCAGACGAACAAAAAAATTGCCACAGTAGTCCCAATTTTCAGATCAGGGGACCCTTCTTTGTTTACAAATTATCACCATATATCGATTCTCCCTGTTTTTGCAAAGGCTCACGAAAATAATATATTCCCAACTCTCCCAATTTCAATTTGAAGAGAATATAATCTTTGAAAATCAATTCGGCTTTCATAAAAATCATAACACTTTAATGCCAGTTGCCTTGTTATATGATGATATCACAGCCACAAAAATTAAAAAAGTTAGTGCACTAAGTTATTTAGATTTCAGCAAAGCATTTGACACCGTTAATCACCACATTCTTCTTTCCAAACTTAGCTGTTACGGTACCTATTCAAAACACCCCTCTAAATTTGTTCACAGGTTATCTCTCAAATCGTAAAAGAATTATCAAATTTAAAAATACTTCAAGTATCCCCATGACCCTGCCCAAGGGCGTTCCACAGGGCAGTGTTCTTGGCCCACTTTTGTTCCTTTGTTATATAAATGGCATTTCTAAACGTTCGAACGTTCTAAATTTCTATCTGTTGGCAGATGATTCCGCTCTCCTCTTTACAGCTCATAATATACCTGAACTTTAATGTAATATGAACGAATCCCTTCCAGACGTAACCTCGTGGCCTCTTAGTAATAGACTTATAATAAATGCAAAAAAATCAACACATCAGCTATTTTCATCTTCGCCAGCACCTCATCTTCACATCTCTATTAACCCGCGCCCTACCGGGGGTCCGGCGCCACCTTCGCCCCACCGGGGGGCCATCGATGGCCCCCTCTAACTCCGAAAATATGGGCGTTAGCGCAAATCTGCAAAGTGCAATAGAAAGCTCGCGTGAATTCAGTAAGAAATTACTTCGCATGTTTTAGTGCTCAGGTCAATGGTTTGACCTCCAGAGGTCAAATTAGGTCAAGATCGGCTATTTTCACTTAAATATGCAATGATTAAGCAAACTGGTCATAACTCTTATGTCATTAGAGCTATTGAGGCCTGGTAAAGTTCATTTGATAGGATATTGCCAGTACTTTTTCCGCTATGTGGAACGTAAAGGCCTCCCGCCAGTGGTTTGACCTCTAGAGGTCACCTCGTGACCTAATATGACCTGAGGTCACGAAAGGTCACAAAGTGACCTTGCCGTATATCAAATGAAAGCCAGTGACAAGACAAACACGATGGTGTTTGTTTCACCGCTCTAGCTTAATTAGGTCAAAAGTTATTGTCAAAATACTGTTTTTGACCTCTGGTGACCTTGGATGACCTTGGAAAAGTCAAAGGGTAAATATGACCCCTGAAATCCGTGAAAGGGTGTCCAAAAACGCTGTTCTGAGCAGTTTGAGTATTTGCAATCATTTTTGTGGCTTTTATATCATGAAACAGGTTTTCCCCATGCTTTTCCAATGGGAGAGGTCGCCTCGTGACCTGACCTCAGGGCACGAAATCGAAAAATCCCGGATATACACCTTGTAGACCCTGGAGGGGTCATGAAGTGTAGGAAGTTTCAAATCGATCGACTTTGAAATGTAGATCTTACAGAGTTCTAAAGTTGAAGTGAGGTGACCTTGGTTGACCTCGTCTGGTGACCTGACCTTGGGTACCCGGGGTAAAAAATTTCAGGGATGATGGGAAAATGATGCAGTGAGAGGTAGAGCCCTCAACCGCGGTGCTGCGCCTCGTCGTTTTTCTGCTATCCCGGAAAAACCTTAGGGGGGGCCATCGATGGCCCCCGGTGGGGCGAGGGTTAACAATGTCTTTCTGGAACGTAAATGCTCAACTAGGTATTTAGGGGTTAGTATAGATGAGGACCTGAAGTGGAATAGTCATATTAGGCATGTAGAAAGCACGATCTCCCGTAACATTGGCCTCATTTGCAGATCAAGGGAAGCGCTCGACTCTAGCTATCTCCTCCTGCTATACAACGCATTAGTGCTTTCCCACCTAAATTACTGTTTGGCTGTTTGGGGATCCACATTCCCTTATAGTTTAAAGAAATTAATTTTGCTACAAAAAATTGTACGGATCATCGAGAAAACTGACCGTTTGGCGCACACCAGTCCTTTCTTCAAAAAACATAAAATTCTCAAACTGCCTGACCTTGTTGAATTTGCTCAAATTAAGATTCTGCAAATTTTTTATTCGCCAAACTCTACCTAACTCACTTTCAAATAGAATACATCTTCAACCGCCGAACCCAGCCGGGAGAAATGGTAGGCTAACACAACACTTCTTTGTCCCCCATGTCCCCACTATGTACCGGAAATTTTCATTTTTAGTCGCTGCTCCTCGCATATGGAACAAGTTTATCGCCCCCAAAATTAAAAATATGGAAGATATTCCCCTGAGCACACCCTTCTTCAGCAAAGTTGTACAAGAGTTATTTCTAGAAAAGTATTGATTGCAATAGGTAGTTGCGTTTTTGCATTTCTATGCCAACATGCAATCCTGGGCCCACTCTGGCGCTATACTCTGTGTTATAAAAATTGTCTGTCATCTAATTCCTCTTTGGCCGAAATGAAACGTTGAGTGAGGCAGTTGGGGCGCTCTTACAGACCAGCCTGCGGCATCTCTCTGCCATTTCATGATTTTCCCGGTTTGTTTTGCGCGCCCAACTCATCCCATGTCTCATCTAAAGTAAACACACATCCATATAAAATAATGTTATTTTCCCAGTCACGCAACCAACAACTCTCTCTCTCTCTCTCTCTCTCTCTCTCTCTCTCTCTCTCTCTCTCTCTCTCTCTCTCTCTCTCTCTCTCTCTCTCTCTCTCTCTCTCTCTCTCTCTCTCTCTCTCTCTCTCTCTCTCTCTCTCTCTCTCTCTCTCTCTCTCTCTCTCTCTCTCTCTCTCTCTCTCTCTCTCTCCGCATATTCTTGCTCTCTCTGCACTACTCAGCTTACTTCGACTTTCCATCCCTCTTCTAATTAAAATGCTTCCGGCAGCTGCTCTGAATCTCCCGCGGGCGGGAGCGATTCAGCGGCGTGTTCTTGACGCGGCTGCCGCGTCCTCTCCTGCTCAAATGCTGCGCGTTGGCCGCTGCATGGGCCATGTCAGGCTGCAGTGGTGCTGCGGGCTGCGCCGGCCGTGTGTGACCCTCTCCGACTCGCAGCTCCAAATGCTATGCTACAATGGTGCGGGGTCGCGAGGTGGCACTGTGGTGGCCGCTGGGCGGTGCTGTGGTGGCCGCTGGGTGCCGCTGGGCGGCGCTGATGCCTCGGCGCTGCTAGAGTTGTGCAGCTGATTGATGTTGCCCGGGCATTGACCTTGATATGTCGTTAACCACTAACCCCTGATTTTTTCCCTGATCCCGTCTTTTTTTAAGAGCGTTTCCCACATGCAGAATACTTTCTCGGTGCCACCCTCCTGGAGGCGTAACTGGAGTCGTTTCCTCGCGCCCGATGTGGTGTTTCCTGCTTGCGTTTTTACCCATCGCCTGTTTTAAATCTTCATGGTTGCTTTGGGTATCATCGTTTTTACCCTTCATCTGTTTTTATCTTCACGTTCGCATTGTGTGTCATTTTTGGGTTGTTTCTGTGTATACATGTATGGACATAACTGATGTTGCTTTGATACCTGTGTGCTTAATAATAAATGTGAATGAATCTCAAGACATGCAAATATGTGTGCTTATGTCCATACACATATATTGCACATATAATAAAACACAAACAGATTAAAACAGTACATAAAAAGTATAGGAAAGTTCCTGCGGGAGGAAGAGAGTGGAAAAAACATACACAGCAAAACTGTTCCAATACAATTTAGAAGTATAAGGAATTTATGGACAACATTCACTGCAACAATGAGAGTAAAGTCTGCTTATTCTGGTCATGCTTCAGATGCGTAAAAAATTACAGTTTAATGACCTGCCTTCTTCAAGTTTTTTCCAAAATTGTCCAATACACATATAGAGGGTGCACTAGAGCCATGTAGAGAAGGGTAGCCTAAGAGTGTCTAGGTGAGGGGCTGGTCAAGACCCTCTTTTGCAAAAGCAAGAGCTTTCGACACCAGGCATTTTGTCAAAATATACCTGAGGTAAATGGCAAAAAGTAATGTACCAAACAAATGCACTACTAAGTCAAGGGAGAAACTGATTTTGACAATTATGACTCACTTGTTAAGTTATTTTGTGTCAAAAATACCTTGGGTATTTTTTTTACTTCACATCTCGATCTGCCAACAAAAGCTCTTGTTTCCAAAAAGGGTCTGAACCAGCCTGTGTGCAGGGGTGAATGCAGACCTGAGTTTTGAAGGGGCTAAACCCATGTCTGCCTCTCCTCTAGGGGGAGTGCAATTTGAGAGCTCAACAAACCGGTTAATTTACACAATTAGGTGGGCAGTCACTGACAACTTGAACTGAGAAAAGTGTGTCACTCAAATGACTGAAGCATGCCCTACAAAATTTTCAACAACATTCATGAAGCCATCACACATTTATTATGCACTCAACACACTAGGGTTGAGAGTAAAAAACAATAAAAACGGAATAGACATTACATCACCAGCGGATACAGGCGCGACAGTCCATCCAGCAACCGGGCGCCATCAGGCCCCATGGTCCGCAGACGCCAACACCGACACTTTGACTTAGCTCAGCGGGAACAAGACTCTGGATTTAGGGGGAGTAAGGTTACTAGACTGGTATGCAGGTACATGCAGGAGCAGGTACACCATGCAATAGTTCTCAGCAAATAAGATTGTGTCCTTAAATTGTTGTTTGAAGGTGGTACGCAATTGCTCACCTAATTCGGTAATAATACCGACAGACCTAGCATAAGCTACCTCTCCAAGGACATGATCACCCTCCTGGAGGGGAGAGAATATATTTTTGCTAAACAGACCTAGTGTAACACGTTTTTCAAAAATGTATCCGGCCTTTGAGGGGTCAAAAGATAGTTTGGCTCCCCCTCCAGTGCTTTGTGGGGGCATGGTCGGAATGCCCCCCTCCTGCATCCGCAATTGCCTGTGTGCAAGTCCTGCCAATCACTGGGGAATCCAGGAAGGCCAACCCTCATTTTCACCGATGTTTTCCAATGTTCTTTAAAAAACATGTCTCTGCCTCTTATGTTAATTTAAGGTGAGAGATCTCAGTCACAAGAAATTTCAGTGACTTTAGAAATTGCCACCAATGCGAGCCCCTGAACTTAAGCTTACGACCTTTATCAATACGACTGAATAAGGTACCTTTTCTATCTACTTTCCCCGAACACGAAGAAAAAAATGCAAGGTAATACACACTGGAAAAAGTGAAGACAGACAACCGGTGTCTCCACACTTAATGCTCGATTTTCTTCCAACTGACAAGGTCGGCACGGACGATGTATAACCTTGGGCAAATCTAACGTTGGCAGCATTAGGATTATGATCTCTCAAAACCAGCAGCTGTATTTGTGCAATATGATTGACGAAAATATTTTATGTTTTATTTTTTAACGAGCAAGAAAAAGGAATGCTTATAACATTAGCGATTTTTGCTTACAATAAACAAAAATAAATGTAGCTGATGACGGCGTATAAGAGACAAAATGATTGTCACATTGTTCATCATATGGTACGAGACTCATTTTCTTGACATTCGTTTCGTTGGCCTCGTGGCGATCGGACCGGTTTGATCTCGCGTTGTTCTTTGATCGTAGGAGTTGGAAGGCGCGGTGATTGGGGGTGCGTGAAGTTTGAGTTTGGTGTGGAGTTGTGAGAGTGTGGAGTGTGGAAGGCGCTGTGTGGAGTGATTGGGTGAGTGATAGGAGTATGACTGGTGGTTAGTTTCGTTTGTTTTTGAGGCTTTTGCGGCGCGGTTGTTGTTTCTCTTCCGTTCCCTATCCGGGCGTTCGTTGTGCCACGCTGCGAAAGGATCGCCATCTTTCTTTACTGTACCGAACATTGCGAGCCTGATATTGGGTGTTAGGAGGTTTTTTCTTCTGGAATATTAACTGACAATAACGATGGGGTGAATGTAGCATTCAGATTACCTTTCTCTAATTTGTAGTTGAGTGTAGTGTTTTTTTCCTCTCTTTTGATTTGGTAGTAGTAGTTTTTGTTGAGGTTCGGCGGGTCGCCGAGTAGGGAACCGCCTTATATTCTACTACTTTCTCTGAGCTTTTGTTCTTTGAACCTTGCCACTATGGCAAGGTCTAAGAAAAGAGCATTTGACGAAATGGTAGAAGTAGGAGGGGAGGAAGATTTTGGATCCTATGTAGTAGTGGAGCTAGAGGGTAGTATGGAGATGAAAAGGAAGGGATGGCCATGGGTGCAGACATGCCTAAGGGGTGTATTTGGACAGGAGAAGGCGGAGAAGGTGAGCTTCACCAGGGAGGGACACCTACTGATCAAGACAAAGACAAAAAACAGACAGGTAAAATACTAACAGCTAAGAGCTTTGACGGACAGAATGTGAAATGCTACCGACATGACAAACTGAACAGAAGCAGGGGTTCTATCTATGCGCACGACCTGACAGATTTGAGTGAAGCTGAAATTCAGGGGTGGCTCTCAGACTTTGGAGTGGTTGAGGTGAAGAGAGTGGTCAGGGATGAGAAAGGTAGGAAGGTCCCCACTCCCTGCCTCATACTGACCTTTGAAAGACCAAGGGTCCCACAGGAACTTAAGCTGGATTACATCTCCTACAAGGTGCGAGAGTTTCTGCCAACACCCCAGCAGTGCTGGAACTGCGGTAAATTTGGCCACATTGCCACTGGATGTAAAGAAGGAAAAAGTGCTTAAAGTGCGGGAAAGGTATGCATGAGGGTGAGTGTGAGGGATGGTGTGTTAACTGTGAGAGTGCCGGGCATGGCTGCAGGAGTAAGGAGTGTGAGAAATATAAGGAGGAGGAGGAGATCATGAGGATTCGAAAGGATAAGGATGTAAGCTACAGAGTCGCTAGACAGATGATGGAACAGAGAAGACCTTCACCAAAGGTGTCGTACGCATCAGTGGCTGGCAGAGAGCAGGCACAGAGGGGCCGCTGGCCCAACCAGACGCTGTAGGTGAGAGGCTGGCATCACTTGAACGCCAAATGGTCTTGATGATGGAAATGTTCAAAGATGGTTTCCAAAAGATGGTGCAGTGTGTGGCAGACATGAAGGGGAGAGAGACTAAGCAGGTGGGGGTTCCTCATGAGATAGTGGAGGAGGTCCCAGAACCCCAGTATGAGGTAGATGTGGAGGAAGTGGTAGAGGAACAGACGAGGGGAATGGGATTAGGTGAGAACACCCAGATAAAAGTAGGTTTAAGCAACACAACAGATGAAAGTACAAACAAAGTAACAGAGGAAAAGATGACAAAATGTTCGCATGTTCCCAGCAATGGCACTGGGTTCTGGAACTCAGCGAGAGGGCGTAGAAGTGGACGAGGGGGTAGCCACACCCCACCTCAATCATCACAGGAGAGTTCTTTCACATTGACAACCAGCTCCCAGTTTTTCTCAGCGAAAACACTGGAGGAATTAGAAAAATGCAAGAGGAAGAAATATATAATACTTAAGTTAGCAACACCATGAAACTCAGACACTTACTAAAAACAGTATGACAGAATACAATTACACATTGTGGTGCCAGATGGCTTCTTTTATTTTGGCTTCTTTGCTAATAATTATGTGTATGGCTCTGCACTGCTCTGATTTGTTTAGATTGCTTAAGGTACTGACCCCACCAGCGGTCTGGTGTCATTCTGGTGTCAAAGGCAGCATGATTTCAACCAACATGCCAGAGCTTGAACAATCAGTCAGCGGCTGGAGTTGGTCAATGTCCTTTTCTTTTTCAGGTGTGAGGTTGATTATTTATTTTTTGCTCCTGCCTGGTCTTTGGTTTATTACAATAATTGTATGGCTACAGGCTTTGTTCATTTATTGCACAATCTTGGTCATGTTAATCAATTTCTGCTTCATTCTCCAAATGCACACTTCAATTATGCCCTGTTTTTTCTGCTTTGTTTGCGGGCCCTTCCACAAACGAGTGTCCATTGTATTGCTCATTGTGTGTTGCCAACCAGACATGCGCTTTGTGCATCATTTGATTCTATGGGTGTGGACACCACTGGTGCTCTATACATGCACTGGTGCTTGTATGCATGCACGGGTTGGTGCGCTGCTGAGCGGTGGTGGTGTAATGCATGTATGCATTGCAGCACTGTGGCGCGGTGGTGTTGCGGTGCATGTATGTGTGGAGTTGAGGTTGCTTTACAGCGACGGCATGTTAGTAATCTTGCCAGCTTCGTGGCAAACGGCGGACCGTGTGACCTGGCTTACAGCCCTCTTTTTCTCGACTGCTCCCTTGTTTCGATCTTTTGCGTTATTGCCTGCTCCTTGGTTTGCAGCAATAACTCTGTGCCTACGGGCTTCGAATCTGCACGGCTCAAACACGATGTTTCTTATGTTTTTCTTTAAATCTCGGACAGTTTCCTCGTTTTTGCTATGTTTTTGCTGCTTCATCTGCGGTTGCCATCACAAACAAGCGTCATTCATCGCATCATTCTTCTCGCATCCAATATCAAGTGACTGTACTGCACATCGTATTCACAGAGTTTATAGGTATAGGACCTTGAGCTATGTTCGGTTGCCCTTGCGAGGGCTAGGGTATGGGTATAGATACTGTATGTCTTGCGAGGCATGCAGTGTCGGTACCAGTGCAATCCCTGCGCATCGTTTGGTTTCTTGGGTACGGACACCATTGTTGTTCTGTGCTGCCTCCATGCATGCACGGGTTGGTGCGCTGCTGAGCGGTAGTGGTGTGATGCGTGTGTGCGTTGCGGCGCTGCGGTGCGGTGGTGATGCGGTGCGTGTATGTGTAGAATCGTGGTTTCTTTTTCGATGCCAGCATGTTTACAATCATGCGAGTTTCGGAGCTAACGGTGGACAGTGTGTCCTGGCTTACAGCCTTTTTTTCTCGACTGCTTCTTTGTTTCGTTCTTTTGCGTTATTGCCTGCTCCTTGGTTTGCAGCAATAACCGAATGCCTACGGGCTTCGAACCTACACGGCTCAAACACGATGTTTCTTATGTTTTTCTTCAAATCTCGGACAGTTTCCTCGTTTTTGCTATGTTTTTGCTGCTTCATCTACGGTTGCCACCACAAACAAGCGTCAGTCATTTCGGGCCCAATATCAGATGGTGGTGCTGCACATTGTAATCATGGAGCCTTTGGGTATGGGACCTTGAGCTATGCTTTGGCGCCCTTACAAGGGCTTGGATATAAGTATAGACACTGTATGCCTTGCGAGGCATGCAGTGTTGGTACCACTGCAATGTATGCCATCCCTGACATAGCTCAGGTCTTTGTTGATCAGGTCCTTGTGAGTATATGTGTCATGTATGTGTTAATATTGACACTAATGATTCGCTCATATCAAGAGGACAACCCTGGCCCTCTTGTGTATGGCTTAACCTCAAATCTATTTGAAATAATCCTTTTCAGTGTCTTCAGGTACATCAAACCAATGCTTATTATGACAACACTGGGTATCACCAGTACTAATGGTATCTTCAGTACTAACCTCAGTTGGGCAGCGATAAAATCCTCAAAACGATCATTATGTAACCTTTTCCAGAGCTTTCAGGTGTTTTTGTTGACACTCTGGAGTTTATCACTGCCAGCCAGTGATCCCCCATGCACTCCCAGAGCCCCCTGGCTGGGGGGTGTAGGATGCCTGACAGGAATGAAACCCTGGCAGAATTTGACCAGTGGCATATGGATCTCCGGTATTAACCGTTTCATGGCAGGTGCTGCCCTCAACAATTGGAGGCCTGAATCGATTGAGAGGGACATATATATTTGTTGATACAATAATGAAACACGAAATACTACAGTGGAACTGTAGAGGACTGATTGGGAAGTGGGCAGAGGTTAAACCAATGTTATTGTTCTTATCACCCATCATTGTCTGTCTCCAGGAAACACACTTTTTACATAATGATCCCTACAACTTCAACTTAAGAAATTATTCGTGTTATCATGAATATGCCGGTTCTGGAGTTCGGCAAGGCGGTGTTTCTATTTATATATCAAACAATATTACACATTACCAACTACCCATACATACGAACTTCCAAGCCGTAGCCTGTGTGGCTGAGATAAACAGAAAGGAAATTATTGTTTGCTCCTTATACTTACCGCCCAACTTACCTTTAATAAAAAGTGAACTGGACGAATTGTTGTCCCAGTTTCATCTACCATACATTATTTGCTCTGATGCCAACAGTAAAAATATGATATGGGGATCACCAAGAAATGATACAAAAGGAAATGTTTGGGAGACAATAATTAATGAACAAACACTACATGTTCTTAACAACGGCTGTCCCACTAGATTAGATGAATATTCAGGATCATTCTCTCACATTGATATATCAATATGTTCTAGTACATTGGCCCCACTGCTGGCATGGACTGTTGACAATGACTGCTGCAACAGTGACCACTTCCCAATCCACATTACATTTACACAAGATGTCCGAACAACCCATATACTACCAACGGTACAATATAATACCAATAAGGCTGACTGGATTAAATTTCAGGAGAAGTGTGATGTGCAAGCAGAATTGACAAACAAAGAAAATAGTTGCAAAGTTGTGTCAGAAATCATCATCAATGCGGCCGAAGAGAGTACCCCCATAAAAAACAAACAACCAAATACAATTGTCCATGGTGGACCCCAGAATGTCGGAGGGCAGTGGCTGCCAGAAAACGTGCTTTGAATAGGTTTCGGAGAAATCGACAAAATATAACTTTATTGTGGGAATATAAACATCTCAAAGCTATGGCACGCCGAATCATCCGTCAAGCGAAGAAGAAAAGTTGGGAAACTTTGCTGTGTACATTTACGGTGAGGACCCCACTAACCCGAATTTGGAGCTTAATAAAGTGTTTCTCAGGAAAACGATATCAACCACAGGCACCAATCATCCTGAAAGAAAATAATGTTATCATTTCTGACCCTCATGAGGTCGGAAATTTATTGGGTCTGTATTACTCTGATGTTTCCTCCTCTGACAACTACAGCTTATTTTTCAGGCAACAACTACAAAAAATAAACAACATGAATTACAGTTCTGACAACACAGAAATATATAACTCCAGGTTCACCGCTGGAGAACTGAACAAAGCGATTTTGGCGACTGGTTCGACCTCAGTTGGGCCAGACGGGATTCATTATGATTTCCTGAAACACTTGCCGCCAGCTTTTATGCGAAAGTTACTGGATTTTTTCAATTTGATATGGGAGAACGATTATTATCCCCCGGAGTGGCGCCACTCCTTTATAGTGCCTATACTCAAGGCCGGCAAATTGGCCTCTTCTGCGAACTCCTACAGACCAATTCAATTGACCTCCTGTTTAGCGAAGACTTATGAACGAATGATTACTAAAAGAATAATGTGGTATATAGAGAAAAATGAAATGTTATGCAAGGTACAATGTGGATTCAGGAAGAACAGAAGCACTATTGATCACCTTGTTAGACTTGAGTCGGATGTTAGAAAGAGTTTTTTCGAGAGGAAATGTACTGTTGCAATCTTCCTGGACGTAAAGTCAGCATATAATATGGTAAATAAAAAACTTCTTCTTAACAAACTTTTCAATCTGGGTTTCAGAGGACATTTCATGAGCTTCGTTGAGGGATACCTGAGTAATCGTACCTTCCAGGTGAAGACTCGGGTACTCTCTGACAGTTTTGCACAAGAAAACGGTGTGGTCCAGGGTGGTGTAATTTCGCCCCTATTGTTCTTGTGTATGATTAACAACGTTTTTGACAGCCTTCCGGAACGTGTATCCAGCGCCCTGTATGCGGATGACTGTTCCTTGTGGACCTCCCATGACAATGTTAATGAAGCGGTGTCCTTGCTGCAATATGCGGTCACTGGGGTTTCAAAATGGGCTAATAACAACGGGTTTACCTTTTCAGCTGAAAAATCGCAGGTCATCATATTTAAACGGAGAATGCGGCACAATTATTATGGGCCGCACAACTGTATAAAATTGGGGGAACAACGTTGTGCCTTTTGTTTCAGAAGCCAAGTTTTTGGGTATCATTCTGGACGAAAGATTGACACTGCAAAGCCACGTACGCTACATAAGGGCCAGAGCTGAAAAAGAATTTCTGTTTTGAAATGTATATCTGCGCCAGGTTTTGGAGCAGATCGGAAGACCCTGATTCGTATTTATTCTGCACTAATAAGGCCGATTCTGGAATATGGGTGTCAAATATTTGATGGAGCAACTAACAAAATTACTCAGTCTTTAGAATGTGTTCAAAATTCCAGCATCCGCATAGCCTTGGGAGCGCTTCGAACAACTCCTGTTAAGGCAATGCTGGTTGAGGCTAACATACCCTCTTTGCAGCATCGACGCTTCTACCTGACGGCAAGGTACGGTCTAAAGGTGATATCAGATAGGGATCATCCATGTTATGCTCATCTCACGACACTAGCCTCCCTCGAACATCTAGGAGAGAGACGTCTTCAACTTCTATGTGGTCCCCCAGTTTCATGTAGACTGAAACGCATCCTTGAACTGTTCGAATTTGAGATGCCCGGTAACTTTGGAACCACAGAAGAAGAAACGGCGCCTTGGGATCTGATTCCCATTGAGACTCACAAGCTTGTAAGTGTTAAAAAACAAAATGTCTCTCCAGTGGAGGTCCACGAAAAATTCATAGATCTCCTTTTCAAATTTATAGACTTTAAATTCATATACACTGATGGGTCGAAAATGAGTGGAAAAACAGGCTGTGCTGTCTATTTTGGATCTGGGGCGATCGAGGAAAGAATAACTGATGACGTGACAATTTGTACTGCGGAGCTGCATGCTATAATGAGATGTTTAGAATTTATTAAATCTAGAAACATGCAGAAAGTGATAATCTGTGTAGATTCACTTTCAGCTATGCAAAAAAGTATAAACCCAGAGGACACGTCGCCAATCTCGGGTAAAATCCGTCAACTTCACCACGACCTGATTCTGGACGGCTTTGAGATCAAGATGATCTGGATACCCAGCCATCAAGGTATTCCGGGCAATGACATGGCAGACAAAAAAGCCAAATTGTCTCTGCAATATGACCATGTAACAGAGGTAAAGGTTCATTATTCTGAATACTACAGTTTGCTTAAAAGATGTATGGACAAATATATTAACAAAGAATGGCAACAGTATAACCCCACGACTAACCTCAAAATTATTAAAAAACAGACTGGGGAGTGGCAGTCCTCGTACCGAACAAACAGACGCGAGGAAGTGATTCTTGCTCGGCTAAGACTGGGACACACCAGACTTACCCACAGTTATATATTGGACAGAGACAGTCCCCCAGTGTGTGATGAATGTGACGAAAGATTGACAATGGAACACATCCTAATGCTCTGCCCGAAGTTCGATGATCAAAGACGAAAACTAGAAAGAGTGTGTTCAGTGTCAGCGACCCATTTCTCTATTGGATCATTATTAGGGGATAACGAGGAAATATTTGATCACTTTCTACTGTTTCTTAAAGAATGTGACCTGTACAGACGTATCTAACATGTTATGTTTGACTAAGTTTCTGATAATTTAAAAAGTGATTGAAAATGTTCAAACTATCATGTGACGTGTTGACTCCCTATTGACTGGCCACAGCGGGCCACCCCCATCCCCTTTTGGTGCTTTCAGGATACAGACACCTGAACCCCAGAGGTTGTGTGTCTCAACCCACAAACAAACAAACAATCATTTTCTTGAAAAGTCATGCCTCAAAAATTACAAAAAGAGCAGTAAAATACGTTCTAGCTACCGCAGCTGAAGATACTATACCTACATGAATGAATATTTACGTAAGATAGCAGACCACCACCGCCCCCACACACCACGGCGACGGCATACAACACGAGAGGAGAAGGAGGGGGTGGTTGGTCATCGGCAAGATAGGTCGTCTTCGGCGCTAGAGAAGCTAGAGATGTTGTTTTGAGGGATTAGGTACCTACCTACTCACCTAGGTGAGCGTCTTTTGGCTTGCTATGCTGTTGACCTTTGAAGCGTAAAGCCATGAATATTATTCGTTGTCGGATGAACTCTGACTGATTTGAATTTTTTCATGTAATTTCCACGACTTGGAGTGGTGTAGCAAATGCCAGAAATTGAATTAGGTATGAATGTGTTGGATTTCCATGTACAGGTGGAATTTGTGCCTTGGGATGTGATCAGGGTATGACAGGCAGGCCTTTAAAATAAGCACTCAAATCTTGTAATCCATCATGCTTATGATTGGAAAACAACACACATGAAGGTGTAGAAATATGGGTATAACTAGGGCAGACGTCTCAGCTTTGCCAGATAGAAACGTGGGGTTCATCACTGGAAGAGAAAATTCCCAAGACCCAGAAATTCCCCAGTTTCCCAGGTTTTCCCCCTGAGAAAGGGAACTCAGGGAAGGGATTTCGGCCCATAGGCGGATTCAAGAGGGGTAAGTTCAGGTGCACTACAGAGCAAACGATTCCTGGCATAGGCGTATCCAGGAAAGGGCATTAAGGCCATGGGCGGATCCAGGGAAGGGAAGTAGATGGGATCCGACGAAATAGGCATGCGTTTCATAGGCGGATTCAGGTAAGAGAAACAGTGAAGGTGCACATCATGCAAGGGATTCCTGGCATAGGCGTATCCAGGGAAGGTATTAAGGCCATGGGCGGATCCAGGGAAGGGGAAGAAGACAAAACCCTGTAAAGAAAGCAGACGTGTCATAGGCGGATTAAGGAATGAATTCCTGGCATAGGCGGATCCAGAGAAGGGGATTTAGGCCATAGGCGGATCCAGGGAAGGGGATTAAGGCCATGGGCGGATCCAGGGAAGGGGAAGAAGACAAGACCCTGTAAAGGAAGCATACGTGGCATAGGCGGATTAAGGAATTAATTCCTGGCATAGGCAGATCTAGAGAAGAGGGTTTAGGCCATGGGCGGATCCAGGGAAGGGGAAGAAGACAAAACCCTGTAAAGAAAACATACGTGTCATAGGCGGATTAAGGAATGAATTCCTGGCATAGGCGGATCCAGAGAAGAGGATTTAGGCCATAGGCGGATCCAGGAAAGGGAAAGAAGATAAGACCCTGTAAAGAAAGCATACGTGTCATGGGCGGATTAAGTATTGAATTCCTGGCATAGGTGCGAATCCAGAGAAGGGGATTTAGGCCGTAGGCGGATCCAGGGAAGAGGGAAAAGACAGGATCCTGTAAAGAAAACATACGTGTCATAGGCGGATTAAGGAATGCATTCCTGGAATAGGCGGATCCAGAGAAGGGGGAATTAGGCCATAGGAGGATCCAGGAAAGGGTAAAAAGACAGGACCCTGAAAAGAAAGCACACGTGTCATAGGCGGATTGAGGATTGAATTCCTGGCATAGGCGAATCCAGAGAAGGGGATTTAGGCCATAGGCAGATCCAGGGAAGAAGACAGGACCCTGTAAAGGAAGCATACGTGGCATAGGCGGATTAAGGAATTAATTCCTGGCATAGGCAGATCCAGAGAAGGGGGTTTAGGCCATGGGCGGATCCAGGGAAGGGAAAGAAGGCAGGACCATGTAAAGAAGCAGACGTGTCATAGGCAGATTCAGGAGGGTTGCGGTGCACTATTGAGCAATAAATTCCTGGTATAGGCGGATCCAGAGAAGGGGGATTTAGGCCATGGGCGGATCCATGGTAGGGAAGTAGAGGCAGTGGCGCCGGATAAAGGGGGGCAAGGGGGCAGTTGCCACCCCCCCCAAATTATCAGAGGGGCCCCCTGTAAAAAAACACAACTTTAGCTTGGTTCTTTTCTGAAAGTTCATGAATGACCTGACTGAGCCCTCAACAGTTTCTCGATTTGGACAGTGTCCGAGCTTTATCTCGGGGGTCCCGAGCTTGGGCTCGGGACCCTCTAACTTGGCCTTTAGGGGCTCCAAGATTAGCCTAAAGGGCCCCGAGACTGGCCTCAGGGGGCCAGATCTTGGTCTAAAGGTCCCCGAGCCTGGAATCAGGGCCCCCACTTTGTCTCAGTGGCCCCGAGCTGTTCCTCGCCACCCGAATTTCGTCCCAGGGACCCCCAAGCTTAGTCTAAGGGGCCCCCAAGGCTGGTCTCAGGGCACCCAAGCTTAGCCTTAAGGAAGCTCCCCGAGCTCGGTCTCAGGGCCCCGAGATTGTCTAAGGGGCTCCGGAGCTTGTCTAAGGCCCCCCGAGTTTGGTCTCAGGGGCCCTCCAAGCTTGGTCTCAGGGGGCTCCCGAACGTAACCTCATGGAGGTTCCGAGATTGGTCTCAGGGCCCCCCAATATTGGTATAAGGGGGCTTCCCAGATTGGTCTAAGGGGCCCCCTGAGAATGGTCTTAAGGGACCTTTAGCTTGGTTTCAGGGCCTCCAAGCTTGGTGTCAGAGGCCGCCAAGCTTGGTCTCAGAGGCCCCCGAGCTTGGTCTCAGGACCCCGTGAGCTTTGACTCGGAGGCATTCCAGCTTGATCTCTAGGAGCCCCACAAGCTTGGTTGCAGGGGGGCCCCGAGCTGTGTCTCAGGGCTCCGAATTTGGTCTCAGGCAGCCTCCGAGATTGGTCTAAGGTGGCCTTGAGCTTGGTTTCAAGGGCCTCCAAGCTTTGTTTCAGAGGCCCCCAAACTTGGTCTCAGGGGCCGTGAGCTTGGGGGCTCGGTGGCCTTCGAGCTTGATCTCTAGGAAACCCCAAGCTCAAGCTAGGAGCCCCCCGAGCTGTGTCTCAGGGCCCCGAGCTTGGTCTTGTGTGTGCTCAAGTCAGTATGCCTGTCATTAGCGTTTTTTTCTGTGCCGATATAGACGACAGCATCAAAGCGCCCCCAGTTCTCATTCTGCAGGAGACGGAATTTAAAAAAACGTATATAATAATTCGTGTTACCTACCATGTTTTATGATGTAGATGCATACGAACACACAGCATTCACTTTTTAAAAGAACTATTTGCCTCGGAAGGCCGTTGTTGTACCGTTATTATAATTTTGCTAAACTCCTAACGTGACGCTGGAGCTTAAAGCTTTGACGTCCAATGTCCGAGGCTTACGTGAACCTATAAAACGCAGATCCATATTTCGACATCTACATGTCAAATACGCTACTTATTTTGCTGCACTACAGGAAACATATTCCAGCCTGGAATCCGAGATCGTGTGGAAAATCGAACGGGAAGGCAAAACCATTTTTTACACGGGCCAACTAAACAACAGGGAGGAATAGCCATTTTTGTACTGGGCCAAATATAACTTTTACCATTTGTGGCGCTTATGCAGGAGCGGAACCAGGGTTTTGCTGGGGAGTCACTGAGCTTTGAAAAATGGCGAAAAAGGGGGAATAGGGCGAAAAATTTCGAAAATGGAACAAAGTGAGGCTGAAGCCCCCTCAGCCCCCTGGATCCGCCCCTGCGCTTATGCCTCTGACCTCAGGCAGCAATCCCAACCAATCCATCGCAGTTTTTAGGGGCCCTTGCTGCCGAGGGGGCCCCATCGTCAAGGGGGCCCCCTGGAAAAATTCTTGCCCCCCCCCCATCCGAAAAGAGCATCCGCCGCCACTGAGTAGAGGGTACCCAAAAATATAAGGCATTTGTTGGATAGGCGTATCCATGAGCGTTGCGGTGCATTACAGAGCAAGGAAGTCCTGGCATAGGTGCATCCAGGGAAGGGGATCTAGGCCAGGGGCGAATCCAGGAAAGAGAAACAGACGGGATACTGTAAAACCAAGTATACGAGTCATGGGCAGATTCGGGGAAACTGCTACGGTGCACCACAGAGCACGGGAATCCTGGCATGGGCAGGTCCAGAGGAAAGATTTTAGGCCATAGGCGAATCCAGGGAATAGAAGCAGACGGGACACGGTAAAAAGGATCCGCCCATGGCCTAAATTCCCTCCCTGGATGCGCCTATGCCAGAAATCCCTTACCCTGTAGTGCACTGCAACCCTCCCGTAGCTGCCTGTGATTCGTATTCTTTATTTTACAGAGTCCCGCCTTTTTCCCCTTCCCTGGATCCAGCCATGACCTAAATCCCTATCTCTAGATCCCCTATGCCAGGAATCCCCTGCCCTGTAGTGCACTTAAATTTCTAGATCCCCTAGGCCAGGAATCCCCTGCCCTGTAGTGCACTTAAGCATTATCTACTCCTGAACCCGCCTGACACGTATACTTTGTTTTACAGGGTCCCTCTTCTTCCACTTTCCTGGATCCGCCCATGGCCTAAATCCCTACCCTGGAAGCGCGTATGCCAGGAATTCCTTACTCTGTAGTGCACTGAAACCATCCTGAATCCACCTATGACCTGTATGCTTTGCTTTATAGGGTCTGCTCTTCTTCCCCCTCCTGGATCCGCCCATGGCCTATATCCCCTTCTCTAGATCCGCTGATGCCAGGAATTCCCTGCTCTGCAGTTCACCGCAACCCTCCTGAATCCGCCTATGACGAGTGTACTTAGTTTTACAGGGTCCCGTCTCCTTCCCTTGATCCGCCCTTGGCCTAAATCCCCTAACCTGGATGCGCCTATTCCAGGAATCCCTTGCTCTGTAGGGCACTGGCACTCTCCTGAATCCACCTATGACAGGAATGCTTTGTTTTACAGGGACCCACTTAAATCCGTCCCCTGGATCCGCCCATGGCCTAAATCTTCTAACTTAGATGCGCCTATGCCAGGAATCCCTTGCCCTGTAGAGCACTGCAACTCTCCTGAATCTGCCTATGACTGGAATGCTTTGTTTTACAGGGGCCCACCGAAATTTCTCTCCTGGATCCACCCATGACCTAAATCCCCTAGCCTGGGTGTGCCTATGCCAGGAATCCCTTGCTCTGTAGAGCACTGCAACTTTCCTGAATCCGCCTGTGACTGGAATGCTTTATTTTATAGGGATCCACCTAATTCCCTCCCCTGGATCCGCCCATGGCCTAGATCCCTAGCCTGGGTGTGCCTATGCCAGAAATCCCTTGCTCTGTAGAGCACTGCAACTTTCCTGAATCCGCCTGTGACTGGAATGCTTTATTTTATAGGGATCCACCTAATTCCCTCCCCTGGATCCGCCCATGGCCTAAATCCCCTAGCCTGGGTGTGCCTTTGCCAGAAATCCCTTGCTCTGTAGAGCACGGTAACTCTTCTGAATCCGCCTGTGACCGGAATGCATTGTTTTACAGGGACCCACCTAATTAATTAGGTAGGTCCCTAATTAACCGGGGAAGCGAGTTTAGGCCATAAGCGGATCCAGAGGAGGGAATTCCCTCCCTGGATCCGCTTATGGCCTAAATCCCCTTCTCTAGATACGCCTACGCCAGGAATGCCCTGCTCCGTAGTGCGCCCTAACATTTTTCTTCCTGTATCCGCCTATGACACATGCTTAATTTTGTTGGGTCCCGTCTTCTACCCTTCCCTGGATCTGCCCATGGCCTCAGTCCACTTCCCTGGATACGCCCATGCAGGGGCACCGCCACGGAATTTTCGCAGGGGGGACAGACCCGGGCTGCGAGTGACCGGGGGAGGAGAATTTTGAGCATATTCGGTACCTGACAACATTAATGACCATCGACCCAGAAAATCTGGGGGATGTCCCCCCTAGCAGGCCAACAGGGGGGACGCGTCCCCCCGTCCCCCTCCCCCGCTTTCGACGCCCATGCGCCCATACCAAGAATCCCTCGCCCAAGCTTCTCATGGGGAGATCCCGGGAATCTGGGGAAATTTTTAAATCTTGGGAATTTTTGACTCCACGCAAAACCCAATGTCTCTATCTGGCAAAGCTGAGACGTCTCCCCTAGCAGTACCGAAATATGTTGTCTTGGCGGGCTGGCGTGTGGCTTTAAGCTCTTTACTATTGTAAATACCATGTTTTTTCACTTAACTCGATTGAATGGAGCTGTTATAGGGCTGCTGATTAAAATGAATAAACATAATCTTACCTCATTGATGTTAATATAAGTTAATATAAGATGAAGGGATCTAACTCACATCCACTAACTGCATCCCCTGTTCTTGCAGGTAATATACCAAAGTTTCTGGCATCTTTAGCTAAAGGGCTGCAGCACAGGTGCCTCTGATATCCAGTCAAGCTGTCACCTAGAAATGTTGTCAGCACTGCGCCTGTTGTGCCGTCACCCTGCTCTGCGACGCCCGAATTGCACCACTGTCCGTACACTGTACCACCTACAGAAGGTAATGAAAGCATAGATCTAAGGTGCCCGCTTTTGCTGTGGATTCCATTTCGTAACTCAATAACGTGAGTGCTTAATTTCAATAGATCATACTGCCCCTGGTTGTCCTGTCTGCGGTCAACTGTTGTTGATGAATGTACGTATCTGTGTTTTTTGGTATGATCTCCATGTGAAATATATGTGAATGGCTTGAATAAGTATTTCTCTGTCTCTTTGTTTCTCTGTTTCTCTCCCCTTTGCTCCCTGTTTCCCAGCTTCTTGAAGCAGTACGTATGTATTAGAGAAGACAGAGCAAACAAAATACATATTCATTACAACACAATGAGAAAACTCACAATCTTGATCAATTTTCCTACACAACACAATCTCCGGTCCCGGTACTCGAACAACGTCCGCCGCGCCGCTACCGACCTGCTCCCGCGTCCCCGCGGGCCGGCCGCGTCGGAATCTTAAATCCGTTGCTTTGCGCGAACGCGTGCCCCGTGGCATCCCGGCGAGCTCGCCTGCGTCCCCCCCACACCCCGCCGCTGCGGACCCGTCGCCGCCGCGTTGCTCGCTTCGCCGCCCGAGCTGGTTTTCTCTGGTCTCGCAGCCCGACACGGTATTGCGTCTCTCTCACCGTCTCACGGTCTCATCGGTACCTCACATCTATTGACACTTCCTTTACCTTCTTCCCGTCACTTTCCCTTTGTTACTTTACTCGGCCTGTGCTCATGTTTGATCTAACGAGTTTCGTGCGGCGCCTGCCGCTGGACTTAAACGCTGATCTCCTGTTGTGCGTTTTAACCATACTTATGTGTGTGTGTGTGTGTGTGCGTGCGCGCTAAATACATGTCATGGCTACAATCCATGACAGCATGAGCTCCTGTTAGGAGGCCCCAAATAGCCAAGTCTCAGGTGACACACTGAGGGCGCCAGCATCCATGCATGCAGAGGGGACAGGGGTCGGGGGCAGCCAGCTCGGGGCAGGTGTGAGAGTGAGCTGAATGCTTCACCTGTATTCATGTGTACGCTGCGCAGTACGGTCAGACACTGCCGGAGCACCGGCCCAATACCACAGCCCGACAGCCGAGGGGCGCCCGCGGGTACGACCGGCAGGGGCGGACTGCAGGCGAGCGCACACCACCACAGCAGGGCGATGGGATTAAAAACATTGACACCATCCAGCGCCACCGAACACACACGGAGACAGCCGCAGAGGTCCAAGAGGCCACCTGCACAGAGGCCACTGCATCAGGTCACCTCAGTGCATGCCTACACCTACACATAGACGTAGGTTCACCCCTCAGAAAATTCTTGTCTTGATAACTTGGCAGGTTTTGAACAGTGACAGTCTATATCCAGTGGGCATTCGACAGACTGAACAATATTGATACATTATTTGAAATCCTACACATTTTGCACATTCCCTTTAATAATCTGTTCTGAGCCAATAACCTCTATGCTGGACATAAGCGTCACCACCTACAAAAAGTGGGGGGGGCAGCCAAACTTCAACCTGATGCTTACAAAAACTTTCCTTGTTGGGACCAAAAACTGTTCGAATTTGGGCTCTTTGTTGCCTTCTGCAGCGGCTGGTTATAAGAATGTCCGGTTTTCTCCCATTTTGACTGAGATCGGAAAATTTTAGGCCAAAAAATGGGGGCCAGGCCCCCTGGTCCCCCCTTTTTCGATGCCTATGATACTGGACATTGTTTGATTCACCATAGCCGCGTGATGTCTGCCTCAGGCTGGCGATGCTGCAGTGACCGCTTCTGCGGGAGGCGCCGGCTCCACCGAGCCGCCGGCTGCCTCTCCTGAGACAGAGTCGCAGCTGGCCGAGTCGCTGCAGCTGGTGCCGCGTCTGATCGCCAGCTGCAGCTCTGTTCAGGAGCTGCTGACTGTGCCGTCGCAGCGCAACCTCACCCTCTCCGACCAGCTGCTGCTGCTGACGAGTGTGGCGCGCTGCGCCGCCCGTGATGGTGTGGCTGTCGCCGTTCTCACCCAAAACCCCTGGTGAGGATAGAGCCGGTCAGCCAGATGTGAGCTGTACAACTGTAGAGTGCTATACAGCCTATAGAGTGCTCTACAGCCTATAGAGTGCTCTACAGCCGGTGAGTGCTTACAGATCTACGGCTCTAGAAACTGAAGAGATAAGTTTTAAAAATTTGCCTTTAGCTGGTGAAAAATGGAGGATATTTAAGGTTGTGTTTCTATAATGATGTTGCATCTACAATGCATTCATAAATTGACCATGCCGGTTTTAGGATTGATTTTTATGAATTTTAATGTCAGGGCTTGAATGTATTATCTTCCATTCAAAATCACCACTAGAATTTACTACTGTTTTCCGAATGGCCGCGCGAAAGCCACGATGCGAGCCACGAGCCGCATCGCACAGAGGTTCTCTGGTCTGCCCTCTGTTGTAATTCCGCCGTCTCCAGGTACCAGCAGCTGGCGGAGCCGCGCCACGGCCGCTCGCACGCGGTGCTGCCCCGAAAGCTGCTGTCGCCGGTCAGCGCCCTGCTGGACCTGCAGGTGCCGACCACAGACCCTGTGCTGCTGTCGCTGCTCAACGACCTGGCCTGGAACGTCCGCAAGATGACCATCAAACAGCTGCTGACGGTGCGGCCCGCCGCTCAGCCCGCGGTGCTGGCTGGCTCCCGTTGGTGCTATTTGTTATACCAATTAGATGTCAATTTGGGCGTCGTCAGCATGCATGATTTACGTGGAATTTATGGTGTTTTTGCTATGTATAGCTGGGAAATGTCTAGAAACGTCCGCGATTTCATGCAATTGTTCTCCAATCACCAAAAACTCTGTCAGTACAAGTGAGTATGCTAGTGGAGCAGAGCTTGGTCGGTTTTTCTGATCGCGGTATGGAGACCTGCATTTTACTGTTGCTTTTTGCCGCCTCCCCCAGGTTTTTATTTCTTGTAATTTGATTAAAACCAAGTAATATGCTAGAATATGCCGCCCCTTGTCTCGAACACTTCTCGCTCTGAAATGGTGTTCAGTTGTGCGGCGGCGTTTGGTGTGACCCTATGTGACCTCTGTCGGCAGATGCTGGATCTAGTGAACCGACTGCGGCCTCCTGATGGCCAGACGGCACCACGCGTTATCGTCATGCTGCGGGAACATACGGTCTCCTCCCTGCAGCAGCGCTGGGTGGAGATCACGTCCGCTGAGGACATCGTCTCCGTGCTCTGGCACAGGTGCGAGGCTGGAGACTGAGATGAGATGCTGGTTTCATGGGTGGGACTGTAGTTGGGTGATTTTGCCGTTGTTTGGCATGTTCAAGCGTGTCAGGAATTATGCTTTGATGCTTTGAGATTGATATATTTTATTTATCATCCGGTAAAAACGGGCTATTGTCCGGGTCTTGTAACAAGGATTCGAGCAGGTGCAGCTGTTTGGGTTGTTCTTCATCCCGCGTAGGTGCCGTTGCTGTTTCTTGACTATTAAACGAGTCAGCAAGACTCTTCTGTGTTGTCTTTAGTACCTCTTCAATCGAGCGTGCGTGAATGGTAACATTAGAGTTATTGCTTTGTCCCGGCAGTCGGCCGATGACAGTAGCTTCTGTGTTGTCCCGGCAGGCGGCAGTTTACAGAGGAGTTTCTGAGCCGGCTGGAGGACCGGGCGCTGGACGTCGCCTCGGGTATCGGCTGCGCCCAGGCCGGTCTCATCCTGTCCAGCCTGGCGGCGGCCGGCCGGCGTCCGATGCCGCTGATCCGCTCCCTCACCTACCACGCGGCGCGCGCACAGCAGCCGACGGCGCTGAAGGACTGCGTCCGGCTGTTGCACGCCCTGCACCGGCTCCACTACCCGGACCAGGTCAGCCGGCTCACGCAGGCAGCCGTGATCACGTGCCGAGTGTGTGGACATCGCGGATACTGTTAACCCTCGAGACAGCATTAGGAAAATATCCTTACATCAGCTCAGCTTTGTGAAGATACAGAACGCAATGGAAGAGCCAAAAGTCTGCCTTTCCCTCGTATATGAAGACTCTGGCTTCTAGGTGTTGTGCTACGTACCCATTGTCCTGCAATTTTTTTTCAATTGTCAAGTTTATCCTCAAACTTGATTTGTAATATATATATTGTTTATGTAGTAAAATTTAATCGTATGGTTACGCCAGTTTAATAGACTCCTCAAATAATTATTTTTGTGTGATGCATCGCACGCATGCATACGATGTCTGCCTCCATTTGTATTGTTCCATATTCCAAAGAAGTGAAATGGAGGCATTCCATACTCCAACCACGGTGTGTGCGGGTCGCAGATCCTGCTGGAGAAACTGGGGCGGGACCTGGTGCCCCAGGTGGAGTCGGTGGAGACGGCTCCGGCGCTGACTGCAGCTCTCACCGCCGCCGGTCTCCTGCGCTGGCGCAACTGCGGTCAGTGACTCCTCCCCCACTCTCCCAGTCCGCGACACCAACTACTCTCGCTACTGAACCAACGGGTGCAAGCTGATTTACTAGGGAGAGTCGTGTGTTCAGAATGTGACTCTTAGGATTTTGTGTGGTGATTTAGAATGTCATGTATATATAATTTGTCGCAATATGACATCACTTCATCTCTGCATATAGATGAAATCTCCGGATTCTTTTTCTTAGTCGTTTGGAAAATTGTCCTTGATCCTCTTGCGTGTTGCATATTGTATTTATAAAAATCTGACTTTCATGCCCAGCACATGATGACTACGGAAGCTCAAGTGTTATTTTTCTACTTGTAACAGATCTGTCTTGCATGTTCCCAAGGTAAATCCAGATCCCCATATTTTTGTCTTCTCTAAATCACGGTATAGCGTCGGCGAGCGAGCAGCTACTGGTTCTGGGCATCACCTTGAATTCGCTACATATGAATGAGGTTTTGAAGAAGTAATGAGGACTGTACCTGCTCGCGGTTCCCCATCGCCGGCGGTACCGGGTGTCTGGGGGTGCTGAGCGGCGGCTTCTGCCCTGCGGCAGAGTTCCTGGAGGCAGCGTCGCAGTGGTACCTGCGCCACCTGGAGTCGCTCAGTCCGCAGGACATGATCGCCGTCATCATCACCCTCGCCACCGTCAACTTCAGCCCTGACAACGCCGACCAACTCATACCGGTCAGTGTCTGCGTCGAACGGCGGGCTGCTGAATACTTAACGAGTGGCCGGCGCACATCGTATTGATAGTTTAAGCAAACTTGTCAATGCTAGTGTTGTGAGAGTCGAGTATGTAGTTTTGCGCTTGTAGAATGGTGAACGCTTTGACGTCCTTCTCTGTTGTTGGTTGGCACTTGTGGAGCGGTAGAGCTCTCTGACGCTCCCTCGTTAGACTCTGGTGGAGGGTTATAACCCTCTGCCGCTCCCTCGGCCGACTGGTGGAGCGGCATAGCCCTCTGACGCTCCCTCTGCTCCAGGCAGGCGCTGGTGGAGCGGTAGAGCCCTCTGACCCCCCTCCCCTCTGCTCCAGGCAGGCGCTGGTGGAGCGGTAGAGCCCTCTGACCCCCCTCCCCTCTGCTCCAGGCAGGCGCTGGTGGAGCGGTAGAGCCCTCTGACCCCCCCTCCCCTCTGCTCCAGGCAGGCGCTGGTGGAGCGGTAGAGCCCTCTGACCCCCCCCTCCCCTCTGCTCCAGGCAGGCGCTGGTGGAGCGGTAGAGCCCTCTGACCCCCCTCTCCTCTGCTACAGGCAAGCGCTGGTGGAGCGGTATAGCCCTCTGACGCTTCCCTCTGCTCCTCGGCAGGCGCTGGTGGAGAGGTGCGGGGTGCCGGCGGCGCCTCCACAGCAGCTGGACCTGGTGTGGTCGCTGGCCGCGCTGGGCCGCGCCTCCGAGTCCCAGCTGCGCGCCGTGCTGCAGCCGGAGTTCCTGCGTCAGCTGACGGCCGCCCGGCCCTCGGCCGCCGCCGCTGTCAAGGTGCTCAACCTGGCGGCGCTGGCCCGGCTCCAGCACGGCTACACTGGTGCGTGGGGCGGGCATCAGTGACCAGGGAGCCGATAATTAATCCGTGGGTAGCGGTGACAGTTATGTGTGGTAACGTGTATTTCAGAGCAATCTGAATTGAACACGTGCGCAGCGTACGGGTTTGTGTTACCATCGGAAACCTATTGAGTGATAACCTATACGATCATACTGATTGTGTTTTGCTTTGTCCTGTGGCTTTCTTTAGTCGATGCCGTTCTGGCCTGCGACACCAGCAGCTCGGTGTAGATTCTGTGACGCCGCTGTGCTGCGGCAGGTCCTCACACGGCGCAGGAGCTAGGTCTGCCGCTGCCGGAGGGGGCGCCACTGCAGCGGCCGGCGGCGGCGCTGAAGCTGCGTGCTGCAGTGCTGGAGGTGCTGCAGCTGCTGGCGCCGCCGCCGCGCCACTGCAACCTGCAGCCGCCGGCGCTGGGCGGCGTGGCGCCGGACGCCGAGCTGTGCGTGGACGGTGCCGGGGCGCCGGTACCTCTGCCTGTCGCCTCCGCCCCCGCCCCGCCGCCGCCCGGGCTTCAAAGGTGAGAGGCGCTGACTATTGTCGGAGAACGGCACCCACCCCCGCCCCGCCGCCCCGCCGCCGCCCGGCCTGCAGAGGTGAGAGGCGCTCACTTTTTTCGGAGAACGGCACCCACCACCCGCCCCGCCGCCGCCCAGCCTGCAGAGGTGAGTGGCCCTCACTGTTGTCAGAGAACGGCACCCACCCCCGCCCCCGCGGTACGCCACTGCGTGTAAAGGTGTTCTTCAGCGGGAAAACTCTGATTCAGTTAATTATTTTTTATAGGAAGCGTGCAGTGTCGGAACATGTACCGAAATGCGGCGGGAGAGTTTAAATATGCCAGGGCAGTAGGCGAGCTTTGTAACTTCTCGGTCGCCTTGGCAGCTGATTCACATTTGTAGCGACCGCCGTGCATCAGCTCAGAGTTCCATCACTGAGTGCGTCCCGTGCAGGGTGGTGCTGTGCACGTGGGCGTTCCGGGACCTCACGCTGGACTCGGTGGAGCTGAGCGGCTACAGTCAGATGGCCGTGCGAATCCTGGAGCTGTCTGGGTACCAGGTGCTGCACGTGCTACACACAGATCTCCGGCCTGAGGACACCGTGGTGCAGCGCGCCAAATGGCTGCGCCAAAAATCAAAGATCTAGCTGTTCGGTAACAGTGGGATGTGCCCTACCGGAGATGGCCACGCCGTGGTCTTCGATGGCCGTCTTAGCTGATGCTTTTATCCTGACTGTTTTGAATGTCTGTATCGCCTGTCGTGTGGCTGCGAGCTGATTGTGTAGACACTTGTGTGCGTTGGTGGCGAACTGATGGCGTAGACTCGTGTGTACACGAGGTTACGCGACTGGATTTATACGGAGTTTTCGATGAGAGGAGTTAGACAGGGGAGGTGAGTGACGACGGCTGGTGGCTTAATATGTTGCAGCGAGGTCATCCAACAATGCATAAATAAATCGCCTGTGAAGATACACTGCACATGATCCCCGAAGATGTAGTTGCCAAGCAACCGTTAAATGCGAAGAATGGTTTATTTTTAATCTCGGTTTCGTTCATGACTAGTGAAAGGAAAGTCTAGAAGTCTGGAAAAGTCCACCTTTTTCTCACTTGATAATGGGGCCGAAATGATCCCGAACCCGGTTGGATTTCAAGTACAACCCCTGGCTTTAGGTATCATTAAACTTTGAATGGTTGATTTGTAAGTTTGTATGCCTTTTCACATAGAACCTTTGTCTGTTATATTCATGTAATGGGAAGCTACGACAATAATGCATTGGAATCTATCTTTGATCAGGGTCACTGTTCGTAACTAGGTTTTGTATCCAGGTTGGGGTCAAAGAAGGGTAGAATAAAACATGCAAGAAACTTTATTTAGGGAACACAGACGCATACAAGTTAAACACACGCTAATACGAGTGAGGACGATCTCCCCTTAACCTGCGCCCCCGCGGGCCTCCGACCCCGGTGGGCCGTAACCCTCGCCCCACCGGAGGCCATCGATTGCACCCCTGAGGTTTTTTCAGGACAGTAGAAAAACGACAGGTCGTAGCGATGCGGTTGAAGTTTCCACTTCTCACCCATCATTTTCCCGCCATCCCCGAATTTTTTTACCCCGGGCCACGATAGGTCAAATCGCCAGGCGATGTCAACCAAGGTCACCTCACTTCAACCCTTGAGCACTAACAGCTGCATTTCTAAGCCGATCCATTTGATACTTTTTACGGTTGATGACCCTTCCAAGGTCTACAAAATGTGTATCTGATATTTTTTCGATTTAGTGACCCGAGGTCAGGTCACGAGGTTAAGTCTCCCATATACAAAGCATGGGGAAAAGCTGTCTTATGGTCTAAAAGTCGAAAAATTATTGCAAATGCTCAGATTTCGAAGACAAGAATTATTGGCCACTCTTACGGATTCAATGCGCTATATTTGCCCTTGACGTATTAAAGGTCATCAAAGATCACCAGGCTCCAAAATAGTATTATAACGATAATTTTTTACGTAACAAGCGCCCCGCTGGAGTCCCTGGCATGGCGCGCCCCGCTTGGGGTATTTCCCCCTCCCTCCGTACCTCATTTCCCAGGAAAGCTGAAGTAAAATTACGGACGGCGTTCGAAAGCTCTTGACGAGACGAAGAGCAATTATAAGGAGTATTCTTGTGTCGGGTGATAATTGAGGTCAGCATAGGTCAAAGAAGGTTCCACAGGCTTACAACCGGGCAGTGTACGTTTCCCCCTGGATTTTTACTCAGCGGAGCTAGAGCAAACATTCGTGCATCATTGGATTCCTCTTATCGTGGCAAATCGAATGATGTATAACAAAGTTGCTAGGGCAAATAAAAAATGACCTGACCTCGACTGATGTCAGGGTCATATGGTGACCTGGTATAGTCATGTCGCATATCAGTCGACTCCCCGTGACAATATAAGCACAATGCAAGCAAAATAGGAACTATCTCAATTCAGTGAGAAGTTATTCGCGGAAACAATCACTGTATGCTCTAATGACCTGACATGACCTTTGAGAGGTCAGATGGTCAAAAATTAAAGTTTAAGGTTAAGATCGTGGTAAGAACACGCTTTGAAGATTTTCAGCTTTATCTATCCGGTATTTACTGAGAACGAGCCCTATTTTTAATCATAGACTTATAATCGGGTGACCAAAAAATTGACCCTACCTTAGGTCAACAATATCGAAATTCCGCGGCAGCAAATTTATAGGCCCTAATGACCTCATCACTTTGTAAAGTTTCAAACTGATCGGTTGGCTGACGTTCCTTAGGCGCCGCTTCAAACTCGTGGTTTTAGGTTTTGAGGTCAGGTCGCTTGACCTTGAATAGATCCTTGACCTGACATGACATGGTTATCTTACCAAGCCCTAGGGGCGTCTTACCCACCCGAAGGGGTAAGACTCCCCTTTGCAAGCTCCTAGTAAAATCATAATGGTTAGAAAATGTGATAATTTTCAGCAGTTCCATCGACTATGAGGAAGATAAATAATCACGCTACGACTTGGCATCTAAAGCAGCGCTGTTGTTACCGCGGTTATTTCATAATCCGGATGTCCCTAAACCCTGGGCATCCTACCCCACTCTCAGAGGCTCCGTCACGGGGTACGCGTCCCCCCAACTTTGGCGAAGGGGAGGACAGTCCCCCCCAACTTTCAGCTGTAGGCCGCTCCACGAAAAAAACGATAATTTCACAGTAAAACGCATAACAAAAGACATTTCGGCCTATTAAAGGCCATGGTAGCTATAGAGGAGGCCCTAGTGACGATACATGAGGCCCTTTTGACGATAGAGGAGGTCCTATTGGCGATAGAGGAAGCCCCGTTGGCAGCAACAATATGTCCTGATGACAGTAGAGGAGGCCCTATTGGCCAAATAAAAGGTCCTGGTGACCATAGGTGAGGTACTGGTGGAGATAGAGGAGGCCCTGGTAGCATCAGAGGAGGCCCTTTGTCATTAGATGAGGTCCTGCTGGTAACAGAGAAGGCCCCTTTATTGATAGGGGAGGCTCTTTTGTTGACAGAGGAGGACCCTTTGTTGATAGGGAGGCCCGTTAGTCGAAAGAGGAGGACCCTCCTCTATCTCCACCAAGGCCTTATATATGACCAACAGGACCTTTTCTTTAGTCAAGAGGGCCTCCTCTATTGCCATCAGTGCCTCTCGTTGCTGTCCGGTGACGCAGGCGTAAGTCCTTCATCCTCGTGAATAAACGTGAATAGCTTTAACTTTTAGCGATTGAGAAGGCCCTGGTGGCGATGGAGGAGGTCCTGGTACCCATAGAGGCGGCCCTGGTAGTACTAGAGGAGGATTCGGTGATAGAGGAGGCGCTCTTGGCGCAAAAGGAGGCCCTGTTGTTGGTCGAGGAAGTGCTGTTGGCAATAGAGGAGGCCGGGGTGGCAGCAACGAGAGGCCCTGATGGCAATAGAGGAGGCCCTCTTGGTGAAATTAAAGGTCCCGCTGGCTAAAGAAGAAGTCCTCTTGGCGCACAAGAGGCCCATGTTGGCGATAGAGGAGGCCCCGGTCACAGCAATGAGATACCCTGATGATAATATATGCAGCGACAGGAGAAAAACACGGCATAATTATCTGGTCCCTACGCTATTAGTGCAACACGAAGGCTATTACACCAGAATACCTTGGACCTATACGTTATTACGTTATTATTAAATTATTAATGTGCCTTACACTGGCTCGTTCATGGGCCCAAGGGCCTATGCCCCCAAACCCAAAATAGTGTATCCCCCTCCAACGACCAGCAACATACTTGCTCGGAAATTTTGTCTCGTCGAAATATTTCTACCGCTTTGAAGGAGAAGAAATTGATTCTAGCTCCATCGTTCTAAAAACTTTTTTGCTATTAACTTTTGGGCAATTTCTTTGGTCCCCCAGAGCTGGATCCGCCATTGCTGCCTTAGAGGCCCCCTTCAGATGGAGGCCTCCATGAGTTTGTCCCCCCAAGTTGAAAGTCGTGGCGGAGCCCCTGCCCACTCTCTCCTGTTTCATAGGGATCCTTGCAACCATAAAATTAGCCCATCTTCATAAGATAGGTAGGTACAGACTGAAACTATACAAATAAATTATATATGTCCCATTGACTTTGCGAGCAAATACGCCCGACACGCTGGCCATTTGTCTTCCAGCAGACTGTTCCGGTTACAAATCACAAATCCCAGACATATTGGAGCAAGCAACTTTTTAAATGACACCCCAGTGCCATAGGTTACATACATACAAGCAAGCGTACCTACTCGGTGACCATGAACAGCATGCACACCCAGCCTGGACAGAAATGCTGTGACCAAAAATTGGAGATTGGGTTGCATGCGTCAGGGCTTCCATTATATATAGACTGCTTTTGGCATCACTCTTACGATAAAATATAAGGTTCACATAACCAAAGCACTATTCTGAAAAGAATACTATAGTTTAGATCTATTGGACGATGCACCACCAGGGCGAAAGTTGAGATCATGGTTTTAACACGTCGCAGCTTTAAGGTTACGAGTGCCTCGTACGGCGATGACTCACAGGTCTGCCTCGTAATGCTACGAGGATGCGCTACACCACTATGAGGACGCACACTGTCCCCGTATATTCATGTCCGATTCATAGGCGTGGGAGCCATGTGTATTGTTAGTTAGTACATAGTACATAGTACACATACATAGTACATGAGCTATAAGCATATGATGCATTGCTTTAATATACACATATATCAAACGATGCAATATGTAGATAATAAATAATGTAACACATGCTATACTTATATCATCTTAAGATAAGCAACGGATGCATCTCGTTTTTACTTCTCCAGCTTCAGGGATTTATTCATTACTGAGCCTCATCACTTAAGCTGGAGGAGGAAAACGAGATTCATCTGAAAAGCCATAAAAATGACATCAATATCATTGCTCTTATAAATTACATCCGTACAAACGATACAAGTGACGCGTGTACAACATGCTGGTGTCAGGTTTAAGACCAAATGTAAAGCTCTTGTGAGTTTTGGACCATATTATTACTAGGAAAGAGAGGACAGTAGCAGTACATTTTGACCGTCTAAGGCCAATTAAACATTGAACACAATATGTTCTCAAGTATAACTTACTCAGAGTTGAATGCAGGCAAACAGAAGTAAAATAGTTTTGGTGTTAATCAAGCGGGCGTACTGCTTACGACACACTTTAACACTTCACTTCCATTCCTTTCACTTCACTTCAGTTGCCTTCCCTACGCTGCACTTCCCCCACTTAACGATGCAGTCTGGCCATAAACTTGGTAGCCTACACCGGTAGCGAGGGTACCCCACTCACATGGCCTGCTGTTTGCGCTGATAAAAAATAGTAAGTGCACGAAGTGGCAGCCTAATATTTTTTAATGGTATGAAGGATTAAGTTCCCTTTGCTTAGCACAAACAAGAGGCGATAATGGCACTGATGTTCCTTTTCTGGAGGAGAGGTTAGAGGTCCTGCTGACAAATCTGTGCTGACAGCTGGAACAGGGCTACAGCCAACATATACAGCAGCACACTGGTCGCTATAGTGTCCACTGCTGCCCCTTTTCTTTGCCGTCCATGCCGTTCCTCGGACTTGGGCATGACAGCTGGAAGACTACGAAGCCCAGCGCCCACAGCAGCAGCTGCTCCAGGCGGCTACTGTCTTGGAAACCTCGGCCTGCGGCCTGGGCTAACGCCCCACCGGCGCAGGAGAGCCGCATGACAATGTGCCGAAAGCAAACCATATTTCGTTCTTAATGTATCTCTTCATAAGCCTGCAAGTCAGTTTTACCATTCTTTTCTTTGAAATAACCAATAAAGAGTACCTGGTCACCACCGGATTCGAACCGGACCTACCTGATCAAGAGACAGGGCCTCTAACCACTAGACCACCGTGCCACACTACTCATCCTCCCACTAGCTGAACAGCTGTGACCCGTCAGGAGGTCACTGGCTAGTACAACTCCGCCGAATATGCCGGGCCGCTGGCGATGGGTGCTGTGCTTGTCCCGAAAAGGCACGATATAAAGGTGCTTCTAGAAGACGAACCAAACATTCTTTTGGGCTGAAATTAGTTGTATCGTCGAGCTAGGATCGTAAGCTAGCTTCATGCCAAATTACTTCCACTTCCATCCATTTTAAGGACTTCAAACCATGGTGAGAAGCAAAGGTGGTCCGAGAACTTTAGCATCTTGTAATACATTTTGGACTAATTACTCGAAAGCCATTAGAGATAGGTGGGTAGTATAAGTGAGCGAAATGACCGCAAGTAACTTTCCTCTTCAGCCATGTCAGTTCTGAGTTTGTGAGTGACATGAGCTTGGAACCAGGAAGATGCAAATAACAAGTTTTTGACTCAATTTCTATTTATGCCTATAAAACAAAGAATTTCACATTCACAACTTCCATCTCCAAATATTATCAGGCGGAAGCAATGTTCTTTCATTATTTGAAATGAAAACTCAAATCGGTCAATTAGATTGTGAGATATTAACGTTGAAATGAAATTAACCAAAATTCAGTCTTCCGGAAGAACTGTAAAAAGTAGGTCAAAATTCTGCGTTTTGCACTCAAAACTATGCCTAAGCACTACAAAATTTGCCTAGCTACCCCTAGGTAACTGCCTTTCAGCTAACTGAGGCCTGTCTTCTGACATTTCGAGCGCACAAGTCGGCCATCAACTTTTAGCAGGTTTTTTGCTCGCGTGAGAAATGCCGCGTTTTCGCGCAATAAATATTGTCGGATCAGCTCAATTCGTTTTCCCTAGCCGGCCCTTTTTATCTTTCGAAAAGGACATAAGTTTCAAGTTCGTAGGTTAAGAAGTAAAAATTAGAAAAATATAAAACAGAAAAAGTTTGAGCCAAAATTTCTCAAAAACTATTTTGGATTTCGACTCGGGGCTTCAGTTTGGGTGTCTGAAGCAGAAGGGCTATCACCTTACAAAATTCCAGAGCTCTGACATCAATTCTCAGGACTGACAGACGCCAACAACAACCTCGGCCTGCGGCCTCGGCAGGTGCCGCTCTGGCGCAGGAGAAGCCGGTGACAATGTACGTTAGCCAAACAGTTCGATTGACAGGCGAGTTTTTTTCAGCAGTTTGATACTTATAACAACGCAGTGTTGGAGTTTTAGGTTTTATGTTCTCATTATGGCTCCATTCAATCCCCTGTCTAGGCCCATGTTTTCCTAAATTAGCATGTCTCTGCATACTGCACCACGCGTGCCCTCTGTTCATATCATCAAAGAAATAAACACACGCATAATGTTTGTTTTGTTAAGCAAATACTGGGCATGACGAGAAGAAAGGAGATACGATATAAAATATGATGGGTTTTCCGACGGTATTTCACCTATACGTGCAGATTTTCACCCAATTCAGCCTATTTGTTACCGAGTTATGCCCCAGCTCGAGACCTCAGCCCCACAACCGAACTGATGTCCTGGATCCGCCTATGCTCGAGCTCCTTACCCCACCCCCTTACATATGTCCTGGATCTGCCTATGCTCGAACTCCGTAGCCCCAGCTCTATACTGCCCTGGATCCGCCTATGCTTGAAGTCCTTAGCCTCTACCCCTACTGATGTCCTGGATCCGCCTATGCTCGAGCTCCCGAGCCCCACCCACGTACTGATGTCCTGAATCCGCTTATGCTCGAGCTCCTTAGCCCCACCCCCGTACAGATGTCCTGGATCCGCCTATGCACGATCTCCTTAGCCCCACCCCCGTACTGATGTCCTGGATCCGCCTCTGCTCGAGCTCCTTAGCCCCACCCCCCATACTGATGTCCTGGATCCGCCTCTGCTCGAGCTCCTTAGCCCCACACCCATACTTATGTCCTGGATCCGCCTATGCTCCAGCTCCTTAGCCTCACCCCCGTGCTGATGTCCTGGATCCGCTTATGCTCGAGCTCCTTAGCCCCACCCCCGTACTAATGTCCTTGATCCGCCTATACTCGAGCCCCTTAGCCCCACCCCCGTACTGATGTCCTGGATCCGCCTCTGCTCGAGCTCCTTAGCCCCACCTCTGTATTGCCCTGGAACCGCCTATGCTCAGCCCCGACCCTCTACTGATGTCCTGGATTCGCCTATGCTCGAGCTCCCGAGCCCCACCCCCGTACTGATGTCCTGAATCCGCATATGCTCGAACTCCTTAGCCCCTACCACCCTACTGATGTCCTGGATCCGCCTATGCTCGAGCTCCTTACCCCACCTTCTTCCTGATGTCTTGGATCCGCCTATGCTCGAACTCCGTAGCCCCTACCCCCCCCCACTGATGTCCTGGATCCGCCTATGCTCGAGCTCCTTACCCCACCCCCTTACTGATGTCCTGGATCCGCCTGTGCTCGAACTTCGTAGCCCCACCTCTGTACTGCCCTGGATCCGCCTATGCTCGAACTACTTAGCCCCCACCCCCTACTGATGTCCTGGATCCGACTATGCTCGAGCTACCGAGCCCCACCCCCGTACTGATCAGCTGAATCCGCTTATGCTCGATCTTCTTAGCCCCACCGCCGTTCTGATGTCCTAGATCTGCCTCTGCTCGAGCTCCTTAGCCCCATCCCCGTACTAATATCCTGGATCCGCCTATGATCGAACTCCGTAGCCCCTACCCCCTACTGATGTCCTGGATCCGCCTATGCTGGAACTCCCGAGTCTCACCCTGTACTGATGTCCTGATTCCGCTAATGCTCAGCTGCTTAGCCCCATCCCCGTACTAATGTCCTGGATCCGCCTATGCTCTAACTCCCTAGCCCGACCCTCGTACCGATGTCCTGGATCCGCCTATGCTCGAGCTCCTTAGCCCCATCTCCGTACAGATGTCCTGGATCCGCCTATGCTGGATCTCCCTAGCCCCATCCCCGTACCGATATGCTGGATCCGCCTATGCTCAAACCCCTTAGCCTCTAACCCCGTACTGATATCCTGTCTCCGCTTATGCTCGAGCTCCTTAGCCCCACCCCCGTACTGATGTCCTGGATCCGCTTATGCTTGAGCTCCTTAGCCCCACCTCTGTACTGATGTCCTTTATCCGCCTATACTCGAACCCTTTAGCCCCACCCCCGTACTGATGCCCTGGATCCGCCTCTGCTCGAGCTCCTTAGCCCCACACCCATACTGATGTCCTGGATCCGCCTATACTCCAGCTTTATAGCCCCACCCCCGTACAGATGTCCTGGATCCACCTAAGCTCGATCTCCTTAGCCCCACCCCCGTACTGATGTCCTGGATCCGCCTTTACTCAGGCTCCGGAGCCACACCCCTGCACTGATGTCCTGGATCCGCCTATGCTCGAGCTCCTTAGCCCCACCCCCGAACTGATGTCCTGGATCTGCCTATGCTCGAACTCCGTAGCCCCACCTCCGTACTGCCCTGGATTCGCCTATACTCAAACTCTTTATTCCCTACCACCCTACTAATGTCCTGGATCCGCCTATGCTGGAACGCCCGAGCCCCACCACCGTACTGATGTCCTGGATCCGCCTATGCTCGAGCTCCTTAGCCCCACCCCCGTACTGAGGCCTGGATCCGCCTTTGCTGGAGCTCCTTAGCCCCACCCCCGTACTGATGTCCTGGATCCTCCTATGCTCGAACTTCTTAGCCCCACCTCCGTACTGATGTCCTGGATCCGCATATGCTTGAACTCATTAGCCCCTACCCCCTACTGATGTCCTGGATCCGCCTATGCTCGAGCTCCTTACCCCACCTTCTTCCTGATGCCTTGGATCCGCCTATGCTCGAACTCCGTAGCCCCTACCCCCCCACTGATGCCCTGGATCCGCCTATGCTCGAGCTCCTTACCCCACCCCCTTACTGATGTCCTGGATCCGCCTGTGCTCGAACTTCGTAGCCCCACCTCTGTACTGCCCTGGATCCGCCTATGCTCGAACTACTTAGCCCCCACCCCCTACTGATGTCCTGGATCCGACTATGCTCGAGCTCCCGAGCCCCACCCCCTACTGATCAGCTGAATCTGCTTATGCTCGAGCTTCTTAGCCCCACCGCCGTACTGATGTCCTAGATCCGCCTCTGCTCGAGCTCCTTAGCCCCATCCCCGTACTAATATCCTGGATCCGCCTATGCTCGAACTCCGTAGCCCCTACCCCCCTACTGATGTCCTGGATCCGCCTATGCTGGAACTCCCGAGTCTCACCCCGTACTGATGTCCTGATTCCGCTAATGCTCAGCTGCTTAGCCCCATCCCCGTACTAATGTCCTGGATCCGCCTATGCTCTAACTCCCTAGCCCGACCCTCGTACCGATGTCCTGGATCCGCCTATGCTCTAACTCCCTAGCCCGACCCTCGTACCGATGTCCTGGATCCGCCTATGCTCTAACTCCCTAGCCCCACCCTCGTACTGATGTCCTGGGTCCGCCTATGCTCGAACTCTTTAGCCCTTACCCCCATGCTGATGTCCTGGATCCGCTTATGCTCGATCTCCTTACCCCCACACCAGTAACGCCCCACCTCCGTGCCCCCCGCCCCCGAAACGACATAGGCGGATCCAAGGGAAGGGGACAGGTGCCCCCCATAGAATCTTAGCGCCCCCTGAAATTGTCCCGGAAACCCCTGGAAAGTTCGATGGCACCCCCTGAAATGTCGTTTTCCCCGAGATGCAGGTATCGGGGTCTACTGATAGGTTTTAGCGCCTATTTGATAGGTTTTTCCTGCCAAAAGTGGCGTCCCTGGTGTAGATAGCGCCCACCAGGAAGTTTCCCCTTCCACCTCGCCCCCGATAGGCAATCCTGGATCCGCGTATGGGAAGCGACATTTCAGGGAGCGTCATCGACCTTGAGAGGCGTGTCTTTACAATTTCAGAGGGCGCCGATGGTCGATTGGGGGTTGGGGGAGGGGATGGGGGGGAGAAGGGTGGGGGGGCACCTAGCCTACTTATTCCCTGGATCCACCCATGGTCCAAAAACAGAAACATAATACTCTTATTGTAAACTCAGACTTTTACGGTACTCTAATTACTTGTGATGCATTATGGGTAGTGTTGGGTACTTTTTTACCAGACCATAAATAAACAGAAACGGCCGCGCCGATCGCCGGCGTTGCCGCGACGTGGACGCAGGGGTGACGCGTGGTGATTTGCTACAACGATGCGTGGAGGAACGGCATGTTAGTAAAGGTAACTTGGTGTTTCATTGATATATATGCAGATGGAATGTCGACATATGTCTCTTACCTAGCTGCATGCAAAATTTCATTTCCCTCCAATGACTCTAACCACCCTAAACCCCGGTGTGAAGCAAAAATGAACTGATAAAATTACCACTTTGAAATGCATTTTACGGCTTATAGCGCGGAAGCCGTAAGAGATAAGTGGGGGGGTATGAGTGAGAAAAATGACGGCAACGAAGTTTTCTATCCAGCCGTGTTAAGTTCAATACCGTAGCTATCATGGTCTGGAAACCAGGGGGCTGAGAATAAAAATTTTAAAAACTTATATTTTATTTTTGCCTATAAAATAAAAAGTTTCAGTCTGAAAGTTTTTATCTCTAAATATATAATAAAGGAGGCTATTCTCTTTTATTATCTGAAATGGGAACTAATTTTTATCAATTAGATCGGAAGATATAAGGGTTTGAATGATATTTTGGGAAATGCAGACCTTCACGGAATGGGCCAAAAAGGACCCTTAAATTTCCGTTTTTGTTTTGTTTCTGTGTTTGTGCAGTACTGCACAAACCGGCCTTTAAGTTGATATTTGACTCAGAACCTGAACTGCTGTAGCTTCAGATATTTCGAGCCTGTAGTTTAGACCATGAGTTTTATGCCAAATTTAGGGTGCAAAGTTTAAAAGCTAATTTAGAGCCCTAAATTTAAAGCTTTTCTTTCCAACTTTTTGTGTGAACTACAAATTTCCCTGATGTAAAAGGGTGCAAGTTTGAAGAGTCTAGATGAATTAGCAAAAAATAGAAAAATAAAAGTTAAAAATCACATAATGCAAAATTCTGGGCAAAATTTTGAAAATTTTGAAAATTGACAACCGTGGTGCTTATTCATTTGGAAGTGCCTTCTATCCACAAAAGTTTTAGGTCTCTGATACCAGCGCTCAGAACAGACAACAACAACAACAAGACCTCGGCCTGCGGCCTCGGCAGGTGCCGCTCTGGCGCAGGAGAAGCCGGTGACAATGTACGTTAGCCAAACAGTTCGATTGACAGGCGAGTGTTTTCAGCAGTTTGATACTTATAACAACGCAATGTTGGAGTTTTAGGTTTTGTGTTCTCATTATGGCTCCATTCAATCCCCTGTCTAGGCCCATGTTTTCCTAAATTAGCATGTCTCTGCATACTGCACCACGCTTGCCCTCTGTTCATATCATCAAAGAAATAAACACACGCATAATGTTTGTTTTGTTAAGCAAAGACTGGGCATGACGAGAAGAAAGGAGATACAATATAAAATATGATGGGTTTTCCGACGGTATTTCACCTATACCTGCAGATTTTCACCCAATTCAGCCTATTTGTTACCGAATTATGCCCCAGCTCGAGACCTCAGCCCCACCACCGAACTGATGTCCTGGATCCGCCTATGTTCGAGCTCCTTACCCCACCCCCTTACATATGTCCTGGATCTGCCTATGCTCGAACTCAGTAGCCCCACCTCTATACTGCCCTGGATCCGCCTATGCTTGAACTCCTTAGCCACTACCCCTACTGATGTCCTGGATCCGCCTATGCTCGAGCTCCCGAGCCCCACCCACGTACTGATGTCCTGAATCCGCTTATGCTCGAGCTCCTTAGCCCCACCCCCGTACTGATGTCCTGGATCCGCTTATGTTTGAACTCTTTAGCCCCTACCTGTTTTAACTCTTTAGCCCCTTGAGGTCCTGGATCCGCTTATGCTCGAGCTCCTTAGCCCCACCCCCGTACTGATGTCTTTGATCCGCCTATACTCGAGCCCCTTAGCCCCGGCCCCGTACTGATGTCCTGGATCCGCCTCTGCTCGAGCTCCTTAGCCCGACACCCATACTGATGTCCTGGATCCGCCTATGCTCGAGCTCCTTAGCCCCATCTCCGTACAGATGTCCTGGATCCGCCTATGCTGGATCTCCTAGCCCCATCCCCGTACCGATATGCTGGATCCGCCTATGCTCAAACCCCTTAGCCTCTAACGCCGTACTGATATCCTGGCTCCGCTTATGCTCGAGCTCCTTAGCCCCACCCCCGTACTGATGTCCTGGACCCGCCTATGCCCGAACTCTTTAGCCCCTACCCCTCTGCTGATGTCCTGGATCCGCTTATGATTGAGCTCCTTAGCCCCACCTCTGTACTGATGTCCTTTATCCGCCTATACTCGAACCCCTTAGCCCCACCCCCGTACTGATGCCCTGGATCCGCCTCTGCTCGAGCTCCTTAGCCCCACACCCATACTGATGTCCTGGATCCGCCTATACTCCAGCTCTTTAGCCCCACCCCCGTACAGATGTCCTGGGTCCACCTATGCTCGAACTCCTTAGCCCCACCCCCGTACTGATGTCCTGGATCCGCCTTTACTCATGCTCCGGAGCCACACCCCTGCACTGATGTCCTGGATCCGCCTATGCTCGAGCTCCTTAGCCCCACCCCCGAACTGATGTCCTGGATCTGCCTATGCTCGAACTCCGTAGCCCCACCTCCGTACTGCCCTGGATTCGCCTATACTCAAAATCTTTATTCCCTACTACCCTACTAATGTCCTGGATCCGCCTATGCTGGAACGCCCGAGCCCCACCACCGTACTGATGTCCTGGATCCGCCTATGCTCGAGCTCCTTAGCCCCACCCCCGTACTGAGGCCTGGATCCGCCTTTGCTGGAGCTCCTTAGCCCCACCCCCGTACTGATGTCCTGGATCCGCCTATGCTCGAACTTCTTAGCCCCACCTCCGTACTGATGTCCTGGATCCGCATATGCTCGAACTCCTTAGCCCCTACCCCCTACTGATGTCCTGGATCCGCCTATGCTCGAGCTCCTTACCCCACCTTCTTCCTGATGTCTTGGATCCGCCTATGCTCGAACTCCGTAGCCCCTACCCCCCCCCCACTGATGTCCTGGATCCGCCTATGCTCGAGCTCCTTACCCCACCCCCTTACTGATGTCCTGGATCCGCCTGTGCTCGAACTTCGTAGCCCCACCTCTGTACTGCCCTGGATCCGCCTATGCTCGAACTATTTAGCCCCCACCCCCTACTGATGTCCTGGATCCGACTATGCTCGAGCTCCCGAGCCCCACCCCCGTACTGATCAGCTGAATCCGCTTATGCTCGAGCTTCTTAGCCCCACCGCCGTACTGATGTCCTAGATCCACCTCTGCTCGAGCTCCTTAGCCCCATCCCCGTACTAATATCCTGGATCCGCCTATGCTCGAACTCCGTAGCCCCTACCCCCCTACTGATGTCCTGGATCCGCCTATGCTGGAACCCCCGAGTCTCACCCCGTACTGATGTCCTGATTCCGCTAATGCTCAGCTGCTTAGCCCCATCCCCGTACTAATGTCCTGGATCCGCCTATGCTCTAACTCCCTAGCCCGACCCTCGTACCGATGTCCTGGATCCGCCTATGCTCTAACTCCCTAGCCCGACCCTCGTACCGATGTCCTGGATCCGCCTATGCTCTAACTCCCTAGCCCCACCCTCGTACTGATGTCCTGGGTCCGCCTACGCTCGAACTCTTTAGCCCTTACCCCCATGCTGATGTCCTGGATCCGCTTATGCTCGATCTCCTTACCCCCACACCAGTAACGCCCCACCTCCGTGCCCCCCGCCCCCGAAACGACATAGGCGGATCCAAGGGGAAAGTGGACAGGTGCCCCCATAGAATCTTAGCGCCCCCTGAAATTGTCCCGGAAACCCCTGGAAAGTTCGATGGCACCCCCTGAAATGTCGTTTTCCCCGAGATGCAGGTATCGGGGTCTACTGATAGGTTTTAGCGCCTACTTGATAGGTTTTTCCGGCCAAAAGTGGCGTCCCTGGTGTAGATAGCGCCCACCAGGAAGTTTCCCCTTCCACCTCGCCCCCGATAGGCAATCCTGGATCCGCGTATGGGAAGCGACATTTCAGGGAGCGTCATTCGCCTTGAGAGGCGTGTCTTTACAATTTCAGAGGGCGCCGATGGTCGATTGGGGGTTGGGGGAGGGGATGGGGGAGAAGGGTGGGGGGGGCACCTAGCCTACTTATTCCCTGGATCCACCCATGGTCCAAAAACAGAAACATAATACTCTTATTGTAAACTCAGACTTTTACGGTACTCTAATTACTTGTGATGCATTATGGGTAGTGTTGGGTACTTTTTTACCAGACCATAAATAAACAGAAACGGCCGCGCCGATCGCCGGCGTTGCCGCGACGTGGACGCAGGGGTGACGCGTGGTGATTTGCTACAACGATGCGTGGAGGAACGGCATGTTAGTAAAGGTAACTTGGTGTTTCATTGATATATATGCAGATGGAATGTCGACATATGTCTCTTACCTAGCTGCATGCAAAATTTCATTTCCCTCCAATGACTCTAACCACCCTAAACCCCGGTGTGAAGCAAAAATGAACTGATAAAATTACCACTTTGAAATGCATTTTACGGCTTATAGCGCGGAAGCCGTAAGAGATAAGTGGGGGGTATCAGTGAGAAAAATGACGGCAACGAAGTTTTCTATCCAGCCGTGTTAAGTTCAATACCGTAGCTATCATGGTCTGGAAACCAGGGGGCTGAGAATAAAAATTTTAAAAACTTATATTTTATTTTTGCCTATAAAATAAAAAGTTTCAGCCTGAAAGTTTTTATCTCTAAATATATAATAAAGGAGGCTATTCTCTCTTATTATCTGAAATGGGAACTAATTTTTATCAATTAGATCGGAAGATATAAGGGTTTGAATGATATTTTGGGAAATGCAGACCTTCACGGAATGGGCCAAAAAGGACCCTTAAATTTCCGTTTTTGTTTTGTTTCTGTGTTTGTGCAGTACTGCACAAACCGGCCTTTAAGTTGATATTTGACTCAGAACCTGAACTGCTGTAGTTTCAGATATTTCGAGCCTGTAGTTTAGACCATGAGTTTTATGCCAAATTTAGGGTGCAATGTTTAAAAGCTAATTTAGAGCCCTAAATTTAAAGCTTTTTCTTTCCAACTTTTTGTGTGAACTACAAATTTCCCTGATGTAAAAGGGTGCAAGTTTGAAGAGTCTAGATGAATTAGCAAAAAATAGAAAAATAAAAGTTAAAAATCACATAATGCAAAATTCTGGGCAAAATTTCGAAAATTTTGAAAATTGACAACCGTGGTGCTTATTCATTTGGAAGTGCCTTCTATCCACCAAAGTTTTAGGTCTCTGATACCAGCGCTCAGAACAGACAACAACAACAACAACAGACAACGACGCGACGAGACCGGAAAAACTGTCAGAATAGAAGCCTTTTTTTCTTCTCACCGGCTTCTGACAACTCGGCCTGCGGCCTCGGCAGGTGCCGCTCTGGCGCAGGAGAAGCCGGTGACAATGTACGTTAGCCAAACAGTTCGATTGACAGGCGAGTTTTTTCAGCAGTTTGATACTTATAACAACGCAATGTTGGAGTTTTAGGTTTTGTGTTCTCATTATGGCTCCATTCAATCCCCTGTCTAGGCCCATGTTTTCCTAAATTAGCATGTCTCTGCATACTGCACCACGCTTGCCCTCTGTTCATATCATCAAATAAATAAACACACGCATAATGTTTGTTTTGTTAAGCAAAGACTGGGCATGACGAGAAGAAAGGAGATACAATATAAAATATGATGGGTTTTCCGACGGTATTTCACCCATACCTGCAGATTTTCACCAAATTCAGCCTATTTGTTACCGAGTTATGCCCCAGCTCGAGACCTCAGCCCCACCACCAAACTGATGTCCTGGATCCGCCTATGCTCGAGCTCCTTACCCCAACCCCTTACATATGTCCTGGATCTGCCTATGCTCGAACTCCGTAGCCCCACCTCGATACTGCCCTGGACCCGCTTATGCTTGAACTCCTTAGCCCCTACCCCTAATGATGTCCTGGATCTGCCTATGCTCGAGCTCCCGAGCCCCACCCACGTACTGATGTCCTGAATCCGCTTATGCTCGAGCTCCTTAGCCCCACTCCCGTACTGATGTCCTGGATCCGCTTATGTTTTAACTCTTTAGCCCCTACCTGTTTTAACTCTTTAGCCTCTTGATGTCCTGGATCCGCTTATGCTCGAGCTCCTTAGCCCCACCCCCGTACTGATGTCTTTGATCCGCCTATACTCGAGCCTCTTAGCCCCGGCCCCGTACTGATGTCCTGGATCCGCCTCTGCTCGAGCTCCTTAGCCCGACACCCATACTGATGTCCTGGATCCGCCTATGCTCGAGCTCCTTAGCCCCATCTCCGTACAGATGTCCTGGATCCGCCTATGCTGGATCTCCTAGCCCCATCCCCGTACCGATATGCTGGATCCGCCTATGCTCAAACCCCTTAGCCTCTAACCCCGTACTGATATCCTGGCTCCGCTTATGCTCGAGCTCCTTAGCCCCACCCCCGTACTGATGTCCTGGATCCGCTTATGCTTGAGCTCCTTAGCCCCACCTCTGTACTGATGTCCTTTATCCGCCTATACTCGAACCCCTTAGCCCCACCCCCGTACTGATGCCCTGGATCCGCCTCTGCTCGAGCTCCTTAGCCCCACACCCATACTGATGTCCTGGATCCGCCTATACTCCAGCTTTATAGCCCCACCCCCGTACAGATGTCCTGGATCCACCTATGCTCGATCTCCTTAGCCCCACCCCCGTACTGATGTCCTGGATCCGCCTTTACTCAGGCTCCGGAGCCACACCCCTGCACTGATGTCCTGGATCCGCCTATGCTCGAGCTCCTTAGCCCCACCCCCCGAACTGATGTCCTGGATCTGCCTATGCTCGAACTCCGTAGCCCCTACCTCCGTACTGTGCCCTGGATTCGCCTATACTCAAACTCTTTATTCCCCACCTCCTTACTAATGTCCTGGATCCGCCTATGCTGGAACGCCGTAGCCCCCACCCCCCCTACTGATGTCCTGGATCCGCCTATGCTCGAGCTCCTTAGCCCCACCCCCGTACTGAGGCCTGGATCCGCCTTTGCTGGAGCTCCTTAGCCCCACCCCCGTACTGATGTCCTGGATCCTCCTATGCTCGAACTTCTTAGCCCCACCTCCGTACTGATGTCCTGGATCCGCATATGCTCGAACTCATTAGCCCCTACCCCCTACTGATGTCCTGGATCCGCCTATGCTCGAGCTCCTTACCCCACCTTCTTCCTGATGTCTTGGATCCGCCTATGCTCGAACTCCGTAGCCCCTACCCCCCCCCACTGATGTCCTGGATCCGCCTATGCTCGAGCTCCTTACCCCACCCCCTTACTGATGTCCTGGATCCGCCTGTGCTCGAACTTCGTAGCCCCACCTCTGTACTGCCCTGGATCCGCCTATGCTCGAACTACTTAGCCCCCACCCCCTACTGATGTCCTGGATCCGACTATGCTCGAGCTCCCGAGCCCCACCCCCGTACTGATCAGCTGAATCCGCTTATGCTCGAGCTTCTTAGCCCCACCGCCGTACTGATGTCCTAGATCCGCCTCTGCTCGAGCTCCTTAGCCCCATCCCCGTACTAATATCCTGGATCCGCCTATGCTCGAACTCCGTAGCCCCTACCCCCTACTGATGTCCTGGATCCGCCTATGCTGGAACTCCCGAGTCTCACCCCGTACTGATGTCCTGATTCCGCTAATGCTCAGCTGCTTAGCCCCATCCCCGTACTAATGTCCTGGATCCGCCTATGCTCTAACTCCCTAGCCCGACCCTCGTACCGATGTCCTGGATCCGCCTATGCTCTAACTCCCTAGCCCGACCCTCGTACCGATGTCCTGGATCCGCCTATGCTCTAACTCCCTAGCCCCACCCTCGTACTGATGTCCTGGGTCCGCCTATGCTCGAACTCTTTAGCCCTTACCCCCATGCTGATGTCCTGGATCCGCTTATGCTCGATCTCCTTACCCCCACACCAGTAACGCCCCACCTCCGTGCCCCCCCGCCCCCGAAACGACATAGGCAGATCCAAGGGGAAAGGGGACAGGTGCCCCCATAGAATCTTAGCGCCCCCTGAAATTGTCCCGGAAACCCCTGGAAAGTTCGATGGCACCCCCTGAAATGTCGTTTTCCCCGAGATGCAGGTATCGGGGTCTACTGATAGGTTTTAGCGCCTACTTGATAGGTTTTTCCTGCCAAAAGTGGCGTCCCTGGTGTAGATAGCGCCCACCAGGAAGTTTCCCCTTCCACGTCGCCCCCGATAGGCAATCCTGGATCCGCGTATGGGAAGCGACATTTCAGGGAGCGTCATCGACCTTGAGAGGCGTGTCTTTACAATTTCAGAGGGCGCCGATGGTCGATTGGGGGTTGGGGGAGGGGATGGGGGGAGAAGGGTGGGGGGGCACCTAGCCTACTTATTCCCTGGATCCACCCATGGTCCAAAAACAGAAACATAATACTCTTATTGTAAACTCAGACTTTTACGGTACTCTAATTACTTGTGATGCATTATGGGTAGTGTTGGGTACTTTTTACCAGACCATAAATAAACAGAAACGGCCGCGCCGATCGCCGGCGTTGCCGCGACGTGGACGCAGGGGTGACGCGTGGTGATTTGCTACAACGATGCGTGGAGAAACGGCATGTTAGTAAAGGTAACTTGGTGTTTCATTGATATATATGCAGATGGAATGTCGACATATGTCTCTTACCTAGCTGCATGCAAAATTTCATTTCCCTCAATGACTCTAACCACCCTAAACCCCGGTGTGAAGCAAAAATGAACTGATAAAATTACCACTTTGAAATGCATTTTACGGCTTATAGCGCGGAAGCCGTAAGAGATAAGTGGGGGGTATGAGTGAGAAAAATGACGGCAACGAAGTTTTCTATCCAGCCGTGTTAAGTTCAATACCGTAGCTATCATGGTCTGGAAACCAGGGGGCTGAGAATAAAAATTTTAAAAACTTATATTTTATTTTTGCCTATAAAATAAAAAGTTTCAGTCTGAAAGTTTTTATCTCTAAATATATAATAAAGGAGGCTATTCTCTCTTATTATTTGAAATGGGAACTAATTTTTATCAATTAGATCGGAAGATATAAGGGTTTGAATGATATTTTGGGAAATGCAGACCTTCACGGAATGGGCCAAAAAGGACCCTTAAATTTCCGTTTTTGTTTTGTTTCTGTGTTTGTGCAGTACTGCACAAACCGGCCTTTAAGTTGATATTTGACTCAGAACCTGAACTGCTGTAGCTTCAGATATTTCGAGCCTGTAGTTTAGACCATGAGTTTTATGCCAAATTTAGGGTGCAAAGTTTAAAAGCTAATTTAGAGCCCTAAATTTAAAGCTTTTTCTTTCCAACTTTTTGTGTGAACTACAAATTTCCCTGATGTTAAAAGGGTGCAAGTTTGAAGAGTCTAGATGAATTAGCAAAAAATAGAAAAATAAAAGTTAAAAATCACATAATGCATAATTCTGGGCAAAATTTTGAAAATTTTGAAAATTGACAACCGTGGTGCTTATTCATTTGGAAGTGCCTTCTATCCACAAAAGTTTTAGGTCTCTGATACCAGCGCTCAGAACAGACAACAACAACAACAACCTCGGCCTGCGGCCTCGGCAGGTGCCGCTCTGGCGCAGGAGAAGCCGGTGACAATGTACGTTAGCCAAACAGTTCGATTGACAGGCGAGTTTTTTCAGCAGTTTGATACTTATAACAACGCAATGTTGGAGTTTTAGGTTTTGTGTTCTCATTATGGCTCCATTCAATCCCCTGTCTAGGCCCATGTTTTCCTAAATTAGCATGTCTCTGCATACTGCACCACGCTTGCCCTCTGTTCATATCATCAAAGAAATAAACACACGCATAATGTTTGTTTTGTTAAGCAAAGACTGGGCATGACGAGAAGAAAGGAGATACAATATAAAATATGATGGGTTTTCCGACGGTATTTCACCTATACCTGCAGATTTTCACCCAATTCAGCCTATTTGTTACCGAGTTATGCCCCAGCTCGAGACCTCAGCCCCACCACCGAACTGATGTCCTGGATCCGCCTATGATCGAGCTCCTTACCCCACCCCCTTACATATGTCCTGGATCTGCCTATGCTCGAACTCCGTAGCCCCACCTCTATACTGCCCTGGATCCGCCTATGCTTGAACTCCTTAGCCCCTACCCCTACTGATGTCCTGGATCCGCCTATGCTCAAGCTCCCGAGCCCCTACCCACGTACTGATGTCCTGAATCCGCTTATGCTCGAGCTCCTTAGCCCCACCCCCGTACTGATGTCCTGGATCCGCTTATGTTTTTACTCATTAGCCCCTACCTGTTTTAACTCTTTAGCCCCTTGATGTCCTGGATCCCTTTATGCTCGAGCTCCTTAGCCCCACCCCCGTACTGATGTCTTAGATCCGCCTATACTCGAGCCTCTTAGCCCCAGCCCCGTACTGGTGTCCTGGATCCGCCTCTGCTCGAGCTCCTTAGCCCGACACCCATACTGATGTCCTGGATCCGCCTATGCTCGAGCTCCTTAGCCCCACCTCCGTACAGATGTCCTGGATCCGCCTATGCTGGATCTCCTTAGCCCAATCCCCGTACCGATATGCTGGATCCGCCTATGCTCAAACTCCTTAGCCTCTACCCCCGTACTGATATCCTGGCTCCGCTTATGCTCGAGCTCCTTAGCCCCACCCCGTACTGATGTCCTTGATCCGCCTATGCTCGAACTCCTTAGCCCCTACCCCTGTGCTGACGTCCTGGATCCGCTTATGCTTGAGCTCCTTAGCCCCACCTCTGTACTGATGTCCTTTATCCGCCTATACTCGAACCCCTTAGCCCCACCCCCGTACTGATGCCCTGGATCCGCCTCTGCTCGAGCTCCTTAGCCCCACACCCATAATGATGTCCTGGATCCGCCTTTACTCGAGCTCCGGAGCCACACCCCTGCACTGATGTCCTGGATCCGCCTATGCTCGAGCTCCTTAGCCCCACCCCCGAACTGATGTCTTGGATCTGCCTATGCTCGAACTCCGTAGCCCCACCGCCGTACTGCCCTGGATTCGCCTATACTCGAACTCTTTAGCCCCTACCACCCTACTATTGTCCTGGATCCGCCTATGCTGGAACGCCCGAGCCCCACCACCGTACTGATGTCCTAGATCCGCCTATGCTCGAGCTCCTTAGCCCCACCCCCGTACTGAGGCCTGGATCTGCCTTTGCTGGAGCTCCTTAGCCCCACCCCCGTACTGATGTCCTGGATCCGCCTATGCTCGAACTTTTTAGCCCCACCTCCGTACTGATGTCCTGGATCCGCCTATGCTCGAACTCCTTAGCCCCTACCCCCTACTGATGTCCTGGATCCGCCTATGCTCGAGCTCCTTACCCCACCTTCTTACTGATGTCCTGGATCCGCCTATGCTCGAACTCCGTAGCCCCTACCCCCCGCCCCCACTGATGTCCTGGATCCGCCTTTACTCGAGCTCTTGAGCCACACCCCGAACTGATGTCCTGGATCTGCCTATGCTCGAACTCCGTAGCCCCACCTCCGTACTGCCCTGGATTCGCCTATACTCGAACTCTTTAGCCCCTACCACCCTACTAATGTCCTGGATCCGCCTATGCTGGAACGCCCGAGCCCCACCACCGTACTGATGTCTTAGATCCGCCTATGCTCGAGCTCCCGAGCCCCACCCCCGTACTGATCAGCTGAATCTGCTTATGCTCGAGCTTCTTAGCCCCACCCCCGTACTGATGTCCTGGATCCGCCTATGCTCGAAATCTTTAGCCCCTACCCACGTGCTGATGTCCTGGATCCGCTTATGCTCGAGCTTCTTAGCCTCACCCCCGTACTGATGTCCTTGATCCGCCTATACTCAAGCCCTTTAGCCCCACCGCCGTACTGATGTCCTAGATCCGCCTCTGCTCGAGCTCCTTAGCCCCACACCTATACTGATGTCCTGGATCAGCCTATGCTCGAGCTCCTTATCTCCACCCCCGTACAGATGTCCTAGATCCGCCTATGCTCGATCTCCTTAGCCCCATCCCCGTACTAATATCCTGGATCCGCCTATGCTCGAACTCCGTAGCCCCTACCCCCCTACTGATGTCCTGGATCCGCCTATGCTGGAACTCCCGAGTCTCACCCCGTACTGATGTCCTGAATCCGCTAATGCTCAGCTGCTTAGCCCCATCCCTGTACTAATGTCCTGGATCCGCCTATGCTCTAACTCCCTAGCCCCACCCTCGTACTGATGTCCTGGGTCCGCCTATGCTCGAACTCTTTAGCCCCTACCCCCATGCTGATGTCCTGGATCCGCTTATGCTCGAGCTCCTTACCCCCACACCCGTAACGACCCCACCTCCGTGCCCCCGCCCCCCGAAATGACATAGGCGGATCCAAGGGGGAAAGGGGATAGGTGCCCCCCATAGAATCTTAGCGCCCCCTGAAATTGTCCCGGAAACCCCTGGAAAGTTCGATGGCACCCCTGAATGTCGTTTTCCCGAGATGCAGGTATCGGGGTCTACTGATAGGTTTTAGCGCCTACTTGATAGGTTTTCCGGCCAAAGTGGCGTCCCTGTGTAGATAGCGCCCACCAGGAGTTTCCTTCCACCTCGCCCCCGATAGGCAATCCTGGATCCGCGTATGGGAAGCGACATTTCAGGGAGCGTCATCGACCTTGAGAGGCGTGTCTTTACAATTTCAGGGGCGCCGATGGTCGATTGGGGGTTGGGGGAGGGGGGACGGGGGAGAAGGGTGAGGGGGGGCACCTAGCCTACTTATTCCCTGGACCCACCCATGGTCCAAAAACAGAAACATAATACTCTTATTGTAAACTCGGACTTTTACGGTACTCTAATTACTTGTGATGCATTATGGGTAGTATTGGGTACTTTTTTACCAGACCATAAATAAACAGAAACGGCCGCGCCGATCGCCGGCGTTGCCGCGGCGTGGACGCAGGGGTGACGCGTGGTGATTTGCTACAACGTTGCGTGGAGAAACGGCATGTTTGTAAAGGTAACTTGGTGTTTCATTGATATCTATGCAGATGGAATGTCGACATATGTCTCTTACCTAGCTGCATGCAAAATTTCATTTCCCTCCAATGACTCTAACCACCCTAAACCCCGGTGTGAAGCAAAAATGAACTGATAAAATTACCACTTTGAAATGTATTTTACGGCTTATAGCGCGGAAGCCGTAAGAGATAAGTGGGGGGTATGAGTGAGAAAAATGACGGCAACGAAGTTTTCTATCCAGCCGTGTTAAGTTCAATACCGTAGCTAGCATGGTCTGGAAACCAGGGGGCTGAGAATAAAAATTTTAAAAACTTATATTTTATTTTTGCCTATAAAATAAAAAGTTTCAGTCTGAAAGTTTTTATCTCTAAATATATAATAAAGGAGGCTATTCTCTCTTTATTATCTGAAATGGGAACTAATTTTTATCAATTAAATCGGAAGATATAAGGGTTTGAATGATATTTTGTGAAATGCAGACCTTCACGGAATGGGCCAAAAAGGACCCTTAAATTTTCGTTTTTGTTTTGTTTCTGTGTTTGTGCAGTACTGCACAAACCGGCCTTTAAGTTGATATTTGACTCAGAACCTGAACTGCTGTAGCTTCAGATATTTCGAGCCTGTAGTTTAGACCATGAGTTTTATGCCAAATTTAGGGTGCAAAGTTTAAAAGCTAATTTAGAGCCCTAAATTTAAAGCTTTTTCTTTCCAACTTTTTGTGTGAACTACAAATTTCCCTGATGTAAAAGGGTGCAAGCTTCAAGACTCTAGATGAATTAGCAAAAAATAGAAAAATAAAAGTTAAAAATCACATAATGCAAAATTCTGGGCAAAATTTTGAAAATTTTGAAAATTGACAACCGTGGTGCTTATTCATTTGGAAGTGCCTTCTATCCACAAAAGTTTTAGGTCTCTGATACCAGCGCTCAGAACAGACAACAACAACAACAACAACAGACAACCTCGGCCTGCGGCCTCGGCAGGTGCCGCTCTGGCGCAGGAGAAGCCGGTGACAATGTACGTTAGCCAAACAGTTCGATTGACAGGCGAGTTTTTTCAGCAGTTTGATACTTATAACAACGCAATGTTGGAGTTTTAGGTTTTGTGTTCTCATTATGGCTCCATTCAATCCCCTGTCTAGGCCCATGTTTTCCTAAATTAGCATGTCTCTGCATACTGCACCACGCTTGCCCTCTGTTCATATCATCAAATAAATAAACACACGCATAATGTTTGTTTTGTTAAGCAAAGACTGGGCATGACGAGAAGAAAGGAGATACAATATAAAATATGATGGGTTTTCCGACGGTATTTCACCCATACCTGCAGATTTTCACCAAATTCAGCCTATTTGTTACCGAGTTATGCCCCAGCTCGAGACCTCAGCCCCACCACCGAACTGATGTCCTGGATCCGCCTATGCTTGAGCTCCTTACCCCAACCCCTTACATATGTCCTGGATCTGCCTATGCTCGAACTCCGTAGCCCCACCTCTATACTGCCCTGGACCCGCCTATGCTTGAACTCCTTAGCCCCTACCCCTAATGATGTCCTGGATCCGCCTATGCTCGAGCTCCCGAGCCCCACCCACGTACTGATGTCCTGAATCCGCTTATGCTCGAGCTCCTTAGCCCCACTCCCGTACTGATGTCCAGGATCCGCTTATGTTTTAACTCTTTAGCCCCTACCTGTTTTAACTCTTTAGCCTCTTGATGTCCTGGATCCGCTTATGCTCGAGCTCCTTAGCCCCACCCCCGTACTGATGTCTTTGATCCGCCTATACTCGAGCCCCTTAGCCCCGGCCCCGTACTGATGTCCTGGATCCGCCTCTGCTCGAGCTCCTTAGCCCGACACCCATACTGATGTCCTGGATCCGCCTATGCTCGAGCTCCTTAGCCCCATCTCCGTACAGATGTCCTGGATCCGCCTATGCTGGATCTCCTAGCCCCATCCCCGTACCGATATGCTGGATCCGCCTATGCTCGAACCCCTTAGCCTCCACCCCCGTACTGATGTCTTGGATCCGCCTATGCTCGAGCTCCTTAGCCCCACACCCGTACTGATGTCCTGGATCCGCCTATGCTCCAGCTCTTTAGCCCCACCCTCGTACAGATGTCCTGGATCCACCTATGCTCGATCTCCTTAGCCCCACCCCCGTACTGATGTCCTGGATCCGCCTTTACTCAAGCTCCGGAGCCACACCCCTTCACTGATGTCCTGGATCCGCCTATGCTCGAGCTCCTTAGCCCCACCCCCGAACTGATGTCCTGGATCTGCCTATGCTCGAACTCCTTAGCCCCACCCCCGTACTGCCCTGGATTCGCCTATACTCAAACTCTTTATTCCCTACCACCCTACTAATGTCCTGGATCCGCCTATGCTGGAACGCCTGAGCCCCACCACCGTACTGATGTCCTGGATCCGCCTATGCTCGAACTCCTTAGCCCCTACCCCCCTACTGTGTCCTGGATCCGCCTTGCTCGAGCTCCTTAGCCCCACCACCCTACTGATGTCCTGGATCCGCCTATGCTCCAGCTCTTTAGCCCCACCCCGTACAGATGTCCTGGATCCGCCTATGCTCGAGCTCCTTAGCCCCACCCCCGTACTGAGGCCTGGATCCGCCTTTGCTGGAGCTCCTTAGCCCCACCCCCGTACTGATGTCCTGGATCCGCCTATGCTCGAACTTCTTAGCCCCACCTCCGTACTGATGTCCTGGATCCGCATATGCTCGAACTCCTTAGCCCCTACCCCCTACTGATGTCCTGGATCCGCCTATGCTCGAGCTCCTTACCCCACCTTCTTCCTGATGTCTTGGATCCGCCTATGCTCGAACTCCGTAGCCCCTACCCCCCCCACTGATGTCCTGGATCCGCCTATGCTCGAGCTCCTTACCCCACCCCCTTACTGATGTCCTGGATCCGCCTGTGCTCGAACTTCGTAGCCCCACCTCTGTACTGCCCTGGATCCGCCTATGCTCGAACTACTTAGCCCCCACCCCCTACTGATGTCCTGGATCCGACTATGCTCGAGCTCCCGAGCCCCACCCCCGTACTGATCAGCTGAATCCGCTTATGCTCGAGCTTCTTAGCCCCACCGCCGTACTGATGTCCTAGATCCGCCTCTGCTCGAGCTCCTTAGCCCCATCCCCGTACTAATATCCTGGATCCGCCTATGCTCGAACTCCGTAGCCCCTACCCCCCTACTGATGTCCTGGATCCGCCTATGCTGGAACTCCCGAGTCTCACCCCGTACTGATGTCCTGATTCCGCTAATGCTCAGCTGCTTAGCCCCATCCCCGTACTAATGTCCTGGATCCGCCTATGCTCTAACTCCCTAGCCCGACCCTCGTACCGATGTCCTTGGTCCGCCTATGCTCTAACTCCCTAGCCCGACCCTCGTACCGATGTCCTGGATCCGCCTATGCTCTAACTCCCTAGCCCCACCCTCGTACTGATGTCCTGGGTCCGCCTATGCTCGAACTCTTTAGCCCTTACCCCCATGCTGATGTCCTGGATCCGCTTATGCTCGATCTCCTTACCCCCCACACCAGTAACGCCCCACCTCCGTGCCCCCCGCCCCCCGAAACGACATAGGCGGATCCAAGGGGAAAGGGGACAGGTGCCCCCCATAGAATCTTAGCGCCCCCTGAAATTGTCCCGGAAACCCCTGGAAAGTTCGATGGCCCCCCCTGAAATGTCGTTTTCCCCGAGATGCAGGTATCGGGGTCTACTGATAGGTTTTAGCGCCTACTTGATAGGTTTTTCCGGCCAAAAGTGGCGTCCCTGGTGTAGATAGCGCCCACCAGGAAGTTTCCCCTTCCACCTCGCCCCCGATAGGCAATCCTGGATCCGCGTATGGGAAGCGACATTTCAGGGAGCGTCATCGACCTTGAGAGGCGTGTCTTTACAATTTCAGAGGGCGCCGATGGTCGATTGGGGGTTGGGGGAGGGGGATGGGGGGAGAAGGGTGGGGGGGCACCTAGCCTACTTATTCCCTGGATCCACCCATGGTCCAAAAACAGAAACATAATACTCTTATTGTAAACTCAGACTTTTACGGTACTCTAATTACTTGTGATGCATTATGGGTAGTGTTGGGTACTTTTTTACCAGACCATAAATAAACAGAAACGGCCGCGCCGATCGCCGGCGTTGCCGCGACGTGGACGCAGGGGTGACGCGTGGTGATTTGCTACAACGATGCGTGGAGAAACGGCATGTTAGTAAAGGTAACTTGGTGTTTCATTGATATATATGCAGATGGAATGTCGACATATGTCTCTTACCTAGCTGCATGCAAAATTTCATTTCCTCCAATGACTCTAACCACCCTAAACCCCGGTGTGAAGCAAAAATGAACTGATAAAATTACCACTTTGAAATGCATTTTACGGCTTATAGCGCGGAAGCCGTAAGAGATAAGTGGGGGGTATGAGTGAGAAAAATGACGGCAACGAAGTTTTCTATCCAGCCGTGTTAAGTTCAATACCGTAGCTATCATGGTCTGGAAACCAGGGGGCTGAGAATAAAAATTTTAAAAACTTATATTTTATTTTTGCCTATAAAATAAAAAGTTTCAGTCTGAAAGTTTTTATCTCTAAATATATAATAAAGGAGGCTATTCTCTTTTATTATCTGAAATGGGAACTAATTTTTATCAATTAGATCGGAAGATATAAGGGTTTGAATGATATTTTGGGAAATGCAGACCTTCACGGAATGGGCCAAAAAGGACCCTTAAATTTCCGTTTTTGTTTTGTTTCTGTGTTTGTGCAGTACTGCACAAACCGGCCTTTAAGTTGATATTTGACTCAGAACCTGAACTGCTGTAGCTTCAGATATTTCGAGCCTGTAGTTTAGACCATGAGTTTTATGCCAAATTTAGGGTGCAAAGTTTAAAAGCTAATTTAGAGCCCTAAATTTAAAGCTTTTTCTTTCCAACTTTTTGTGTGAACTACAAATTTCCCTGATGTAAAAGGGTGCAAGTTTGAAGAGTCTAGATGAATTAGCAAAAAATAGAAAAATAAAAGTTAAAAATCACATAATGCAAAATTCTGGGCAAAATTTTGAAAATTTTGAAAATTGACAACCGTGGTGCTTATTCATTTGGAAGTGCCTTCTATCCACAAAAGTTTTAGGTCTCTGATACCAGCGCTCAGAACAGACAACAACAACAACAACAACAAAAAACCTCGGCCTGCGGCCTCGGCAGGTGCCGCTCTGGCGCAGGAGAAGCCGGTGACAATGTACGTTAGCCAAACAGTTCGATTGACAGGCGAGTTTTTTCAGCAGTTTGATACTTATAACAACGCAATGTTGGAGTTTTAGGTTTTGTGTTCTCATTATGGCTCCATTCAATCCCCTGTCTAGGCCCATGTTTTCCTAAATTAGCATGTCTCTGCATACTGCACCACGCTTGCCCTCTGTTCATATCATCAAATAAATAAACACACGCATAATGTTTGTTTTGTTAAGCAAAGACTGGGCATGACGAGAAGAAAGGAGATACAATATAAAATATGATGGGTTTTCCGACGGTATTTCACCCATACCTGCAGATTTTCACCAAATTCAGCCTATTTGTTACCGAGTTATGCCCCAGCTCGAGACCTCAGCCCCACCACCGAACTGATGTCCTGGATCCGCCTATGCTCGAGCTCCTTACCCCACCCCTTACATATGTCCTGGATCTGCCTATGCTCGAACTCCGTAGCCCCACCTCTATACTGCCCTGGACCCGCCTATGCTTGAACTCCTTAGCCCCTACCCCTAATGATGTCCTGGATCCGCCTATGCTCGAGCTCCCGAGCCCCACCCACGTACTGATGTCCTGAATCCGCTTATGCTCGAGCTCCTTAGCCCCACTCCCGTACTGATGTCCAGGATCCGCTTATGTTTTAACTCTTTAGCCCCTACCTGTTTTAACTCTTTAGCCTCTTGATGTCCTGGATCCGCTTATGCTCGAGCTCCTTAGCCCCACCCCCGTACTGATGTCTTTGATCCGCCTATACTCGAGCCCCTTAGCCCCGGCCCCGTACTGATGTCCTGGATCCGCCTCTGCTCGAGCTCCTTAGCCCGACACCCATACTGATGTCCTGGATCCGCCTATGCTCGAGCTCCTTAGCCCCATCTCCGTACAGATGTCCTGGATCCGCCTATGCTGGATCTCCTTAGCCCCATCCCCGTACCGATATGCTGGATCCGCCTATGCTCAAACCCCTTAGCCTCTAACCCCGTACTGATATCCTGGCTCCGCTTATGCTCGAGCTCCTTAGCCCCACCCCCGTACTGATGTCCTGGATCCGCCTATGCCCGAACTCTTTAGCCCCTACCCCTCTGCTGATGTCCTGGATCCGCTTATGCTTGAGCTCCTTAGCCCCACCTCTGTACTGATGTCCTTTATCCGCCTATACTCGAACCCCTTAGCCCCACCCCCGTACTGATGCCTTGGATCCGCCTCTGCTCGAGCTCCTTAGCCCCACACCCATACTGATGTCCTGGATCCGCCTATACTCCAGCTCTTTAGCCCCACCCCCGTACAGATGTCCTGGATCCACCTATGCTCGATCTCCTTAGCCCCACCCCCGTACTGATGTCCTGGATCCGCCTTTACTCAGGCTCCGGAGCCACACCCCTGCACTGATGTCCTGGATCCGCCTATGCTCGAGCTCCTTAGCCCCACCCCCGAACTGATGTCCTGGATCTGCCTATGCTCGAACTCCGTAGCCCCACCTCCGTACTGCCCTGGATTCGCCTATACTCAATCTCTTTATTCCCTACCACCCTACTAATGTCCTGGATCCGCCTATGCTGGAACGCCCGAGCCCCACCACCGTACTGATGTCCTGGATCCGCCTATGCTCGAGCTCCTTAGCCCCACCCCCGTACTGAGGCCTGGATCCGCCTTTGCTGGAGCTCCTTAGCCCCACCCCCGTACTGATGTCCTGGATCCGCCTATGCTCGAACTTCTTAGCCCCACCTCCGTACTGATGTCCTGGATCCGCATATGCTCGAACTCCTTAGCCCCTACCCCCTACTGATGTCCTGGATCCGCCTATGCTCGAGCTCCTTACCCCACCTTCTTCCTGATGTCTTGGATCCGCCTATGCTCGAACTCCGTAGCCCCTACCCCCCCCACTGATGTCCTGGATCCGCCTATGCTCGAGCTCCTTACCCCACCCCCTTACTGATGTCCTGGATCCGCCTGTGCTCGAACTTCGTAGCCCCACCTCTGTACTGCCCTGGATCCGCCTATGCTCGAACTACTTAGCCCCCACCCCCTACTGATGTCCTGGATCCGACTATGCTCGAGCTCCCGAGCCCCACCCCATCAGCTGAATCCGCTTATGCTCGAGCTCCCTGAGCCCCACCCCATCAGCTGAATCCGCTTATGCTCGAGCTTCTTAGCCCCACCGCCGTACTGATGTCCTAGATCCGCCTCTGCTCGAGCTCTTTAGCCCCATCCCCGTACTAATATCCTGGATCCGCCTATGCTCGAACTCCGTAGCCCCTACCCCCTACTGATGTCCTGGATCCGCCTATTCTGGAACTCCCGAGTCTCACCCCGTACTGATGTCCTGATTCCGCTAATGCTCAGCTGCTTAGCCCCATCCCCGTACTAATGTCCTGGATCCGCCTATGCTCTAACTCCCTAGCCCGACCCTCGTACCGATGGCCTGGATCCGCCTATGCTCTAACTCCCTAGCCCCACCCTCGTACTGATGTCCTGGGTCCGCCTATGCTCGAACTCTTTAGCCCTTACCCCCATGCTGATGTCCTGGATCCGCTTATGCTCGATCTCCTTACGCCCACACCAGTAACGCCCCACCTCCGTGCCCCCCGCCCCCCGAAACGACATAGGCGGATCCAAGGGGAAAGGGGACAGGTGCCCCCCATAGAATCTTAGCGCCCCCTGAAATTGTCCCGGAAACCCCTGGAAAGTTCGATGGCACCCCCTGAAATGTCGTTTTCCCCGAGATGCAGGTATCGGGGTCTACTGATAGGTTTTAGCGCCTACTTGATAGGTTTTTCCGGCCAAAAGTGGCGTCCCTGGTGTAGATAGCGCCCACCAGGAAGTTTCCCCTTCCACCTCGCCCCCGATAGGCAATCCTGGATCCGCGTATGGGAAGCGACATTTCAGGGAGCGTCATCGACCTTGAGAGGCGTGTCTTTACAATTTCAGAGGGCGCCGATGGTCGATTGGGGGTTGGGGGGGGGGGATGGGGGAGAAGGGTGGGGGGGGCACCTAGCCTACTTATTCCCTGGATCCACCCATGGTCCAAAAACAGAAACATAATACTCTTATTGTAAACTCAGACTTTTACGGTACTCTAATTACTTGTGATGCATTATGGGTAGTGTTGGGTACTTTTTTACCAGACCATAAATAAACAGAAACGGCCGCGCCGATCGCCGGCGTTGCCGCGACGTGGACGCAGGGGTGACGCGTGGTGATTTGCTACAACGATGCGTGGAGAAACGGCATGTTAGTAAAGGTAACTTGGTGTTTCATTGATATATATGCAGATGGAATGTCGACATATGTCTCTTACCTAGCTGCATGCAAAATTTCATTTCCCTCCAATGACTCTAACCACCCTAAACCCCGGTGTGAAGCAAAAATGAACTGATAAAATTACCACTTTGAAATGCATTTTACGGCTTATAGCGCGGAAGCCGTAAGAGATAAGTGGGGGGTATGAGTGAGAAAAATGACGGCAACGAAGTTTTCTATCCAGCCGTGTTAAGTTCAATACCGTAGCTATCATGGTCTGGAAACCAGGGGGCTGAGAATAAAAATTTTAAAAACTTATATTTTATTTTTGCCTATAAAATAAAAAGTTTCAGTCTGAAAGTTTTTATCTCTAAATATATAATAAAGGAGGCTATTCTCTCTTATTATCTGAAATGGGAACTAATTTTTATCAATTAGATCGGAAGATATAAGGGTTTGAATGATATTTTGGGAAATGCAGACCTTCACGGAATGGGCCAAAAAGGACCCTTAAATTTCCGTTTTTGTTTTGTTTCTGTGTTTGTGCAGTACTGCACAAACCGGCCTTTAAGTTGATATTTGACTCAGAACCTGAACTGCTGTAGCTTCAGATATTTCGAGCCTGTAGTTTAGACCATGAGTTTTATGCCAAATTTAGGGTGCAAAGTTTAAAAGCTAATTTAGAGCCCTAAATTTAAAGCTTTTTCTTTCCAACTTTTTGTGTGAACTACAAATTTCCCTGATGTAAAAGGGTGCAAGTTTGAAGAGTCTAGATGAATTAGCAAAAAATAGAAAAATAAAAGTTAAAAATCACATAATGCAAAATTCTGGGCAAAATTTTGAAAATTTTGAAAATTGACAACCGTGGTGCTTATTCATTTGGAAGTGCCTTCTATCCACAAAAGTTTTAGGTCTCTGATACCAGCGCTCAGAACAGACAACAACAACAACAACAACAGACAACGACGACGACGAGACCGGAAAAACTGTCAGAATAGAAGCCGTTTCTTACTTCGTTCGTCACCGGCTTCTGAACCTCGGCCTGCGGCCTCGGCAGGTGCCGCTCCGGCGCAGGAGAAGCCGGTGACAATGTACGTTAGCCAAACAGTTCGATTGACAGGCGAGTGTTTTCAGCAGTTTGATACTTATAACAACGCAATGTTGGAGTTTTAGGTTTTGTGTTCTCATTATGGCTCCATTCAATCCCCTGTGTAAGCCCATGTTTTCCTACATTAGCATGTCTCTGCACACTGCGTCACGTTTGCCCTCTGTTCATGTCATCACATAGATAAACACACGTATAATGGTTGTTTTGTTAAGTAAAGACTGGGCATGACCAGAAGAAAGGAGATACATTATAAAATATGATGGGTTTGCCGACCGTATTTCACCTATACCTGCAGATTTTCACCCAATTCAGCCAATTTGTTAACGAGTTAGCTTCGGTTACCCTACTCCCAGTCCGCATGCGCAGTAACGTCTGCAGTGAATGAGAGCAAAGATACCGTTATAGTTGACTGAAGCATGTTAATATGCCGTTTGTTTGTCTCCTGGTCTAAATGATCCCTTAGAGCCTATTATTCCTTAGAATTCCTACTGCACATGCGCATAATAGTGCAGCGTCATAATGCCATCAATTAGGATTAGCAGATGCTATTCTGCTTTTACTCGCAAAAATTTGAGCGAAATCGGTCTATTGGCTCCCGAGATAGCCTCCATGACCATAAGTTCTAATGCGCATGCGCACTGACCTTTGTTGTTACCAAGGGTGACAAAACATTCATGCTAACTTTAAGCACGTTGGCTTTCCCTCTGTTCAGGTCCTCCTCTGAAATATCCTCGCCTTTCAGGCTTATTTTCATAATTTCTGCTGCGCATGCGCAGAGCAGTGCAGCTTCAATGACATTTTTTACTTACATTTCGTGATATTCTTCTGTTCACAAAATTTCAAGAAAATCGACCCGTAGGTTGCCGAGATAGCCTCTGTTACCATTAGTTCCAGTGCGCATGCGCAGTGACCTTTTGTTGACCTGAATACCACATTCGAAATCTGCATGGTCGATTGCCTCTCATTGATATTGTTCGGTAATTTGGTACGGAGTGCAACGAAATCTTCAATCTTTCATATGCTTATATACATACATGGTGGCTATTCAAATGGTGGTAGATACAATGGGCGGAGCTAGGGGCTGAACTCCCCCCCCAATGTCAGAATATCTATGGTTAATACAAACACAGAAGCTGTTCCGAGGCAATGGCGGGGAAGGCTCCAGTCCCGTACCAGCCCCCCATCCTCACTGCTCCCCCGTCCGAAATGTTTCCCATGAGCTATCTCAGCACGCCTCTGGACCCTGCTACCGTTCCCTAGATACCTGAGGGCATCACTGCTCACTTCCTCGGATCTCTAAACACGCCTCGGCACCCTCTGCCCTCTAGTCAGGTTCCCGTCCGCCCCGACCGGCTAGCCACCCGCTGTATGCACTCGGATAAAAATGTTATGCCTTTCTTGCACGCATTTACCGGCTGCAGCCTACTGCCGCAGCACAGAAGGTCCATGCAAGAAGGGCAGAATGACGTCACTACTGCTGCGGGAAAAACGGGACCGAAGTATTTTGCCCCTCAGTGGCGAACTAGTCGTCGGAGCGTCATGAAACAAAAACGGCAGAGCTCATAATTTCCCATACTAAAAGTTTAGAGAGAGCCATATATCTCAGTTGAGTATAAAGGCACTTTATCACGTGATGAATCTATTACAACCTATGAAAACCGCATCAAATTCAGTCTTTATCATCATATAGCTCAAAACCTATGGGAGACGCGCGGGTATGGTCAGGCAGACGGTTGTAGAACTTGAGCCGGGCTTTTTTTGGTACCAATTTCGAAAAGAAAATTTGGAAATATGTAGTCCTAAATTCCCAAAAAAACAAAAAAATATTGTATTTTTTGCAGAAAAATATTTCCCATTAACTCAGAAATTTGCATTTAGAATATGTTGTTGTAATGACAATACCCATCTCAACAAAGAAAACTGCGTTCAAAAATGTCCAGAATTTTGAAAGTTATATGGTTTTAAAGTTTTAGGCCATAATTGCAATGTTTTGGAAAAAGGGCCAAAACTGACCTTCAAAATTATGCTTTTGGTTCAGTTTAGTGTCTATGCAGTAATGCACAGTCCATTCTGTCTGTAAAAATCCAGTTTGGAACACCTAGCATCATATCTTCAGATATTTCGAACTTATAACTTTGGTAATGCATTTCACTACAAGTTGGAGGTAAAAGTTTCAAAAAATCATTTTGGAAGTACAAATTTGGATTTTTTGCTTCAAACTTTGAGCAACAACTGGTAATTGATTGTGTGTAAAAGAGTGTAAGTTTGAGAGCTGTAGACTAAAAATAGAAAAATAGAAAAATAAAAGTTTATAAAAATATAATCCAAAATTTTGGAAAAGTTTTTGCAAAATTCGAAAATCTGCAGCCGTCGGGATTTTTTATGGGTTCCTGCCTTTCATCCCTGCAAGTTTCAAGTATCTGATACCAGTCCTCAGAACAGACAACAACTACTACTACTACGGACAACAGAGAACGAAAAACTGTCAGTATAGAAGCCGTTTCTCACTTCGTTCGTCACCGGCTTCTGACACGACAACGAGACCGGAAAAACTGTCAGTATAGAAGCCGTTTCTTACTTCGTTCGTCACCGGCTTCTGCGACGACGAGACCGGAAAAACTGTCAGAATAGAAGCCGTTTCTTACTTCGTTCGTCACCGGCTTCTGACCTCGGCCTGCGGCCTGGGCTAACGCCCCACCGGCGCAGGAGAGCCGCATGACAATGTGCCGAAAGCAAACCATATTTCGTTCTTAATGTATCTCTTCATAAGCCTGCAAGTCAGTTTTATCATTCTTTTCTTTGAAATAACCAATAAAGAGTACGTGGTCACCCCCGGATTCGAACCGGACCTACCTGATCAAGAGACAGGGCCTCTAACCACTAGACCACCGTGCCACACTACTCATCCTCCCACTAGCTGAACAGCTGTGACCCGTCAGGAGGTCACTGGCTGGTACAACTCCGCCGAATATGCCGGGCCGCTGGCGCCGGGTGCTGTGCTTGTCCCGAAAAGGCACGATATAAAGGTGCTTCTAGAAGACGAACCAAACATTCTTTTGGGCTGAAATTACTTGTATCGTCGAGCTAGGATCGTAAGCTAGCTTCATGCCAAATTTCTTCCACTTCCATCCATTTTAAGGACTTGAAACCATGGTGAGAAGCAAAGGTGGTCCGAGAAACTTTAGCATCTTGTAATACATTTTGGACTAATTACTCGAAAGCCATTAGAGATAGGTGGGTAGTATAAGTGAGCGAAATGACCGCAAGTAACTTTCCTCTTCAGCCATGTCAGTTCTGAGTTTGTGAGTGACATGAGCTTGGAACCAGGAAGATGCAAATAAAAAGTTTTTTGACTCAATTTCTATTTATGCCTATAAAACAAAGAATTTCACATTCACAACTTCCATCTCCAAATATTATCAGGCGGAAGCAATGTTCTTTCATTATTTGAAATGAAAACTCAAATCGGTCAATTAGATTGTGAGATATTAACGTTGAAATGAAATGAACCAAAATTCAGTCTTCCGGAAGAACTGTAAAAAGTAGGTCAAAATTTTGCGTTTTGCACTCAAAACTATGCCTAAGCACTACAAAATTTTCCTAGCTACCCCTAGGTAACTGCCTTTCAGCTAACTGAGGCCTGTCTTCTGACATTTCGAGCGCACAAGTCGGCCATCAACTTTTAGCAGGTTTTTTGCTCGCGTGAGAAAAGCCGCGTTTTCGCGCAATAAATATTGTCGGATCAGCTCAATTCGTTTTCCCTAGCTGGCCCTTGTTATCTTTCGAAAAGGACATAAGTTTCAAGTTCGTAGCTTAAGAAGTAAAAATTAGAAAAATATAAAACAGAAAAAGTTTGAGCCAAAATTTCTCAAAAACTATTTTGGATTTCGACTCGGGGCTTCAGTTTGGGTGTCTGGAGCAGAAGGGCTATCACCCTACAAAATTCCAGAGCTCTGACATCAATTCTCAGGACGGACAGACAACAACAGACAGACACGACAGACAGACCACGACGAGACCGGTAAAGCGGCCAGAATAGAGCCCTTGAGAAACTCAATGCGCTTCGCCCATGGATTTCGTCATGCGGCTCTGACAACGACCACACAGACCCGTCTAGCGGCCAAATAAGCCCTGAAATTAATCCTTGCTATTGACCACGACGAGACCCGTCTGAGCGGCCAGAATAGAGCCGCTTGAGAAATCTCAATGCGCTTCGCTCCATGGATTTCGTCATGCGGCTCTGACAACAACGACGACGAGACCGGAAAAACTGTCAGAATAGAAGCCGTTTCTTACTTCGTTCGACACCGGCTTCTGACAGACCACGACGAGACCCGTCTGAGCGGCCAGAATAGAGCCGCTTGAGAAATCTCAATGCGCTTCGCTCCATGGATTTCGTCATGCGGCTCTGACTACTACTACGGACAACAGAGAACGAAAAACTGTCAGTATAGAAGCCGTTTCTCACTTCGTTCGTCACCGGCTTCTGACAACGACGAGACCGGAAAAACTGTCAGAATAGAAGCCGTTTCTTACTTCGTTCGTCACCGGCTTCTGACCACGACGAGACCGGAAAAACTGTCAGAATAGAAGCCGTTTCTTACTTCGTTCGTCACCGGCTTCTGACGGACAACAGAGAACAAAAAACTGTCAGTATAGAAGCCGTTTCTCACTTCGTTCGTCACCGGCTTCTGACGCCCTTTTCTCGTCGCACGAGCTTGAAAAACTGCAGCATTGGGGCCTGCTTTACTATCTCTAACTTTTTCATTACTATTGCAGCAGCCTACTGTACCATCTCACATAGTTCAACCAAAGATCTCTGTGCGCTTGGCTTCTTTGCTATCTCTAGGCGGGCCTGTTATGCTTCTAAGTTAACTTTTGCATAGTTTTGAGTTATCTTGAAAACTACTAAACTTAACATTACTTCGCCTCTGCCGCACACAGGTTAAACACCAACGTATCTTGAATAGGGAGGGGAATTTTTAGCCCCAAGGAAAGCGGCGAAGCACCCTCTTCTTTGTTGGGTAGCCCATCCACTTCTCCATCGAAAATAACTCAACCATTTTTTCAGGTCACATTTAACACGCACCCCGCTGGGGGTGAAATTCGCCCCCCCTCCTAGTTTTCCCCAGATAACGCAAACATGAAGAGACGCAGAACAACGAAACTTACAGTACCTTATCCCTGATCCATTTTAAACATCTGACCAAATTGTGACCCTGACCTAGCTCGAGGTCAGGTCATTTTCACTATTTGACCTAGCGAGGTCATATTATACATCATTCGATTCGCCGCGGTGGGAGGAATTCAATGATGCATAAATATTTGCTCTAGCTCCCCTGAAGGCAGATCTTGAGAGAGAAACGTAGACTGCTCTATTGTAAGCCTATGAAACCTTCTTTGACCTATACTGAGCTCAATATTGACCTGACATAAAAATTCTTCTATAAAGTCTTTTCGTCTTGTTAAGAGCTTTCGAACGCCGCCCGTAATTTTCCTTTAGCTTTCGTGGGAACTGAGATACAGAGGGGAGGGCGAAAAACGCCCCCTCACCGGAGGGCGTCGTGCCAGGGACCCCAGCGGGGCGCGTGTTAAGGTCAATAGAGGTCAAAACATGCCGTCATAGGAATAACATGTAAATAAAGGTTTTCGGTCATTACATCTGAACAATAAAGATAGAGCAAAACAATTTAAACCCCTCGAATCCTCGCCGCAAGCGGAATCGAATGATATATAATATGACCTTGCCAGGTCAAATATGATATTTGATCTAACCTGAGGTCAGGTCAAGGTCAAATAAGGTAAAATGCATATCATTAGAACCGCAAAGACAAGGAAAATATAATGCAGTTAAAATAAACTCCCTATCACCATCCGTTACTAAGTTATTCAGTTAAAACCATTTTCCCATGTAATCCAATGGAAAGGTCATGGCTCGTACCTGATAATATGGTCATGGATAATATGGTCATCGATATAAAAAATATGGGAACATGTTTTAGAGAACTCGTTGGGCCCATCATGTGATATGAGTTTCAATCGGATAAGTTCACCCTGTTCCAACTTATACTATCTTAAACTTCTTTTGAGGTCAGGTCACTTGACCCGTACTGGTGGCCTGACCTGACATAACTTAACCTAAAATTTTGAGAAAACAGTTGTAAAAATTATAAGAGAAAAGGTATGCCAAGTACGGTGGCGGTACACGATGCCGTTTTTATGCTGTCTCCGAAAAACCCGAGGGGGCGGGTACCCGCCTCCCGTCAATGAGCGTGTAAAGAGTCCTCAAATATGCCCGCCAGGTGAAATACCGGTCCTATTCTAAGCGTATCACACTTTTCACACAATCAGAGGACTCCAATGATGTCTAAAACTTTACTCTAGGTCCTTTCAGTAAAAAATGTACAAAGCAGAATCTACAATGCCCTGTTGTAAGCCTATGGAAGAGTTATTGACATCTAGTGACCTCAATATTGGCCTGACATAAAACTGGTCCATATGGGCTTTCTTCGTCTTCCCGAGAGCTTTCAAGCACCGTCTATAATTGTTATGAAGCTTTTGAATGATTTTTTAAACAGAAGAGGGCGAAACACACGTCCCCCAGGTCAACCAAGGTCACCTTACTTCAACTTTTGAGCTCTATAAGGGCTACAATTCTTGGTCGATCAATTTGAAACTTCCTACACTTCATGACGCCTTCAGGGTCTACAAGGTGTATATCCGGGATTTTTCAATTTCGTGACTTGAGGTCAGGTCACGAGGTGACCTCTCCCATTGAAAAAGCATAAGGAAAAGCTGTCTCATGATCTAAAAGTCACAAAAACGATTGCAAATGCTCAGCTTGCTCAGAAAAGCGTTCTTGGACACCCTTTGATGGATCCCAGGGGGCTATGTTTTCCCTTTGACCTCTCCGAGGTCATCCAAGGTCACCAGGGAACAAAAAAATATTTTGGCAATAACTTTTGACCTAATTAAGCTAGAGCGCTGAATCTAACACCATCGTGTATATCTCATCACTGGATTTCATTTTGTTTACGGCAAGGTCACTTTCTGACATTTCGTGACCCCAGGTCATATTAGGCCACGGGGTGACCTCTGGAGGTCAAACTACAGGCGGGAGGTCATTAGGTTCCACATAGCGGAAAAAATTTCTGTAATTTTCCTATCAAATGTACTTTACAAGACCTCAATACCTCTAATAGCACACAAGTTATGCCCAGTTTTCTTAAGCGCTGCATATTTGAGTGAAAATAGCTTATCAAGACCTAACTTGACCTCTGGAGGTCAAACCATTAACCTGAGCGCTTAAACATGTCAAGTAATTTCTTACTAAATTCACACGAGCTTTCTAATGCATTTTGCAGAATTTCGCTAACCCCCTATTTTCGGAGTTAGAGGGAGGCTATCGATGGCCCCCGCTGGGGCGAAGGTGGCGCCGGACCCCCGGTGGGGCGCGGGTTAAGTTGAGAAACAGTGCTTGGGCTGGCATGGCCAAGTTGTTTCTATCTTTAAAGGGAATGCGGCACCTTCTTAAGGTGATTTTAACCGAGATAGCCAAGTTGTAAGGCATACCGGAAAGCCCGGTATCCAACATATACTTTGTCGTGGAACTAGAAAATCCGTAGAGAAAATACAAAAACCTACCTGAAATGTACCCAAAATATACTCAACGAGCCGGGCATAGTTGTCACCTGCTGGCGTGACGTCATGCTGACGTCACGGTGAGTAGTCAGCCCATTGAAGGCTATTGAATCTGGCAGAAGTTGCCAGATCATGTCGTCATGCACAGGCAAATGCTTATTTCATATCATAGAGTAACATTTTAATTCTCAAAATGTTTAGCTTATTGTACACTTTCAGAAAAATGCTGAGACTTTTCATGATTTTCGGCTGAAAATACCCCTAATCACACTAAATTTAGGGATTCAACCTAGGTGTCACACTCCCTTTAAGGATTTAAACAGTTCGAAAAAAATTTAAAATAGTTTTAACTCCCCCTTTTTAAGGCGAAAATTATTGACACTCTAATGCAGTACATAAATAGTGTTGCCCCTCCTGCGAGGTGTCTCAAGTAAGTTCAATTCACGGACAAGAGAATGATCTCAAAATCTAGCTTGACCACCAGTTTGAGATCTCTGGCACCCATGGTTGTAATGTTTTCGTTTCGACAGGTAAATTCACTATTGTGGATAAGAGAAGCATCAGCAGTCTCACAATTCATCTTTATACATTTACAAACTCAACTCGGTCCGAAACCGTGAAAACTCTGTACGTGACCCTAATCTTGCAACTTAGTAGCAGGACAAGGCGTTATTCAATTAAAGCGACACATACGATCTAAAGAGTCTTGGACTATATTTTTGAAACATACATCTATACTTCCCAATTTATCCAGTATATTCTGCATAACATAGATTGAATCGTTTGACGATGTTCTGGCACTGTTTTACTGCACAAAACATGTGTGGAAGTTTTGCTTTGTGTATTATTATATCTACCAATGATGACACTAACAATAAAGTAAAAACCGATTTCGTGTACTATTTCGTGTACATTTTGGGATAAGATAGCCTAACCGATGCCCAAGTGGACTGAAGGCTGGCGATTTTAGAAGTGCTGGGTGGCCTACTTTGCTTCCTGTTTTCTCTACTTCTTCATACGATGCAGGAATTATAGATACGAAAACTTGCAGTTTTCCAGCGATTCTGTTTATTTACAAGTACCGCCAGTCGGTGTTGCCCGAGCAAGATTTTAATTCATATGAATAATCAAATTACAGCCATGATAACAAGTCATTCACACTTACAAATACTTTCGCCTTAAATCAAAGCGGCGTATCCGTATCACCAGGAATGTACGGAATCCCACACGAAATAGCGGTCATTCGAACCACAGAAGCAAGGAGAAAACGACACGAAATCATACAATTACTTGATCATGGAAATAATATAAATATGTGTGCTCCTCCAGGTAACTAATAAGATGCTCCATAGCTGGTGGATGGTGTGCTGGGTGCACTGGAGGGTGCTCCGTACTCGTTGCTGGGCTTGGGAGCACCGTAGCCAGAGTTGGACGACTGTCCACCATAACCACCGTTGCCCAGACCATACTGTCCTCCGTTCTGATCGGGGAACTGAGCCTCGCCCTCGTGCTCAACATTGGCCACGAAGCCCGAGTCGCCCTCCACGTAGTACGTGACGGTCTGCGTGCGCGAGTCGGGCAGTAGCACGCGGTACTGTCCCTCCACCCGCGAGCCGTCCGACTCCTCCTTCTGTCCGTAGTCGTTGCCCTGGTCGTCCTTCACCTCATACTGGAACTCGTACGGCTGAGGCGGGAAGCTCTCCTTGTCGTGAAAATGTTTCACTCGGCTGTGATTAAGTTTTAGTGGTAAGACCTCGTCGCGCCATTATATGATGAAAAAGATGTTGGTTCCTCTTTCTTCTGTATTGCCTCGCGTTGTGTAAAGGCAGGTTATAGCAGCGATGAATATAAGTCCAACAGGTATTAAAGCAGTCGGTCTTCACTCGGAATGGCAGCGCCAATTAATATACGTAGAGGTGTCGAATAAAATAAGCGTCGCTACAGATCACTCACTCTCTGTCAACCTATCTTCTACAAGCGTGATTAACGGTGACCTAGCCTAATCCAGCGTGACCTGGCGTGGTCTGATGCTGTCTGACGCGATGCCGATCGTTGCCGGCGCCTGACTGCAGAGGTCCGCTGGTGAAGACGGTTCTAAGCGCACTCTCCCGAGACAACAGCGGGTAGCCAGTTACATATGTCCATCTCACCGAAACAACAGGGAAGTGGACGCCCACCACACACGCCAATGAAATCACTGGATTTGTGAAAAAAGATAGACGTCACAGCAACATCAGAAACTGATGAAAGTTTTGATCAGGCAACTGTAGAAGCACCGGGTTACAGAAGTCATACGCATGACATCACCTGCCTGGGCCGTCGCTCGCTGTGCCAGAGCACTGGACACCGGATGCAAAGTCATCAAAACGCGGCGCGGCCGACGTCTCGGGCCAGCTCTGGGCCGTGGCAGCAGGGGTGGCTCGCCACACCATGCATTCATGACTACATGCTATGAATATTGAAGTAACTTAGTTAGAACTGTAACAGGTGAAATATGTTGTGGAAATTAGCATAATTAGGTGTCATTATTAATTTTTGTTACACTCCTCGGCGGCACCGTATCCGTTCTGGGGAGCCCCGTAGCTCTGTCCTCCGTTCTGGGGAGCTCCGTAGCTCTGTCCTCCGTTCTGGGGAGCTCCGTAGCTCTGTCCGTTCGGACCTCCGTTCTGGGGAGTTCCGTAGCTCTGGGAAGCCGCGGCGTTGCTCCTCCTCGGAGCTCCGTAGCCCTGACCGTCGGGAGCGGCCACTGCAGCCGCCGCCAGCAGGAGAGTAGCCACAAATACCTGATTGATATACAAGGGGCATATTTCAGAAAACGGGTTTCTTCTCAAGGGTGGTTTTTTTAGTCGCATAAGTCTAAAATGAGGTTAATTTCATCCAGTTAGTAGCTCAAATTTAAACCAGCATCAGAAAAAGCAAGCGCCGTTGCCTTCTAGGTTTTGAATACCATGTGCAGAGGAAATGATTACCACTCAATTTAACTTTATCCCACAGCTACAGCTGTGTCTTCCCCAGATATGTATTCCGTTTTTTTCTCATCATCTAAGTGCATTACAAACAATATCTGATATGCAGTTTTAGGATCTCACCTTCATGTTTCCGCCGAGTGTCTCTGGAGAGGGGCGATGCCAGACTGATGCTGTACAGACGCAGGCGGGCGGTTATATAGTGGGTCCAGCGCTGCCGGTCACGATTCGGAGGTCCACACTGAGGTCACATCCCAGGGGAGCGGCTCTAGGTCATGAGAGGTCTGTTGTATTTTCTACGGTGCGGTGCAGTGGAACTTAATCGTAAGAGTGGGCTCGAAAATAAAAACCACTTCTATTGTCCCAAGGGTTTGCAATAGTTTCGTATTCTCCAGTAAAGCCATAAGGGAAAGTTCTATAGGAAAAAAATCAACCTCCGAATGGAAATTGATTGAGATAGCACTCTTTTAGATTACTCTGGTCAACAGCCAAAATGGACCCGGCACGTGAGCACCTGTTTCTACCTGTTTCTATACCACTGATTTCAAATTTAGTAACCGTTTTTTTTTACATCAGACCTGGTTTGTTCCCCAGAGCATACCTGCACACTTTCCACACACAGTCATGAGCCTAGCCTTTTCTGGAAAAACCTAGATAAGGGATGTCGAGAACCCGGATTATCTGCATCCAGACAATGCAGCTTACTACTATACATGTGAATTTATTGCAACGGAAGACTATCTCGCATTCAAGTGCATGAGCATTGTCCATTGAACAAGGCTTGCGCCCGGTCGCACAAGCTCACCGGTATTGTAGTCCGAGTGGTGACGCCGCATCGTTATATGATGAGGATTTTATGTCAGTCACCTCCCTTGAAGGTCAAGCCCAAGTAAAAAGTCGCAGGTTCAGGTCATACCATCATTTCAAAGTCATTGACCCAAGTGCCTTCGGTCGGATGACGTCGCTCATATGACGTATATCATATTATGACGTCATAGGCTAGGCCATTCAATCTTGAGCTCAAGGTCGCAGGTTCAAGTCAAAGGTCATAGGTCAAGGTCAAGCCTGATTTCCCGCCCGATGGTTCCATAGTGCTAGTTGCAGTATATGTTGTAGGTAAAATGTAATATTTTGACGTCAAAGGCTTTGAACGACTTTGATCAAAAAGTTTCATAGAACATTTTCTCAGACCTTTTTTCCGTTACTTTAGGTCACTTTCTCTCCATATCCGGCTTCTCATCGCATAATCACGGCATTTCCCAATGGCTACCCTGCACAGTCAGAATTTGACCTATATGACCTCGTTTTACCTGGAATATAGTGACCTAGGTCTATGAAAATTGGGTTTAGGTTAGAATACCCTGGCTTCCACAAACACCCAAAGATTCATTTTCCTAGACCTCTTGGGTTTTGCACTGTCGATGTCACTGATGCCAAGCAGGCTTGCACAAAGACGACACACAGGCATACTGGAGCTCAAAATTCTGATCTGATACAGCATTTCTGCTGCCAGATTCGTTTTCAGTGCCACAAATTACCCTAGAAACAGACTATTTCGTATGGGATCCATGAAAAAAGTTAATGTTGACCAGACTCTTACTGAACATGGAATTGAGATAAGTCCAGTCTTGCCTGTCTATATCATGTTCTAATCAGGCTTCCTTTATAGATGTAAACCATGTCCCTGTACGTGGATTTAGCATAAAGTGTTACTAAGATTCTAGCCAAATTATTGAAATCTCTTCTTCCTATGGATTCTACAAATGGTGTATTTGCAGAAACCAGACATGATTAAGGACGTAGCGTATCACTGATGCGACTATACATTGTGTGTGTATACATCCATATCTACTAGCAATTATGCATTAATTTTATTAAAAAAAATATTTTACGCCCTGGGTGCTGTTGCAAACCAAATGTGAAATGTGATTAAAGGGTGCTCTGACCTGTACGGATAATACTCGCGTCTGAACTAAGCGCCACCAATATATTGTAGTCAAGGAAGTAGTTAAGTGTAACCTGTTTACGAGGAGGATTACGAACCCTTTATGGAAAGTGATACACATATGGGGTGGTTTTCCAGTATACATCACAAACATAACATTTTCCAGGCTCCAATAATTTTTACTTTGGCTTGGAAGGTTTTCAGTGCTAATAATTTCTAATATCAAGTTGATATTGCAAATTAGCATCATCTTGACCCGTTTACTCTTCAACGTCTAGGGGTCCGATTGGAGCCCCCTTGGATTTTCACGAATAATTTCGAGGCTGTTTAAATGAGACACGTGTTGGTTTGCACACATCTAGGATGATTGATTTGGCAACTTCTGCCGAAACATTGGTATCTGGTCAGGTCAGGTTAACGAGTTATGACATTATTCTTAAATTAATGTAAGGCGATTATGGTTTTCTAAAGTGAGGCTGACAATAACAGGTTGTAACTCGACTTCTAGAAGATCTAGATCAAGTTTCTAAATCATTAAGAAGCTCTCAAAACGAAAAATCTGCACGCCCTCATACATTTTGAGGTTAGGTCAATACCAAGGTCACCAACGTTGTCCAAAAGTCACGTTGCTTTAATCGCTTGTGTCTATAACGCTTGAACGGAACACGATACAGCCATTAATTTGGTGTCATAGTAAGCGTGGCCCAAGGATTCCAATGATATGCAATATGACGTTGGAATAACATTATCTGAGCATTACCTAAGGTTAAGGTCATAATGTGTCCTTACAAGCTTATGTCATATCATTTGAAGTCTTGGGTCAATACAAACACATCGGTGATTTTTTTTTTATCTAGGTCTAATATTTCCGGAGTGTAAGGAATTTTCTAAATGAATCTAAATTTGACACATGTTGACCCACTGTAACATCATGGAACAACGGATATGGTGCAAACTCGGCTGCAGAGTAGAAGACGGTTAGGCAGTTCCAACACCGCTCTTTTTCCGTATCATCTCTGTTTTCCGAGGTCGTAGGGAGTCCGCTCAAAGCCCGATGGGCGGCGTTGTGTACGGAAGAGCTCAAACTGTTCTGAGATAAGACTACGCAATGTCAAGTCAAGGTCAAAGGTCTTTTCTCACGGTCAAACCATCATTTCCTGCCGAAAGGCTGATATAGTGCCAGTAATATTGTACATTACTGGGAATTTGTCACATTGATACGTCATAGGCCAGTGACCTTAAGCGACCTTGACCTCAAAACTTTCAGAGAAGGTTGTGTGGAACCTTCCCTATGTGTCCTTAGTCTGTTTTTAGCGTATTCCGGATTATTTCTGCATTATGATATCATTTCCCAATACATCTCTAGCACGGCCCAGAATTGACCTTCACGACCTCCTTTGACTTTGAAGATATTGACCCAAGTCAATGAAAATAGGCTATACCTAATTTATATCACTATTACCCCCTCACATCCTCATCGGGCATTTTCTAACTCTCTTGTTTTGGAGATCTCACTGGGGGGGGCACTTTGGGTTCCACCTCCACTGCAGGTTGATGCCAGACCCAGGGTCAAGGTCACTGCGCGTGATAACGAGCAAATCTTAACATTAACACATGCCACGATTAACATGCCCCGCTGGGCGAAGGGGAAACGAAATCCACCTCGTTCCTGGGTTTCCCTAAATAGCGTCAAAACGAAGAGACACAGAACACCACATCCTACACTTATGACAGACTAGTTCCAAGCGGCTACCATATTTTTAAGGTCAGGTCATGTCAGGTCAAAGAGTTATTTAAGGTCAAGCAACCCGACCGTAAAACACAAATCACGAGTTCGAAGCGGTGCCAAATGAACATTTGCAAACCGAATCCTTTTAAATATTGTGGTATGGTAAGTTCATTAGGGCATAAAAATTTGTTATATGAATTCCGTATTGCTGACCTAAGATGGAGTCAATTTTTGGCCACCGAATGAGCCTATGGTGAAAAACAGAAAGGTCTCATTTTCAATAAATATCCTGAGTTGGAAGCGGTGCACACAAAATCACGATTTGAAGTGGTGCCAAATGAACATATATAAACCAGATGATCAGATGCTCAAAGCTTGAGTTTTTGAGTGTCTGACCTCTCAAAGGTTACGTGAGGTCACATGACCATACAGTGATTATTTTTCCCATGTTTTTGCACATAATTGAGATAGAGCCTCTATTTTGATTTTATTTTGCTTGTCTCGTCACGGGGAATTGATAAAAAAGCAACATGACTATGCCAAGTCATTCTGTGACCCTGACCTAGCTTGATGTCAGGTCATTCATAGGTTAGGGTCACAAAAATATGTACCTAATTTTTGGTATTGCTGCAGGAGGAAATTTTAAGCCATATGTTTCGACATGGTTTAATATATGAGTATATAAACCATTTAGGAAAGCCGCTGTTAAAAATGATGTGTTCAAAATGACAGTTCACGGTGGAACAAAGTACAACTAGAACAAAGGGCATATGCTCGGATGAGAGAAGACTATTCTCTTGATCTATAAGTTAAAATTTACACTGATATACTCACCTCAGTTAAAACGTCAATAACAGAGTATTTTCTTATCAGATTGAAAGTAGGCTCTAATCTAGCGTTGGTCTTGTTTTCTCCATAATGTCAGTAAAAAACATTTTTTAGCAACAGTTTCCCCATATGGAGTAAAAAGTGTTAGGTGAAGAAATAAACAAACAGTTTACAGACACTATCATAGTGAGGATACCAGCGAATGAAATATTTTTAATTTGAATTTCAATCAATTTTTCCAGCGATGTTTGATACATAAGAAATTAAACAGAGAAATGGTGTTCAGGCTGTGCTTCCGAATTTTTCTTTCTTTAAAGACTAAAATAGTTTTGCAAAATATATTTTACATAGATTTAGCTCTCTTCCCTTTCAAGGTGAAGATGTCTGATGCTCTAAGCTCTGCTACAGTACATAAATATTATTTTCCCTCTTGCGAGGCGTCTAAAATAAGCTTAACCCACGGACTCCAGAATGCACCATAATGGTATACCTTAATACCTTAATATACCATAATCATTAGTTTGGGGATAAATCTAATGATTTTAATGCTTTGGTTTTGACAGGTAATTTTAGTATTGTGGATAAGACTAGCATTAGCAGCCTCAGAATCCTAGTACCGTCCTACATTTTCAAATTCCATTAGACCCTAATCCGTGAAAACCCTGCACTTAAACCTAGTGCTTACAGTGCTGGCTGACTTGCTTTACTTTCCTGTTTTCTCTTTTTCTACATACGGTACAGGAATTGTAAATACGAAAAGTTGCAGCTTGCCAGTGAGTGTTTATTTAAAAGTACGGGAGTCAATGTTTCCCGCGTAAGATTTAAATTCACACAAAGGAGCACATTCAATCCACGATAACAGATCATCCACGCTTATAAATACTTCCGCCTTCAATCAAAGTGGCGTATCCGTATTACCAGGAATGTACGGGATCCTACGCGACACGAACGTTCAAAACAAAGGCACAAAGAGAAAACGACACGACATCATACAACTTTTCGGTAATGACATCAATATCAGTTTGTGTGATCATCCAGGTCACTAGTATGAGGCTCCATGACTGGTGGACGGTTTGCTGGATGCACTGGAGGGTGCTCCGTATCCGTTGCTGGGCTTGGGAGCACCGTAGCCAGAGTTGGACGACTGTCCGCCATAACCACCGTTGCCCTGGCCATACTGTCCTCCGTTCTGATCGGGGAACTGCGCCTCGCCCTGGTACTGGACGTCAGCCACGAAGCCAGAGTCGCCCTCCACGTAGTAGGTGACGGTCTGGACGCGGGTGTCGGGCAGCAGGACGCGGTACTGGCCCTCCACCCGGCTGCCGTCCGACTCCTCCTTGTGGCCGTAGTCGTTGCCCTGGTCGTCCTTCACCTCATACTGGAATTCGTAAGGCTGAGGCGGGAAGCTCTCCTCAGCGGCACCGTATCCGTTCTGGGCAGCTCTTCTCTGTCCACCACGTCCTCCGTTCTAGCTCTAGCTCTGTCCTCCGTTCTGAGCTCTTAGCTCTGTCCACCACGTCTCCGTTCTGGGGAGCTCCGTAGCTCTGTCCACCGTTCTGGGGAGCTCTGTAGCTCTGTCCACCACGTCCTCCGTTCTGGGGAGCTCCGTAGCTCTGTCCGTTCTGACCTCCGTTCTGGGGAGCTCCGTAGCTCTGGGAAGCCGCGGCGTTGCTCCTCCTCGGAGCTCCGTAGCCCTGACCGTCGGGAGCGGCCACTGCAGCCACCGCCAGCAGGAGAGAAGTCACAAATACCTGATTGGTATACAAAGGACACACGTCAGAAAACAGGAATTTCTTCTCAAAATGTGTTCTTAGTTGCATTATTTCTAAAATGAGGTCAATGTAATCCTATTTGCAGCTCCGATTTAAACCAGAATCCAAAAAGAAAATTTTGCTGCCTGCTAGGTTTTGAACACTATGTAAAGAAGAAATAATTATCACTCAATTTAGCTTTATCCCACAGCTACGGTTTTGTCTTTCCCAGACATGGATTCTGTTTTTTTGCTCATCATCTAAGTGCATTACAAACAATATCTGATATACAGTTTTAGGATCTCACCTTCATGTTTCCGCCGAGTGTCTCTGGAGAGGGGCGATGCCAGACTGATACTATGCAGACGCAGGCGTGCGGTTATATAGTGGGTCCAGCGCTGCCGGTCACGATTTGGAGGTCCACACTGAGGTCACATCCCAGGGGAGCGGCTCTAAGCCATGGAACAGCCTGATGTGTTTTCTACGGTGCATTGAAATTGGAGTTTGAAAAAGCGTAAGAGTGGGCTGACAAATAGAGTCTCTTCTATTGTAGTATTGTAGCAGGGTTTGTAAAGTTCGTATTCTCTAGTAAAGCAATGAGGGAAAGTTCTGCAGGAAAAATCTCAAATTCCTAATGGAAATTTACCACAATAACAGTTTTTTCAGATCGTCTATCTCAGGACTTGGATTCGGGATAAGTCCTATCTTGACTGTCTATATCATGTTTAAATCAGGCTTCGGTTATAGATGTAAAACATGTTTCTGTACGTAGATCTAACACAAGGGGTTACTAAAATTCTAGCAGTGTTATAGAAATTTATTGTTCCTATGGATTCTCTAAATGGAGTGCATCTGCATAAACCGGAGAGGATTAAGGAAGTTTTGTTTCACTCATGCGACTTCACATTTTTGTATTTCGTTTTGCTAGTAATGATGTTTTAACACGCGCATTGATGGGGCGGGTACCCAGCCCCCCTCAGGTTTTTCGGAGATAGCAGAAAAACGGCGGCACTACGCGCCGCCGTACTTGGCATGCCTTTTCCCTCATCATTTTTACAACTTTTGTGAAAATTTTAAGGTTAGGTCATCTCAGGTCAGGTCACCAGTACAGGTCAAGTGACCTGACCTCAAAAAAGTTTAAGATAGCATAAGTCGGAGCAGTGTGAACTTATCCGATTGAAACTCATATCACTCATTGGGCCCACCGAGTTCTCTAAAACATGTTCCGGTATTTTTTATATCGATGAGCTAAGGTCAGATACGAGGCATGACCTCTCCATTGGAAATACATGGGAAAAATGGTTTTTACGGTATAACTCAGTAACGGATAGTGATAGAGCGTTTATTTTAGCCGTATTAGACTTGCCTTGGCTTTGCAGTTCTAATGATATGCATTTTATATAATTTGACCCTGACCTGACCTCAGGTCAGGTCAAATCCTTGATTTGACCTAGCAAGGTCAAATTATATATATATATATATATATATATATATATATATATATATATATATATATATATAACAAGTAAAGATAGAGAAAAACGACTTGGACTATATGAATCCTCGCAGCAAGCCAAATCGAATGATATTTTGAGTATAAATATAGACTTGTTACTATATATAGACTTGAGTATATATGTATATATATATATATATATATATATATATATATATATATATATATATATATATATATATACTCAAAATATCATTCGATTCGGCTTGCTGCAAGGATTCATATAGTTTAAGTCGTTTTTCTCTATCTTTACTTGTTCAGATGTAATGGCCAAAAACTTAATTTACATGTTATCCCTATTACGGCATGTTTTGACCTCTCGTGACCTTAAATGTGACCTGACAAAAATGGTTCAAATATTTTCGATGGAGAAGTGGATGGGCTACCCAACGCCATTTACCGTTTTTCGCTACCTACCGTGGTTCTCGAGATCTTAGGGGGGCGGGTACCCGCCCCCTCGTCAAAGCAAAGGAGGCTCAGACCCCCGTCAATGCGCGTGTTAATTTTGTAAAAGCTTTTACCCCTACGTGCTGCCTCATATTACAGCGTCTTATATGGCTGATTAATTTCACGCATCTACCATATTATAGGTCAGGTGATGTTAGGTCAAAGAACTATTCGAGGTTTAGCATGCCAACCTCACAACTCAAAATCACGAGTTTGAAGCGGCGCCAAATGAACATCTGTTGACATCATAGAATATTGTGACGCCGATAAATTAGGTGGAATACTTATGGCATTGGATTTCCAGAATGCATTCAATTCTGTCGAGCATAAGTTCATTGAAGATACTCCGAAAAAGTTCGGATTTGGAAGTTATTTTATTGAATGGATTCAGATACTGCATAGGAATATGGAACTCGGTATCATAAACAATGGATTTACTTCCTCATGGTTTAAACCATCACGTGGTCTGCAACAGGGCTGCCCTGCTTCCAGTCTCATATTTTGTTTAGTTGTCGAAATTTTGGCTGTTACGATTCGTGCATCGCCTAGGGTGAACGGTATAATAAGTTCTAATGAGGAAATAATAATATCACAATATATAGACGATACAACTTTGTTCGTAAAAGACGTTGACTCAGCCAAGAATGCTTTGGAGCTAGTGAAGGAATTCGGAATGTACTCCGGCCTGCAATTAAATCTAAATAAATGCAAATTTACGTGGTTAGGCTCCCAGAAACACTCAGCGGAACGTATTTGTGGACAGGAACCTAATGAGCGAGTTAAGATTTTAGGCGTTACATTTAGTGCCTTGCATGAGTGTAGTGACATTAATATTCAGCCAGTTTTGATTAAGAATCAAAATGTGTTGAACCAGTGGTCCCAGCGAAATCTCACGCTTAAAGGAAAAATAACAATAGCGAAAGCTCTCGTTATTTCTCAGCTAATCCACATGACCTCCGCAGTAATTTTTCAAAAGAGACATCTGGACACAATCCAAAGTAAAATTATGCGTTTCATTTGGAGGGGGCGTCCGCCAAAAGTTGCTAGAGATGTGCTGTGTCAAGAAGTCAAGAATGGGGGCTTAAATTGTCCAAATGTGATAAATCTTTATAAAGGGCTGCGTTGCTCTTGGATGGGCAGACTATTGAGGAGTATGGATATAGGGTTCGCTAAAATTTTTCAGAAAAGTATTCGTGTCCAGTTAGAGCACTTATTGCATATAAATTACAATTTTGCGTGGGTTAAAGACAGAAGAGTAGCTGCGTTTTACAAAGAGATGTTAGGTTGGTTTAGAGAAGCGGTCCCCATCAAAGAATCTACTTGTGGAAAGGAAGTCCGTAAACAAATAATGTGGAATAATGAAGCTATTCGGGTGGAAGGGAAAATTATTTTCAATGCGGCATTGTACGAAAACAGTATATTGTTCCTTGATGCATTCTTTAATAATGAGGAACAAATCTTGGATTATACTTCGTTTAAGGAAAGCAATAACTTGACACGACTGGATCCTCTTGTTAATATGGGCTGGTGCCGGGCCATTCCTGCGATATGGAGACGGCTTGCCGTTGGCAGTGAAGTACTAACCGTTCAGGAAAAGGTACTTGGCCGTGGCATAGAAGTGAAAGGAAAAGTTGTCCCGGTTCAGCGGATTAAAGTAAAATATTTTTCAAATAAATTTCTAAAGGAGATAACCCCCAGAGCGCAAATGAAATGGATAGACGAAGGAGTTGAATACGGAGAAAACTGGTGTAAAGTATACTTACTTCCATTTAACATCACGAAATCAACAAAGCTTCAAAATTTACAATATAGGATAGTTCATAGGTTTTTTCCAACTCGAAGATTCTTGTGCATACGAAATGTGATAGATGATCCATTCTGTGATAGGTGCGGTAACATAGAGACAATCGAGCATTTCTTTGTAGAGTGTGGAGAGGTTAGAGGATTTTGGAATGATCTAGTTAGAAAAATTAACCCAAAGCTTGCCACAACAAAACAGTTCTCTAGCACTGTTACAAACATTCTCTTTGGATCATTGGAAACATTGAATGTTGTCAATCTTATAGTCTTGGCTGCAAAACACTTCATTGTGAATCAGAGGTTTAAGGATGAAGAAATAAAAATGGGAGTCTTTTCAGCATTTCTGGAAAAAATATTTCAAATGGAACGGTGCATTGCAAAGAAGGATAGAAGAATTGACAGGTTTAACGAGAGATGGCTACCATTCATAAATGAACATTTTGAGCTATACATTTAGTTTGCATAATCTGGACCCAGTTCGGCGAGCTGCATACGGTGAAGGAGGTTGTCGTGATTTGAAGTGATCTGTGAAGTGTATGAAATCAACGTGATTGCACATTGTGGGAGGGTGGGGATCGGGAGGAGGGGGGGTGAGGGGGGTGAGTTTGGTGTCGAGACGATGTTACGTTGAAGCAACGTGGGGCTACTACCGTGACACGAGCGCCAAGGTGTGAAGGAGAGTTGTTAAATTGTTTTGCAAAGTTTACAGCCGTGTTTTGTGAAATAAATGATTGAGAGAAAAAAATGAACATCTGTATACCAATCAATTCCAAACTCTTGCAGTAAGGTCATTGGGTTTTAAAAATCTGTTATCCGAATTTTCCTACTGCTGACCTAGGATGGAGTCAATTTTTGGTCACCTTATTATGAGTCTATCGTGAAAAATAGAAAGGGCTTTTTTCAGTGAACAGTGGAATGATCCACTTCAGAGTCGGCATGCCATGTATTTTTAGCATGATCCTGACCATAAACCTGAGTTTTTGAGCATCTAACCTCTCAAAGGTCACGTGAGATCACATGAGCATACAGTGATTAGTTTGCCGATAATATTGCACTGAATTGAGATAGAGCTTCCAGTTTGATTTCAATTTGCCTATCTCGTCACGGGGAGTTGATTGCTTTGCAACATGATTATACAAAGTTACCATGTGACCCTGACTTAGCTTGAGGTCAGGTCATTTATAGGTTGAGGTCATAAAGTATCTGCACCTATTTGTTTGGTATCGTAGGAGATCGATTTTAAACTATTTGTTTCGAAATATTTTCATAGATGTATATAAATCATTCAGAAAACCCAGTGTTAAAGATGATGCTTTAAAAAATGACAGTTTACAGTAGGACAAACACAGCTAGAACAGGGTAATATGGTCGGATGAAAGCCGGCTCTTTTTTATATATTTGGTGCAATTTATACTTATAGGCTTACACTAGTTAAAACGTCTATAACAGAGCCTACTCCCATCGGATTGAGAGTAGATTCTAATCTAGCGATGCTCTCGTTCTCTCCGTACTATCATTAAAAAACTGTATTGTAACAACGGCTTCCCTATATGGTGTAAAATGTGTTGAATGGAAGGTATAAACAACAATTTTACAGGCACTTCCTTGGTGAAGGTACGAGGGAATTAAATATTTTTGAACTTGAATTTCCTTCATTTATTTTTTGCCACCGCCGCGCCCTACCTAAATAATTAACCTGATAAATGGTGTTGTGCTGCCCAAGTATTTTATAAGCCTGAGATAGTCTGCAAAAACAGATTTACCATAGATTTAGCTCTCTTTCCTTTCAAGATGCAGATTTCTGAAGCTCTAAGCTGTGCTAGAGTACATGAATATTGTTGCTCCTCCTGCGAGGCTATTTAAGTACGCGCAACTCATGGACAGGAGAATGGTTACTATATCTAGCCTAACCATCAGTTTGGGATCACTAGCACCCATGATTGTAATCTTTTCGTTTTGACAGGTAAGTTCACCATTGTGGATGAGAGTAGAATTAACAGTCTTAGAATCCTTGTATTGTTATAAACTTACAAACTCAACTCGGTCCGAAAACCGTGAAAACTCTGCTTTGTCCTACTGTAAACTGTCATTTTTGAAAGCATAATCTTTAACACCGGCTTCCCTAAGTGATTTATATACTTGTATGAAAATATTTCGAAACAAATGGTTTAAAATATATCTCTTACGAGCTGGCTTTCTCGGGGCTCGCAGCCCGACATGGTATCGCGTCTCTCTCACCGTCTCACAGTCTCATCGGTACCACATCTCTCTTGACACTTCCTGTACCTTCTTCCCGTCACTCTCCCATTGTCACTCTTCTGAGGCTTTTCTTTTACTCCACCTGTGCTCATATTTGATCTCAGGGGTATCGTCCGGCGCCTACCACCGGACTTGAACGCGGACGTTTTGATATTTTGTCGTGTCTTTTTAAACATACTTGTATGTGTGTGTGCGAATTCATGTCATGGTTACATTTGACCCTAATCTGGCAACTTAGTAGCTGGTCAAGGCGTTGTTCAATGAAAGCGACACGTGCGATCTAAATTGTCCTGGGATAGATTTTTCAAACATACATTTATACTTCCCAATTTATTTAGTATATTCTACATACCATAGATTGAATCGTTTGACGATGTTCATGCATTATTTTAGTGTTTTACTGTACAAAACATGTGTGAATGTGTTGCTTTGTGTATTATTATACCAAAACTCTAACAATAAAGTTGACACTGATTCCGTGTAAATTTCGGGATCAGATAGCCTAACAGATGCCCAAGTGAACTAAAGACTGTTGTTTATAGAAGTGCTGGGTGACCTGCTTTACTTTGCTGTTTTCTTTTCTTCTCTCATACGGTAGAGGAATTGCAAATACGAAAGGTTGCAGCTTTCCAGTGAGTCTGTTTATTTACAATTACTGGTAGTCAGTGTTGTCCACGTAAGACATCAATTCACATAGGCGAAACAAATTGCATCCATGATAACAAGTCACCCACGCTTATAAATACTTCTACCTTCAATCAAAGCAATGAAATCAAAGCCGTATCACCAGTTACGTACGGGATTTCACAGCGAGATATCAACCATTCAAACCAAAGATACAAGGAAAAAACAACACGAAATCATACATTTTTTTGATAATAATATAATCATTGGTTCGTATGCTCCTCTAGGTCACTAGTAAGAGGTTCCATAGCTGGTGGACGGTTTGCTGGGTGCACCGGAGGGTGCTCCGTACCCGTTGCTGGGCTTGGAAGCACCGTAGCCAGAGTTGGACGACTGTCCGCCATAACCACCGTTGCCCTGACCATACTGTCCTCCGTTCTGATTGGGGAACTGAGCCTCGCCCTCGTACTCAACGTTGGCCACGAAGCCCGAGTCGCCCTCCACGTAGTACGTGACGGTCTGCGTGCGCGAGTCGGGCAGCAGCACGCGGTACTGTCCCTCCACCCGCGTGCCGTCCGACTCCTCCTGCTGTCCGTAGTCGTTGCCCTGGTCGTCCTTCACCTCATACTGGAACTGGTACGGCTGAGGTGGGAAGCTCTCCTCGGCGGCTCCGTAACCGTTCTGGGGAGCTCCGTAGCTCTGTCCGTCCTGGGGAGCTCCGTAGCTCTGTCCGTTCTGACCTCCGTTCTGGGGAGCTCCGTAGCTCTGTCCTCCGTTCTGGGGAGCTCCGTAGCTCTGTCCGTTCTGACCTCCGTTCTGAGGAGCTCCGTAGCTCTGGGAAGCCGCGGCGTTGCTCCTCCTCGGAGCTCCGTAGCCCTGGCCGTCGGGAGCGGCCACTGCAGCCGCCGCCAACAAGAGAGAAGCCACAAATACCTGATTGGTATACAACGGACACACGTCAGAATACAGAGGCTTCTTCTCAAGGGTGTTTTTTTGCTGTGACATAATCTAAAATGAGGTCAATGTAATCCGATTGGTAGCTCAAATTTCCACCAGCATCAGAAAAAACAAGCATCGCTGCCTTCTAGGCTTTGAATGCCATGTGCAGAGGAAATAAGCATTTCAAGATTTAACGTAATTCCACAGCTACAGCTGTGCCTTTCCCGGACATTTATTCCACCTTTTTGCTCATCACTTAAGTGCATTGCAAACAATATCTGATATACAGTTTTAGCATCCCACCTTCATATTTCTGCCGAGTGTCAATGGAGAGGGGCGATGCCAGACTGATGCTGTACAGACGCAGGCGGGCGGTTATATAGTGGGTCCAGCGCTGCCGGTCACGATTCGGAGGTCCACACTGAGATCGCATCCCAGGGGAGCGGCGCTGGGCCACGGGATGACCTGATGTATTTTTTTACGGTGCGGTGATATTAGAACTGAAAACGTAAGATTGACCTGGCCTGGTGACCTGACCTAGTGTGGCCCGGGGTAAAAAATTTCAGGGAAAACGGGAAACAGATGGGCTTAGAGGTAGACATTTCAACCCCGGTGCTGCGCCTCGTCGCTTTTCCGTTATTCTAAAAAAACATTAGGGGACCATAGATGGTCCTCCCGTTGGGCCCAGGGTTAGGTTCACAAAATTAAAACGTCCTTCTCTCATCACATGAGCTTGAAAAACTGAAACAATGGAGCCTGCTTTGCTGTCTTCAACTTTTCCATTACTATTTCAGCTGCCTCCAATACCATATCGAGGACTTACGTAGTTCAGGCAAAGATCTCTGTGCGCTTGGCTTCTTTGCTATCTCTAAGTTGCGCCTCTTGTACTTCTAGGTGACCTTTTGCATGGTTTTGAGTTATCTTCAAAACTGCAAGACTTAGCATTACATAGCCTCTGCCGCGCACATGTAAACTCTACCGTATCTGGAATAGGGAGGAACATTTTTAGCCTCCAAGAACCCAGGCAAAGTACATTCTTAACTCAAAACTTACCAACTGATTTTCTTGATCACCAGTTCAATCGATAGCTCGATCTCGCACGGCTAAAACAATATCTTTTGATAACTTGAAGTCATTAGTGCCGTCGCAGTTAAGGTAAGTATATGGCAACTCTCAAATTACTGGTTTATTCTAATCAAATGCTTAAAGTTGGATTCCACTTCTAATGAATTTTAACGAAAGTCAGTGATAATGAGTTTTTCCTCTGGTTATTCATACAATATCAATTTGAATGACCTCTTAACACTATCATTGCTGCAGTTTTCGTAAAAAACAAAAATGTTGGTTGCGAATGTGAATAAATTGGTACCTATACAGCTTAATTAAACTGGATGTTAAATGACTCCAAGAGCCAGTAAAATGCCAGTAGAGTTGCGTAGAGAAGTATGCAGCATTTTTGAGGGCGTCATTATCACGTAATCATGTCGAATTTGACGCTCCTTAACACCCACACTGGAGAGGGGTCTCGCACTAACAGGCACTGGGGGGGTGGGGGGGCTGGTAGGCCCCCCTGAGGTATCGGAAACTAAAAGGCGTAGAAAACGCCGGTTGGGGGGTAGGTGGGGGCTATATTGGTCTACATCATAGCCAATGTTCATTGACCTAGGTCAATATCTTCAAGGTCAAATGAGGTCATAAGTGGAGAATCTTTGCCATTCTGGGGATCTATTGGAAAATGCCGTGATTATGCGGAAAAAGATAAGAAGAAGCTAAAGGTAGGGGTGTGACTTAGAAGGTAAAGTCAGAGGTCTCCAAATTCCCCCTGTTCCAAAAGATGCTATGTTGTATGCATTATTCAAATCTGGCCTTAATTTGGATCAATTTTAATAGACCTTCAATAGACCCCCTGTACATGGTTTCTGAAGTTTTCAAGAATTGACTCTGAAATAAGCAAGTGGCTTTACTGCAGGACGAGTAGTTACTGCGCAGACACAATTTCTGGGGGCCTCTTTTTGCATAATATTCGCTTGGAAAACATAAGACTCCATGTCAAAATAGTAAACATCAATCGAAGGGTGGGCCTGAATAAAACGAGCCGGGGGATTCCAACCTGGGTAAAATAGTAAAAACGGTGTTTTTGAAGAAATTTGGTCAAATTCCTTCAAAAGTGAGTAAAACGTGCCTGCTTTGAGGACCATGGTCAGACTGGCCATCACTGTATCCGCAAATGCACCAATAAGCATGACCAATATGCACCCTGAGAAGCAGTGGCGTATACAAGGGGGCTTGGGGGCTCAAGCCCCCTCCCCCTCCCCTCAGTTGCAGACTACCCATAGAAACTGCATAGCCGAAGACTGTTCCGGAGCAATGCCGGGATATGCCAGGATAAAGTTGCGTGTGTTGAACTACTGGATTGTCATAAAAAGTGCCCGGTGGACCATCCACCAAAGCAGAATACAACATTTCCTGGGTGCTCACTCCTTATTCTAATTTTCCAGCATCTGCTTAAAATCTCCCATGGTCATTTCAGCTTTAAAAGAGATATTGTCCAAGAAAGCACGTCCCTGTGCTTTGTGGGACGTTAAACTTTGGCTTCTAAATTAACCCTCCATTGAGGGAGTTGCTCGTTCGGGTGGTGGGGTCGGGGTCTCCGTGACAAGTCCCTTGATGGCTTTAGTGAGACTCCGACTCCGGCAGCCTTACCAGGAACAACTTGAACAAAATTTATAAAAAAGCGCAGAGATTCGTGGCGTAAGCATCAGTTGGGATATTCTTGAAGCCTTTTTAGGTCGGTAAGCGACGCTGCTGTTCTTGGCGTGTCGGACCTCGATATGCAGCCTCTGGTATTTCGTCATCTCATCATCCGTTGATTTTTCTAGGTAGCACTTCAGCTGGCGTGATTTCGTGAGGGTCCACTGGTTTCAGTCAGCTTGTGAGAGACACTGTTGTCCGATTTGCACTCAATGTCTCCTTGCATTTTTAACTTCTGTTGTAATTTTCATCTCCGTGTCTTTTGAATTCTTTTTCCCCTTCTTTAACATTCCTTTTTCATCGTCTGCTCTTGCTTCGCCTTCCTCTCCTCGGCCGTCCATCTTTTGTCCGCGAAGCTTCTACAGCACATCTTCCTTTCCGAACAATGGTCCTCCAGGAAATCCCATTCTACCTGCGGCATCTTGGCATCGTAGAAGTAGCCCTGTTTCTTCAGAAATTACGGATTTTAAGAGGCAATGTCCAGCATAGTACTGCTGATCCTTTCCGTGTATGCTTCCACCTTCTCTTGTTTCCACTACTCCTGCCCCTCTCCTACCCGGTCTTGACCATCGTGTTGAAATCGGTGTAAAGATTGAGAAAATCCTTGACAGTAAATTTCTCCTGTTTTGCATACACTGTACAGTGTACAGTGAACCAAGTGCTCTAGTGGATGTGAGGTGACCCGGATGGCAAACTCCTGAGCACTCGGCTGGATGTTGCCCCCTCCCCCTCCTTCGCATCAGGTGGAAAATGATGACTTTAAAGGGAGATACGCAAAAAAGTATTGGCTAGATCAAAAGGTCACAAAAAGTTGTTTCAGAAATCCTATTCTCATTTTTGCGAATTCGGCCTGCAAATGCCTTAAAATTGCTCTCAAAGTCAACATTTCTAGACGACTTCACCGGTACACCTCATATCGATGTATATGACGTACACACGGCTAAGGCTATCAATTTCTCTAAGAGTTAGGTCAAATCTATCCTAAACAGTGATGTAGAACTTTGGACTACTACATAAAAAATTACTTTAGAAAAACAACATTCCAAAACTCTTTTGAAACAGAAATATAGGGCTTAAAAGAAATCACAATTACCCAATCAGAAGCCTAGGAATTCTCAAACCGGGGTCACGTTACCTATCTGACGCAAAAGTTTTGTCATCCTGGGGCTGAAGCAGAAAATGACTCAAGACACGAGGTACGAAAACGCTGAAGACTTAAGTAATTACGTTTTTCCGTTTCTAGGGCAAACTAATTCATTTTATAGTTTTTAAAAGTTTTTTTAATTAATTCAAATACAAATACAGGAGAACAGACATTTGTACTACAAAAAAAACATTGCTTTTCAACTGTAAATAGTTTTCGAAAAGTAAGTGATGGGTGAAGGTTTCAGCATTTTATTAGAACTGTTAACTTATTTCGATAATAAGTGAGTGGCCTCCCAAAATTTGGCCAAAGATACAAAAATAATTGATAGTTTCGCAATCAGGATTTTTCAAATAGCAAGAAAACACAATAATAATTTTTTTCGCGTATCTCCCTTTAATCACATATTGCTAAAGGCAAAAAGACCGGCATTAGAGTCAGTCTCTCGAGAAAAAGTGGCCAGCCAACGTATATTGGGGACTTGGATCTTAGGTTGCGGGGCAGGACAGCAAACTGGTTTGACCGGCCAGGGGAGGTAGTGGAAGTCGGCTAAGGACAGAAAACAATAGACAGCTATCTGAAAATTAAATAGACTCTTACGCTATGCTGAAGATTCACGTTTATCCCGTTATGATTAACTGCAATTGCTGTTGCAACCGGCAATGCTACGTTTGGAAAGATTTTTTTCAGATTGCTTGGATGGTATGAAGCACTTTGCTATGCTCCTCTGTTCAGACTTGTTGAGTCGCGACTCAGAGTCGGAGTCGACTCAGAGTCGACTCAAATTTTGCTCGAGTCAGAGTTGAGTCGACTCAACTTCATGTTTGGTTTGAATCGGAGTCGACTCAACTTGACAACCAGTTGAGTCGAGTCAGAATCGGAGTCAGCCTCCATGCTGTGAGTCAAGAGTTGAGTCGACTCAACACTATTTTCTTAACATGAGTGATCACATGACTGACATTTTAGAAATTTCCACATCTAATTTTGAAGGATTTCATATTCTTATTTGGTAATAACAGGCAATTCATTATTCTCATATCCACACTAGACCCATGCCTGGATCAGCTGTTGCAACACAATTTATGTAAAATATAGTTTAAAAAGCACACACATTTGATAGTTTTTCCCGTTTAATCCTAGCAATGACATGCAGAATTATACAGAAAAATGTGTGATTAGTCACAAAATCAGACTTTTTAAACTTTGAAAATGCACACCATCCAAAATCCTAAGCTCATTCTCATGCAAAAGGTAATTCAATCTTAGGAAACCATATCTTTATTTTCTATTTTCTTCCTTCCTTTGACTAAAACACTAAAAAACACGTATCAGCATCAGAAAAAGGGTACCAAAAAATCTCATTTTGCACATAAGCCTTGAAATGGGTCGAAACTGAAACTAAAAGCTTCAATTATCTGCTTATTTCAAAGCACTATCTTGATTTGTCGTGGTTTGAGAACACCCACTGGTAGATAATAAAAACTTTTTACGGAAAATGGATATCAGTCCTACCTCTGGCGTAGCCTGAGTAATTTCACACTGTGAAAATGATAAACTGAAAAATATACATCAATCCTCTTACTCACAACCACCGCCCGCTCTTCCAATTATGATGATGCCGATTATTTTTATTTACCACTCTCACACTGCTGCCCCCGCGCGCGCCACATTAGTCACAAAATGATCATGGTGCGCAACAAAATGCTAGTAGCCGTGTTATTCTGCCGAGCAGAACGCATACTAGTATGCCGCACGCATGCGCAGTGACGTATCTTTTTTTATAAATTTTGTTCAAGTTGTTCCTAGTATGACTGGTGGAGTCGGAGTCTCACTGAAGTCATCAAGGGACTTGTCACGGAGACCCCGACCCCACCACCCGAACAAGCAACTCCCTCAATGGAGGGTTAATTTAGAAACCAAAGTTTAACGTCCCACAAAGCACAGGGACGGCCACCCCGCTCAGGTCACCCTCTCACCAGTCAGTTGCCAGCCGACCTGTACATCTATACATACGTCGGGTAAACTATTGAGCGTCGGAGCGTCTCAGGGGAACCGATCCCAAGCCTGGACATGCCCTGCCACTGCATGCTTCTGAGCAGCGGGCCGGAGCCCAACGCTCTACCAACTGCGCTACCGGGGCGGCATCTTGCAGTCCATTATACCGTACCGCGTATGCGTGCGGCATACTATTTTGCATTCTGCCGCCAGAATAACACAATGACACGGCTGGTCCTTTAGGCTTTAGTACCCCGAAGGCATGATTATCTTAACATGAACCTGCAGATTTTTCTTACGCCTTTTTGGCCACGTGATTTTTAAAGTGCTATCCATCGTCAGGTTTGCGCTATCCGAGGCTAGGTTCGTAATGTCTTTAATGCGCCATCTGTAACGTTTACGTGTTTACTACAGCATTTTCGGGAGGGCAAGGCGAGTATTCATCATTGTTTTTGGTTTTGGTGAGGTGCTGGATAGGGGCAGTGCACAGTGTAGGATTTATTTCTAATTTAGGTTCGTCACGGGATTGTTCAGAATGTTCTGGGGCACGGATTGCCTCTCAAAATATCATATAATCAAATATTGATTCCTGTTTTAATTTTGCAGTTGAAACGTCGCTTATTGCTTCAATTATTACTGCTCATGAAGGACATGCCTTTAAAATGCAAAGCCATCAGGCCCTTCCTCATACTCACCTGTTCGCGATTAGCATCTTTCTTCATTCCTATGCAGCAATAATTTCTGTCATGAATTAATGCATTGAAATTGGCATATTAAAAGGAAATGTGCAGTTAGATTAACGCCATGAATAAATATACTGGATTTTGCATACTATTGAAGGAAATGAAAATTTTTTCTGTGCATATTTTGGCACCATTCTGAGTCGGAACCGACTCCGACTCAATGATGATCTGAGTCGGAATCGAGTCGGCCCACTTCTGAATTTGGCCTGAGTCGACTCAGCTCACCATTTTTAACTCAGTGAGTCGAGTCAGAATCGGAGTCAGCCATTTAGCTGTGAGTCAGAGTTGAGTCGACTCAAGAAAATTTGAGTCATCAACAAGTCTGCCTCTGTGGTATTGAACAGTCAAAGTATGCTCCTATCGCAATGCAAGTCTCTTAAACTGATGAGTGTTCAATAGGTTGCCATACAGTGTGGTGTCTTAGAATCACGAACATAAGTAACCAGCCCTCTAGAACTGGTATTAAGTCAGTAATGGTTTGACCGCAGTGGGATCAGTGGGTGGTTTTGTGACAAAAACATGAAAACTTCAGACCCCATGTACAGGGGGTCTATCGGCGTTATTTTGAGAAACTAAAAACGCAGAGTGTCTTAAAATGAACTATAACATCTTTTTGAACCGGGTATCAAAGACTTGGTTCTAAGTCACACCCCTACTAAAGGTGGATCAGGGTCATAGAAGGAAGGTCGCAATAAATATTTACTACAATTGTAGGGTCCAGCTCATTCAAGGTCTTTACCAAGTGTGTCACAACATGGTATACTGCCTATAATATATACTTTAACTAGCACTATAGCAAATCTTTGGCGGGAAGCGAGGCTCGACTCTTACTCATGCCCTTTGACCTTGACTTTTGCATTAAGGTACCTTAACTATGACGTCCTAACATTATATACGTCAGACCGGGTAACGCCATTTGACCGGAAGCACTGGGGTCAATGACCTTGAAAGTGCTGATATGACCCTGACCTGTGACCTTGACCTCGACCTTCATGTGAGGTAACCTTGGCATATCATCTTGCTTCTATGGCGTTATGACGTCACCACTCGGTCTTTAATGCAAGTGAACTGGTCCGACAACCCGATTAAGGCGATTTCAAAATGCAGGTCTGACTTTGAAAGCCTACAGGTCAAACAATTTTGGCCAATTTTCAAAATTCTTTCATTGGTCGACGTGCCATTGAATTCTCTCAAATATAGCCTATATCATTTTTCAGCTACGAGCGATTCTCCGGCCACCTCGAAAAACCAGGTGGGGGGAAGGGGGACTCCGAGGCCCCTTCTCCAGTGCACATGTTACGAAACCTGGGGATAGCTCTCATGCCATTACAGTCGAAGCCGATTTCATGTAAATTTCGGGATAAGACAGCAGAACAGATGCCCAAGTGGACTAAAGACTGTTGTTTATGGAAGTGCTGGGTAACCTGCTTTACCTGCCTGTTTTCCCTTCTTTTTCATACGGTAGAGGAATTGCAAATACGCAAAACTGCAGCTTTCCAGTGAGTCTGTTTATTTACAATTACCGGCAGTCAGTGTTGCCCACGTAAGACATCAATTCACATAGGCGAAACAAATTGCATCCATGATAACAAGTCATCCACCCTTATAAATACTTCTACCTTCAATCAAAGCAATGCAATCAAAGCCGTATCACCAGTTACGTACGGGATTTCACAGCGAGATATCAACCACTCAAACCAAAGATACAAGGAAAAAACAACACGAAATCATACAATTATTTGATAATGACATTAGTATTGGTCTGTGTGCTCCTCCAGGTCACTAGTAAGAAGCCCCATAGCTGGTGGAATGTGTGCTGGGCGCACCGGAGGGTGCTCCGTACCCGTTGCTGGGCTTGGGAGCACCGTAGCCAGAGTTGGAAGACTGTCCGCCATAACCACCGTTGCCCTGGCCATACTGTCCTCCGTTCTGATCGGGGAACTGCGCCTCACCCTCGTACTGGACGTCAGCCACGAAGCCGGAGTCGCCCTCCACGTAGTAGGTGACGGTCTGTATACGTGAGTCGGGCAGCAGCACGCGGTACTGTCCCTCCACCCGCGTGCCGTCGGACTCCTCCTGCTGTCCGTAGTCGTTGCCCTGGTCGTCCTTCACCTCATACTGGAACTGGTACGGCTGAGGGGGGAAGCTCTCCTCGGCAGCACCGTAACCGTTCTGGGGAGCTCCGTAGCTCTGTCCACCACGTCCTCCGTTCTGGGGAGCTCCGTAGCTCTGTCCTCCGTTCTGGGCAGCTCCGTAGCTCTGGGAAGCCGCGGCGTTGCTTCTCCTCGGAGCTCCGTAGCCCTGACCGTCGGGAGCGGCCACTGCAGCCGCCGCCAGCAGGAGAGAAGCCACAAATGCCTGATTGGTATACAAAAGACGCGTCAGAAAATAGGAGCTTCTTCTCAATGGTGTTTGTTAGTCGCATAAGTATGAAATACGGTCAATATAATCCCATTAGTAGCTCAAATTTCACCCAGCATCAGAAAAACAAGCGTCGCTGCCTTCTAGGCTTTGAATGCCATGTGCAGAGAAAACAAGTATCACTAGATTTAACTTAACCGCTCAGCTACAGCTGTGTCTTTCCCAGACAGGGATTCCGTTTCTTGCTCATCACTTACGTGCATTACAAACAACTTCTGGCATATAGTTTTGAGAATCTCACCTTCATGTTTCCGCCGAGTGTCTCTGGAGAGGGGCGATGCCAGACTGATACTATGCAGACGCTGGCGGGCGGTTATATAGTGGGTCCAGCGCTGCCGGTCACGATTCGGAGGTCCACACTGAGGTCACATCCCAGGGGAGCGGCGCCGGGCAATGGGACGGCCTGATGCATTTTCTACGGTGCGGTGATAGTGGAACTTTAAACGTAAGGCTATGTCCCAAAATTAAAACACCCTTCTCTCGTCGCATGAGCTTGAACAACTGCAACATTGGGGCCTGCTTTACAATCTCTGACTTTTCCAGTTCTATTTCAGCAGCCTTTAAAACCATCTCGAGGCCTTACATAGTTCAGCCAAAGATCTCTGTGCGCTTGGCTTCTTTGCGATCTCTAACTTGTGCCTCTTGTACTTCTAGATGAACTTCTGTGTAGTTTTGAGTTCTTTTCAAAACTGCAAAACTTAGCAATACTTAGCCTCTGCCGCGCACATGTTAAACTCTACCGTATCTCGAATAGGGATGGACATTTTTAACCTCCAAGAACCCAGGACAAACACATTTTCAACTTACAAACTTCCCAACTGATTTTTTATCTACCGTTCAATCAATAGCTCAATCTAACACAGCTAAAAAAAATTTTTGATAACTTGAAGTCATTAGTGACGTCGCAGCCAAGGTAGGTATATGGAAACTCCCACATGGTTTATTCTACTCCGTTCAAATGCTTAAAGCTGGATTCCACTTCCAACGAATTGAAATGAAAGTCAGTGGCAATGAAATTGTCATCTGTTTTTTTCATTCAATATAAATTTCAATGACCTCATAACACTACCATCGCTGAAGCTTACGCAAAAATTTTTAAAAAAGTTGCTTGCAAATGTAAACAAATCGGTCTAAAACTTTATTAAACTGGATGTTTAATAACTCCAAGAGCCAGTAATAATGCCAGTAGAGTTGCGTAGGGAAGAAATATTCAGGTTTTTTAGAGCGTCATTATCCCGTAATTATGTCGATTTTGACGTTCCTTAACACCCGCACTGGAGAGGGGTCTTGCACTAACGGGCACTGAGGGGCCTGGTAGGTCCCCTAAGGTCTCGGAAACTAAAAGGCGTAGAAAATACCGGTTAGGGGTAGGTTTGGGGCTATGTTGATCTACATCATTGCCAATATTCATTGGCCTATGTCAATATCTTCAATGTCAAATGAGGTCATAAGTGGAAAATATTGGCCATGCTGAGGATCTATTGGAAAATGCCATGATTATGCGGAAAAAGATAAGAAGAAGCTAAAGGTGGACCAAGGTCATAGAAGGAAAGTCACAATAAATATTTACTACAATTGCGGGGTCAATGTCATTCAAAGTCATTGATCTATGGCGTCACAAAATGGCATATTATTTATGATATATACTTTAACTAGCACTATAGCAACTCTTTAGCGGGAAATGGGGCTTGACTCTTACCCATGACCTTTGACCTTGACTTTTGCAGTGAGGTACCTTAACTATGACCTCAGTGTATTATACGTCAAACCGGGTAACGCCATTTGGCCGGAAGCACTGGGGCCAATGACCTTGAAAGTGCCGGCATGATCTTGACCTGTGACTTTGACCTTGAACTTCATGTGAGGTGACCTTGGCATATCATCTCGGTTATATGGCGTTGAGAAGCCACCACTCGGTCTTCAATGCAAGTGAACTGGTCCGACCGCCCGAATAAGGCGATCTCAAAATGCAGGTCTGACCTTGAAAAACTATAGGTCACACAATTTTACCTGATTTTCAAAATCATTTCACCGATCGGCGTGCTGTTGAATTCTCTCAAATGTGGTCAACATCATTTTTCGGCTACGAGCGGTTCTCCGGCCACCTCGGAAAACCACGTGGGAGGGAGGGCCTCCGGGGCACCCCTCTCCAGTGCACGTGTTACGAAACCTGGGCATAGCTCTAATGTCATTAGAGCTATTGAGATCTGGTAAACTACATTATTTGATAGGAAAAGGCCAGGACTTTCTCCGCTATGTGGAACATATTGACCCCCCGCCAGTGGTTTGACCTCCAGAGGGCACCTGTTGACCTAACATGACCTGAGGTCTGAAAGGTCAGAAAGTGACTTTGGCGCACATCAAATGAAAGCCAAGTAACAAGACATACGCGATGACGTTTAACACGCGCATTGGCGGGGAGTGGATACCCGCTCCCTCTGGTTTTTCGAAGGCAGCATAAAAACGGCGGCACGTAGCACCGCCCTAGTTAGCATAAATTTTCTTTCATCATTTTTACAACTCTTATCAAAATTTTAAGGTTAGTTCATTTCAGGTCAAGTCCCCAGTACAGGTCAACTGACTTGACCTAAAAAAAGTTTAAGATAGCATAAGTCGGAGCAGGGTGAACTTATCTGATTGAAACTCATATCACATAATAAGCCTACCGAGTTCCCTAAGATGTGTTCCGTTATTTTTTATATCGATGACCTAAGGTAAGGTATGAGCCATGACCTCTGCATTGCAAATGCATGGGAAAAATGATTTTAACTGAATAACTTAGTAACGAATGGTGATAGAGCGTTTATTTTAACTGCATTATATTCGACTTGTCTTTGCAGTTCTGATGATATGCATTTTACCTAATCTGACCTTGACTTGACCTCAGGTCAGGTCAACTCCTTGATGTGACCTAATAAGGTCATATTATATATCGTTCGATTAGGCTTGCTGCGAGGATTCATACAGTTTGAATTGTTTTGCTCTATCTTTACTTGTTCAGATATAATGACCAAAAACCTCCATCTACATGTTATCCCTAAGATGGCATGTGTTAAACTCGTGACCTTAGATGTGACCTGAAAAAAATTGTTTAAACATTTTCGATGAAGAAATGGATGAGCTACCCAACACTGTTTACCGTTTTTCGCTACCTAGCGTGGTTCTCGAGATCTTAGGGGCGGGGGGCGGGTACCCGTCATCCCCCGTCAAAGCAACGGTGGCTCAGATCCCCGTCAATGCGTGTGTTAAAATAACATTAGTCGGAACAGGAAAACTTATCCGATTGAAACTCATATCACATAATTGACCCACCGAGTTCTCTAAAACATGTTCCGGTATTTTTGAAACCGATGTCCAAGGTCAGGTACGAGAGGTAAGCCTCTTACATTGGAAATGCATGGTAAAAGTAGCTCTTACTGAATAACCTAGTAATGGATAGCTATAGAGCTTGTATTTTAACTGCATGATATTTGCCTTGTCTTTGTAGTTCTAATGATATGAATTTTGACCTAATTTGATCTGCATCTGACCTCAGGTCAGGTCAAATCCTTGACTTGACCTGATTTGAGCCAGCAAGGTCATGTGTTCATTAGTTTGGGTTCAGTTAGGTTAATTAGGTAGTCTAGTTAGTTAGGTAGTTAGTTAGTTAGGTAGTTAGGTAGGTAGGTAGTTAGGTAGTTAGATTAGTTAGGTTTCATTCATTCGATTTGGCTTGCTGCGAAGATTGCAATGGTTTAAATTAATTTGCTCTATCTGTACTTTTTCAGATGTAATAACCGAAAATCTTCATTTACATATTGCTCCTATCATGGCATGTCTTGACCTCTAGTGAAGGCATTGTGACCTTAAATGTGACCTGAAAAATGGTTCAAATATTTTCTATAGAGAATTTCATGGGATACCCAAGGCCGTTTATCGTTTTTCGCTACCTAACGTGGTTCTTAAGATCTTAGGGGTTACCCACCCCCGTCAAAGTGAAGGTGGCTCAGACCCTCGTTAATGAGCGTGTTACTTCAGCGCTCTAGCTTGATTAGGTCAAAAGTTATCGTCAAAACACTGTTTGCGAAACGTGGTGACCTGTTATGACCTGGTATGATCATTTTTGCCCATGCGTCAGTTTTTAAATAAACACTGAAAAACACATCTTTTGACTAACATACTGGTTGAACTCATCTTCATGTCTCCAACTTTAAGACAGTAATTCCCAGCGCTGAAGCGAGGAGTAAAAAGACGCCATAACTGATAGGAAATACAGGTCTTCCATCAGCTCCCAGTTCCTTGCTTCATCGGCAATCATGTTCCGGTCAAGGTCATGGCGTGTGAAGTATAGGGAGAAGCAAACTTGTCATGCGCACCGCGCAGGATGCGCCAACGGCGCGCACCCACGATAAATTCTGGTTTTTTGTCGTATTTAGAAGAAAATACCCACGATTTTTATTCTGGATTTTAATCATTTGAAACATGCTCTTTAATGTGTTGCTGCCTGTTTTTAAATCCATGCAAAAACATGGTTTTAAAACTACTTTTTTAGTAAAAATAATATATTTCACACTGTCACAGCTGATTTTATTAGTTGGTTCCAAAGATTTTGATACCTATTTTTACCCACTTAACATTGTTTTAGTTGAATAAACAGCCATAGAAGGCATTGCTGCGTCGACAAACCTAGCCACAAAAAATGTCTCAGACGTATTCTGGGCTGCCGTTCGCCCAATGAGTAAAGGTTGAAGAAAATCGAAGACATGAGGATGTAAAATTAACCATCCGGTGTGCTGAAATGTCGTGAAATGGACCTACTGACAAATGCTCAAGCAGATTGAAAGTTGCTGTTTTTAAACGGACTGGATGGCTTGCCCTGCTCTCCCGTTTTCTCTTCTACTTCATACGGTACAGGCATTGTAAATACAAAAAGTAGCAGATTTCCAGTGAGTCTGTTTATTTACAATTACCAACAGCCGGTGTTGCCGGCGTAATATTCTAATTCACATATAGAAAACATTACATCCACGATAACAAGCAATACACGCTTATAAATACTTTCGCCTTCGATCAAAGCGGCGTATCCATATCACCAGGAACGTACGGGATCCCACGCGGCATACCAACCATTCAAACCAAAGAAACAAGGAGAAAACGACACGACATCGTACAATTTCTTGAACATGGAATTAATATCGCTATTGGTGCTCCTCCAGGTCACTAGTAAGAGGCTCCATAGCTGGTGGACGGTTTTCTGGGTGCACCGGAGGGTGCTCCGTACCCGTTGCTGGGCTTGGAAGCACCGTAGCCAGAGTTGGACGACTGTCCGCCATAACCACCGTTGCCCTGGCCATACTGTCCTCCGTTCTGATCGGGGAACTGAGCCTCGCCCTCGTACTCAACGTTGGCCACGAATCCCGAGTCGCCCTCCACGTAGTAGGTGACGGTCTGTATACGTGAGTCAGGCAGCAGCACGCGGTACTGTCCCTCCACCCGCGAGCCGTCCGACTCCTCCTGCTGTCCGTAGTCGTTGCCCTGGTCGTCCTTCACCTCATACTGGAACTGGTACGGCTGAGGCGGAAAGCTCTCCTCAGCGGCACCGTAACCGTTCTGGGGAGCTCCGTAGCTCTGTCCACCACGTCCTCCGTTCTGAGGAGCTCCGTAGCTCTGTCCTCCGTTCTGGGGAGCTCCGTAGCTCTGTCCTCCGTTCTGGGGAGCTCCGTAGCTCTGTCCGTTTTGACCTCCGTTCTGGGGAGCTCCGTAGCTCTGGGAAGCCGCGGCGTTGCTTCTCCCCGGAGCTCCGTAGCCCTGGCCGTCGGGAGAGGCCACTGCAGCCGCCGCCAGCAGGAGAGAAGCCACAAATACCTGATTGATATACCAAGGACACGTCGGAAAATAGGGGCTTCTTCCCAAGGGTGTTCTTTAGTCGCATAAGTCCAAAATAAGGTCAATATAATCCGATTAGTAGCTCAAATTTCAACCAGCATCAGAAACAACAAGGGTCGCTGCCATCTAGCCTTTGAATGTCATGTGCAGAGGAAATAAGTATCACTATATTTAACTTTAACCGCTCAGCTACAGCTGTGTCTTTCCCAGACAGGGATTCCGTGTTTTTGCTCATCACTTAAAGGCATTACAAACACCTTCTGGCACAAAGTTCTAGAGTCCTACCTTCATGTTTCCGCCGAGTGTCTCTGGAGAGGGGCGATGCCAGACTGATGCTGTGCAGACGCAGGCGGGCGGTTATATAGTGGGTCCAGCGCTGCCGGTCACGATTCGGAGGTCCCCACTGAGATCGCATCCCAGGGGAGCGGCTCTATGTCATGAGAGGTCTGTTGTACTTTATACGGTGCGGTGAAAGTGGAACTTGAAACGTAAAGCTAAGTACCAAAATTGAAACGCCCTTCTCTCGTGGCATGAGCTTGAAAAACTGCAACATCGGGGCCTGCTTTATTATCTCTAACTTTTCCATTTCTATTTCAGCAGCCTACAATACCATCTCGAGGCCTCACATAGTTTAGCCAAAGATCTGTGCGCTTGGCTTCTTTGCTATCTCTACGCTGGGCCTCTTGTACTTCTAGGTGATCTTTTGCATGGTTTTCAGTTATATTCAAAGCTGCAAAACTTAGTTTTACTTAGCCTCTATCATGCACAGGTTAAATTCTAACGTATCTTGAATAGGGAGGAGCATTTTAGCCCCCCAAGACCCAGGCGAAGCATATTCTAAAACTTCCCAACTGATTTTCTTGATCTACAGTTCAATCGATAGCTGGATCCCACACAGCTTCAAACAATATTTTTTGATAACTTCAAGTCATTAGTGACGTCGCATTCAAGGAAGGTATATATAAACTCTCATACTACTGGCTTATTCTACTCCATTCAAATTTTTAAACCTGGATTCAACTTCTAAAGAATTAAAGCGAAAGTCAGTGACAGAGGATTTTTTTAACCTGCCTTTTCATTGAATATTAATTTCAATGACGTCATAACACTATCGTAATGCAATTTTCGTAGAAATAAAAATATTGTTTGCAAATGTGAATAGATCGGTATAAAACTGAATAAAATGGGATGTTTTATGACACCATGAGCCAGTATTGATGCCGGTAGAGTTCGGTAGGGAAAACGTGTTCAGTATTTGTATGGCGTCGCTATCACGTAATTATGTCGAATTTGACGTTCCTTAACACCCGCACTGGAGTGGGGTCCGGCACTTACGCGCCCTGGAGGAGGACCTAGTTGGTCCACTAAAATCTCAGAAGCTAAGAGGCGCAGAAAACGCCGGTTGGGTGTGGGTGGGGGCTATGATGCTATGTTGATCTACATCATAGCCAATTTTCATTGACCCAGGTCAATATATATTTAAGGTCAATCCATAAGTGACAAATATTGGCCATGCTGGGGACCTATTGGGAAATGCCGTGATTATGCGGGAAAACGTCGGAACTTTTGCTAAAAGCAGACCAGGGTCATAGAGGGAAGGTCGTAAAGAATATTTTCTACAATTTTGGGGTCAAGTTCATTCAAGGTTATTGACCTATGGCGTCACAATATTGTATACTACTTATGATATATACTTTAACTAGCACTATAGCGACCGTTTGGCGGGAAATGAGGCTCGACTTTTACCCATGACCTTTGACCTTGAGAACTACATTGGGTTAGCTTAACTCTGCCGTCATAACATAATATACGTCAGACCGGGTAACGACGTTTGATAGGAAGCACAGGGTTCAATGACCTTGAAAGTGCTGATATGACACTGACCTGGGACCTTAACCTTGACTTTCCTGTGAGATGACTTTGAGATATAATCCCGGTTATATGGCGTTATGACATCATCACTCGGTCTCCAATGCAAGCAAACTGGTCCGACCGCGCGATTGTGACGATCTCAAAATGCAGATCTGACTTTGAAAGCCTGTAGGTAAAAACACTTCCGACCGATTTTCAAAAATTATTTCACCAACCGATGCATAGTTAAATTTTGTTAAATGTGACCGCGGATTGTTTTTCGGCTACAAGCGGTTCTCCGGCCACCTCGGAAGATAGGTGGGGGGAGGGGGCTCGGAGGCCCCCTCCCCTATAGTGAGCGTGTTGAGGCGCTTTTTTCTACACGATGCATATTTTCTTTACTGATGTGAGAGTCAAGCAACCGAAACTCTAGATCCAGTTTCTCAGCCCCAATGATAATGTTGCAGCTTGTAAAACACCCTTGGAACTACAAAAATACGGCATTTCAATCACTGTGTTCAGAAACATTTCATTAAAGGGAATGTGGCACCTTTATAGCGTAATTTTGACTGAGATAGCCAAGTTGTAAAGTGCAAAGCATGCCGGAAATCCCGGTACTCAATATATCATTTGTCTTTAAATTCAAAATTTCCATGGAGAAAGGTTAAAAACCTACCTGAAATGTACCCCAAATCTACCCCAGCCATGCGGCCACAGTTATCAGCTGTTGGTGTGACGACAGCGCTGATGTCACGATGAGTAATCAGCCAATTGAAGCCCCTGAAGCCTATTGAATATGGTGGTGGTTGCCAGATAACGGCGTCATCCACAGGCAGAGGTTTATTTTTCACCCTAGAGGAGCTTTTTAAAAATCAACATATTGAACTTATTGTACATTCTTCAGAGAAATCATGGGCGTTTTCATGATTTTCGGCTGAAAATACCCCTAATTATAATAAATACCTGGATTCGACCAAGGTGCCACATTCCCTTTAAGGGCCTTCCAGGATTGCTCCGGGGCGCCCGTAGCGTCTTGCCGCGAGGGCCTCAACTATTGGGGCAGGGGCCTCCATGAAATTTTGGGGGCAGTCCCTCTCTGCCCGAGTTGGACGGGAAACGTTCCCGCGTCCTCCTGAAACGATAATTAAGTTAGGTCAGGAAAGCTCACTCGAGAGTTTTCAAAAAGCGCCCCTCTCCCAGGCGGTATACCGTTCTCATTCTGAGACTTCTCCTAATATCCCTCCCTGTAGCGAAATCCCAGATCCTTCACAACGGCTGATGTGTTTTGCATATAGAATGTGTGCAAAAATATCTTTAGAGGTATTTACGCGAAACTTTGTTAACTTTTTTCTCTAAGATGAGTTCCCCAGATCTAATCAACCGAACCCACGTTTGGCTTTGACAGCCTTGGCTGAACGCCCCATGCCAAGATATAGACGCGGTCGCGTGGCTTCACTTCGAGACGGATGCCCTAGATTCCTAGGATGCATAATAAATCTTGGAAACATAATGCATCATACGTTTAACACAAGGTACATACGTTCACGGAAGCATGCACCCAAACTAACTAATGCTTATATTTCAAATATTCAAAAGAACTTAAACATTTACAGTGTTTCTACGAAAGTTTAATAATGTTATAATAAACTTGTATTTATTTGGTTTCAATGTTTCTTGTAACTATATTGATATGATTTGTTTTCTTTCAATTAATACGTCACTTATTCACGGGAAGGGAAATGCCACTGTTAACGCTTTACGCAAGTGTTGAGTAATCCACGCCAAAAAGTTCAACATTTCTCTACTATGGCTGCTGAGCCATGAAGTGAACTCATCCATCCTTTAAAAATACAATAAACCTCAGTTTTGACAAAATGAATCCCCTCTTCTCCTTTACAGGGCCGCTCTCGAAGGCGAATAAAATGTTAAAACAATTCAAACTAGACAAGTTAAGAGCCATTTACCAAAACAGAAAGGACCAAATACCAAAGTTAGTGCTGAAAACACTTGCCTTTTCCGCTCTGGGTGCTGAAGAAACACTTCCAAGCTTGGTAACGTTTTCAATGCTGAAGATGGGTAAAGGGATTTTCTGGCGCCCATATGACGTCACAACATGGTGGCGCGTGACCAGGGGCTGGTCGCTTCCGACATATTTGCCTTGATTAGTAGTTTTTACTAAATGTGCAGTGATATAAAAATTTTACAAGGAACTAGTGGACATCCAATCCATTATTATTTCCGTTACCTTTTCAAAATAATTGTAACTCTCTAGGTCATTACCCTGAACATGCGTATTCAGCCTATTTGCTACATTTCTGCAGCAATTTTTTAAGCCACCCGGTACGCATTTCCTGCCAGCAGCTGCAACGAAGAGCGATGCCAACAGTCCGTCTATAGCCCAAGGTCACGTGGCATTCACACGCGCCCGCCCTGTGACCTGACCCCGCACATCGGCGCCGCGCCAGAAATGGCAATCATTCGCCAAACCCGCCCGAGTTCCACGCGCGCAGGAGGCTCCTTGTCTGAACTATAAATGATGACGCACCGAGCAAGACGATCACACGGGATCCAGGGAAGAAAGCCGCACAGTCTAAGCACGGAATACTGTCGCAAAAAAACACAGAGTAAGGAACACTCTGTTAAAAACAAAGCCACAGGGTGCGGAACACTGTCGAAAAATACAAAATTACAGAGTACGGAACACCGTCTTAAAAAAACAAAACCACAGATAACGGAAACCTGTCGTAAAAAAACAAAACCACGAAGTACGGAACACTGCCGTCGATCCATCCATGTGGAACAGAGCTAGAGTCAGTAGAGCAGGGGTGTTGCCACGAATTTTTTCCATGGGAACCTCCTATCCCTGATCCAGAGGGGGGCTTCCCAGTTTGAGGAGCCCCCAGACTGAGGCAGTTAAGCATTACGTTTTTTCATATACACAATTGTTACCAATGTTATTGTGCCCTTGCATATCCTTCTTTATAAGTCAGTGGGTCTCCTTCATGTCCCAGGAGCCTTAATTGTGAATATAAGTACATATCGCTGAAGCGGGGACAAGGGTGCAGTACTGTTAACAATTTTAGTGTTTTACCAGACTAACCGATTAAAATTTTACTGAGTTGAGAGGGGAGGGAGCTATGAACAACGCAATTTTTTCCCCAAAATTAGCAATTTTTACAGCTACCATTGTTCTAAGATGCTTTCAGCACCAGCGCCGTTGCCAGACATTTTTTACCGGGGGTGGGGGGGATAGGGGGTAAACTCCGACCTAGCAATGTCCGGATGGAATGTGGGTTTAGAGGGCTTTAATTGTATAACTGCCTTCAGGAGTGGTATCAATACCGTTCAACAAAAGAAAAAGTGGAAAAATTTACTCAGGTCCAAGCTGGTAAGAGGAAAGCAAAGTCAAAACTTAGGTCGAGTTCCTCAATGTTGGGGGATGTCCCATGATTCAAGATTTAGAAGAACGCGTTCCCCGCATCTCACTACCCTGCATTCAATGTCTGTAGACGTGCAAATACTATTGTTTGATTTAGGCCTGGAGTTGTCGGCTGGTTTCAGAAAGCTTAATTGGTGTTCATAATTTACTCTGCCAAGTTTGAATTGTGATGGAGGTTGTCTAGTTTGACTTTAAATACACTGACTGTCTTATTCGCTTCCATTGCCGTGCCGGGCTCTGATGGAATTCATGCACACGTAAGTGGTGGAACAATCTCGTCTGAAGAATGGGGGCGCTTCTAAGCCCTCCTGTCACACATACGTTCCCACTATCGTTCTCAGTCGTTGTTAAACATCCTACCACGGCTATCACCACCGATCGATCGCTCTGCAAACGGGCGCTTCTTTGGATTATTACGCTCTAGATAGCAGTCCGTGAACGATCGTAACAATGCTGCGAGGTTCTAACTCAGTTTTAAGTCTGACCACGTAAGGTTTGCACAGCGTTTTGATAGAGATTTAACAGCATGCACAGCCGTTCTCTACGTCATAGCACTGTTCATTAGCGCGCGCGGTGGAGAGCGGTCTGGCGTCAATGCTCAGTGGAAAGGGATTTCAGTGCCCCCCCTCCCTGAGATCCCAAAAACCGTGGAAATAGCGTGTTTGGGAGGATCTACATTATTACCAATTTTCAATGACCTAGGTCAATGTATTTGATATCAAATTAGGTCATAAAGGCAAATATGAGCTATACTGGGGACCTACCGAAAAATGGCATGATCATACGGAAAAATGTGAATACACTGCCAGCGCTTTCCATGGTCATGAAGGAAAGGTGGCATACAACGTTCGCTGAACTTTCTGGGTCCAGGTAGTTTATGGCTATTGACCTATGACTACGGAATAGTACATATTCCTTATAATGTACACTAAAACAAGTGCTCTCGCAACTGTTAACACGCGCATTGACAGGGGTCTGAGCCACCTTTGCTTTGACGGGGTAGGGAGGCGGGTACCCGCCTTCCCCTCTAAGATCTCGAGATCCACGCTAGATAGCGAACAACGGTAAGCGGCGTTGGGTAGCCCATCCACTTCTCTATCGAAAATAGCTCAACAATTTTTTTAGGTCTCATTTAAGGTCACTAGAGCTTAAGTCATACCATCATGGGGATAACATGTATATGAAGGTTTTTGGTCATAACATCTGAACAAGTAAAAATAGAGCAAAACTTTTAGACCAATGGAATCCTCGCAGCAAGCCGAATCGAATGATGTAAAATATGACCTTGCTAGGTCAAATCAGGTCAAATGTGGGACATGACCTGACCTGATGTCATGTCAAGGCCAAATTAGGTCAACTACAAATCATTAGAACTACAAACACAAGGCAAATCTAATGCAGTTAAACTACACGCTCTTTCTCCATCTATTACGAAGTTATTCAGTTAAAACCATTTTTCCCATGTATTTCCTATAGAGCGGTCATGGCTCGTACCTGACCTTAGGTCATCAATGTAACAAATATCGGAACATATTTTAGAGAACTCGTTGGGCCCATTGTGTGATATGAGTTTCAATCGGTTAAATTCACCCTGTTTTGACTGTTCTGCTATCTTATTTTTTTTAGGTTAGGTCACTTGACCTGTACTGGTGACCTGACCTGAGATGACTTGACCTTAAAATTTTGACAAAGGTTGTAAAAATGATACCAGAAAAGGTATGCCAAGTACAGCGGAGCTACGAGCCGCCATTTTTATGCTGTCTCTAAAAACCCCAAGGGGGCGGGTACCTGAGATAGCTTGAGATACCTGAAATAAATGAGATACCCAAGTTGTAAAGCATACCGGAAAATCCGGTACTCAATATATAATTTGTCTTGAAACTCAAAATTCCCGTGGACCAAAGCTAAAAACCTACTTGAAATATTACCCAAATCTACTCTAGATAGGCGGCCACAGTTGTCAGCTGTGGGTGTGACGACGGCGCTGATGTCACGATGAGTAATCAGTCAATTGAAGCCCTTGAAGCCTATTGAATATGGTAGTAGTTGCCAGATCATGACGTCATCCACAGGCAGAGGTTTATTTTTCACCCCAGAAGAGCATGTTAAAAATAAAAAATATTGAGCTTATTCAATTTTTCAAAGAAATCATGGACGTTTTCATGATTTTTGGCTAAAACTACCCCTAATTACACTAAATTCCTGGATTCGACCAAGGTGCCACTTTCCCTATGGCCCACTTGTCCTAATTTCGGTTGACATTCGCACTGACCTCATACATCAATGTGGTTCGATCGCCAGAGTGACCGCTTTGCTAGAGTTGAAATCAACCCTAGCAAACAGCATAGGGTTTACTGTTCGCAAACAGACAGCATTTAATATATATACATATAAGAGCAGGCTCACATCACAAGAATTCCATAAAACGGAGTGTGCTCAAGTGCCCGTCTCGCCGGGTGAGCACCATCTACGATGACGATGCTTCAAAAGCAGAAGAACTCGACTTCTTACGAGAAGTCTTCAGAGAAAACGGTTACGCCGGAAGATATATTCAACGTGTCCTGAAGCCAAAGGAAGTAACATCAGCAGGTATAACATCAACGACATCTTCAGAAGCTGGAAGACAAGTACACACAAAACATTTCTACCCTGTGCCAGTGGATATATGAGCTGCACGCAGATTTTTCTAAAAAATAATACACTCTCGGCGATTATTTGCAATCGGGTAAACATCTACTCAGTAAGTTACCCGCCCATGGTTTCGAATGTCCGCGATTACCAGATCTTACTGCGGCTAGATCCTCAATGAGAGTGTAACTTACTCGAGGATTGCGAGTTCGTGATATATACTCATTGCACGAGTCATTCACTCGCGAGAGCCGGGTGCATCGCTCTCGCTACCCTGCGCTCCAAACATAGTCTCGCGTGTCTTTCCGAACTCGCGGTGTTCGGGTTGGAAATCCGCAAATCCCGAGTACAGTACCCTTGGCAAACGGAAGCGCGCCCGGTGCGTCAGCCATCTTTGATTCTAGCAACAGTTGACTGTGCGACATTGACGTGCGAAGTATTGTAACGTTTCGTTGCGGCGAAAGATTAGAAATGAGAGAGCAGAAGGGTTGCTAGTCCTCTTATTTGGCAAACTGTGTAAGCCCAACACAAAAACACATCAGGAGACAACTTACAGGAGTAGGAGAGGTTCAGAACTAACCTGGAAAACTGCAGTTTTCACATGGGACGAAGGTAAGTTGAGAACTCAACCGCCTTTAATGTGACGCCTTTGATCATACATCACTGTATCACGTGAAAGATTACCATCAGCAGGAACGTCACTAGGTAATTTTTGCCGGGGTGGGGGACTGATCCCTGACTGGGGATGGCCGGGTAGGGGGGGGTTGAAGGCGAAGTTTTAACACATTTTTTTTGCTTTTGAAAATGCTGTCGATGCACTTCACTCTCCGTTAGAATTGAAAGCAGTGAGGTAAGCCCGCGAAGATAATGATAAAATGCTGAACACCTAAATTGAATCCCAGATTTTAGGAGTAGGTCCTCCCTAATTTTCCAGCTGCAGGAGCACGCCCCCCCTCAACCCGCCCCTTCGCTTTCGGGATGATGACTCCTTGAAACTCTGAGGATGAGAGTTAGGTACACGCTACAAAATAGTTAATGACACGCTCCAGTAACAAAACAAGGTCTGTGGGCTGCAGAGACGCGCGGACGACGGATTTACTCGCTGGCTTTACACAATAGGTGCGGGTACGCAAAAGTGGTTACTCGCGATGCACGGATCTAGAAACTCGGTGGCTGCGAGTTAGTTACACGACGTGAACGAGTTTTTTTCACCCGCCGGCAGAGTGTTAAAAACGTCTGCGGGCCGAAAGAACGCGAATGACGGGTTTACTCGACGGCATAGTGTAAGAAAGCTTTGTGTGCACAATATATCGGTGTCCCCTATGTGAGGGGAGTCAGTGAAAGAAGAAATCGGGTTCCCGCTCCCCACGGTATAAGGCCGGGCCACAAATCACGGCCACCCCTCCTCAAAATATTAGTTAGAGCTAAAGATCCTATTATGGAACGTGATAGGAAAGGGGTTCTTTATGAGACGTTATGCCAGGGCGGGGCTTCTTAGGAGGGAGAAAAAGGCTGGCTTAAAAGTGTCCGCCTGAAGGAACACCTGGCCAACACCCAACATGCGACTGAGCGCGCCGAACTATCCCCCTGACCAAACAGTGGCTGGACTGCAGCCAATATTTCAGCAGCGGTCAGACTGGCAAAGCAAAGCGGTCAGTCTGGCTATCGAGCCACATTGGTTTAAGAGGTCAGTATGAGAGTCGATTGAAATTAGAACGAGTAGGCCATCCCTAAATCAGAGAGTGGGGAAGTTCACCCTGAACCCGATATGGGATGGTGTTTTTTTAACGACTGCGTTTAGCGATAAACTGAGGAATCATGGTGTTTTTAAACACATTTTATTTTTCTGTTATTATGGAAGGCACTTTGTACGCTAGTCCTCTTTCGCCGTATTGGTTCGAACTCTTCAAAGGTATGTCCAATTGTGCCGAAGTACAGGGTATATATTATATTTCCATCTTTTTACCTCGTGTTTGTCCAAAATATTCAGCAAATCATAAGAAATGTAAAGCTGATGCGCCCTAAAACAATGCTGTCTTCCTAATTTGGATGCCTTACGGGATATTAAAGGGGGATTCACTAGATAATATAAAGTTCGCAACACCTCTATATGGGAGCGCACAAATTTACAAAAATGAAACCCTTCTCTTGCATTTAGTAGCCATGCCTGAAACACTTCTTCCCGGCAGTCTAAGACAAACCCGGCTAAGGTTACTGTTTAGCCCCGCTCCTGAACCAAAGTGGATTAAAAGTCTATCGGCAGGGATGATTATGTACAGATGGGCTTCCTCGTCTATGAAGGATGAGACAGTCGCGACATCGCTCCGTCGGCATGTTGGATGACCTATTTTCGGTGCCCGGGGAGTATGATCGGTCTCCCGCTCGCCTACACAGGGGCTGGGCGGGCAGGCGCACCTGCGCCGGCGTGCTGCAGGGATCTGTACCCACCCGCACTTATCTAAACCAGTTAGGCCGGATACATGAGCCGCCTCGGTCCGCGCTATTGTCGTGCCCAACGCGGGAACAGAGTGGTCGGCTTATGTATCTGGGTGTGTGGTGCGTTTTTGCCACTCGGTCTCAGTCTTTTTCGAGAAGGACTTTGGTGTTAACCGTACTAGTAAGCAATGGAATTGTACAAAATTATTCGTTAAAATATATAAACATAAAAAATTAGTTTATAAACTTACATACATTTTTCATTCAAATAAAATGACTGATTATTCATTTGATTCTACAAAGGTCCTCTCTGCACAGGATCTGATCCAGACCGATGGTTTGGGGGTCAACAGAGCCCAAAATTTTGAAAACATATGTTTTTTTAAGAAAATCGGCACAAACTGGGGTTTGGGGACGATTGCCCGGTTTTCCCCTCCCCCTCCTGGATCTGCCAGTGACTCTGCGTCGCCATATATCTTCTGAATCGCGCCAGATTTCGTCTTGCTTGTGTACGACGTTGACGGATGGTGCGTACTGCTGAAGTCTGTTCCCTGAATGGACTACTCATGTATTCGGGGTAAAAGACACGCGTCTGTTCAATGTCCATGCGACACCAACTGAATTACTAGCCGTTCACCGAGTGCTAAGCATCACTCTACATCTTCCACTGACGACAAGCAACAAATCTGATCTCCGTTTATGGCCGACAGCTCTATAAACATAACCCGTTTTATTCCTCAAATCATATCAACTTGCATAGCAACTTACTCGCTCCAAGATAAGGTCATCAAATTGAAATATAAGTCGGTGTGCCCCAAAATCAGAATCATTATGGTTATGTTCTGATGTATGATATGCACTCCCAGTGGCAGATCCAGAACAACATGCGGGGGAGGGCTAGAGGTCTCGAGCCTCCCTCACCGTTGCCTCGGGACAGCCTTGGGCTACGCATTAACTGCAGGCACTCTAACGTTCCTGGGGGTGACTTGAGCCTCGCTAGCCCCCACACCTTCATCCGTCACTTTGTGCTCCCTACTTCTTGATTTGCCATATTCGAGTTTCTCAATCCCCGCAGTGAGTTAGTAACTTGACAGAGGTGGTACTCCTCATATAATTCGAGATCAAATGCCTGCCACCTCTGCACTGGGGCACGAGCTGGCGACCTCCCACATCGCCTTAATACATCCAGGTCACAGCTTTTGCACTGGAGAGCGGCCTGGCGCCAATGGCCATGCTGGGCGGGTTCCGAGAGTGTCCCTCTGAGATGTCGAAAACCAAGAGGGTCAAGAAAGCCCGTTGGGGTTTTGTGGGGTCCATGGTGAACTACATTATAGCCTACTTTCATTGACTTAGACACATATAGCAATGTATTGTGGATTCCTGTTGTCTATGGCATAAAACAGTGTTTTCAAGGCCAAACAAGGGCATAAAATATGGCAGGAAATCTCTTCTCGATCCAGGGGGAGGGTTCTGTGTGTGTTAACGCTGGTACGGCCATACAAACCCTATACAAAGCCTATGGGAGACTTAAAATCCAAGGGGGTCCTGACCCCCGACCCCCCCGGGATTTCCACCCATGGCAAAAAGGTCAAATCTAGGCCATGCTGGGGCCCAAGTCATAAAAGGAATGCCCCATGCGGTGCTATGTGAAATGATGAGGTCAAGGTCATTCAAATTCATTGATATATAACGTCACAATAGCATATATTCCCATAGTGAGCACTATATAATAATTATTGATACAGTAGACGTTGAGCTGGAAATAAGCATCTGACCTAGCCCCATGACCTTGAATCCTTACCTGTGACATTGATCTTAACATTGAGCAACCCTTTCTTTGATGTCATATACAATATATACAATGAAATTTGACTGAAAGCACTGGGATAAATGTCCTTGAAAAAGCCTATATGATATTGAACTTCATGTGAGGCGACCTTGACATATGATACTGGTTATAAGACATAGTAGTTATCACCACTTGGTCTACAGTACAGGTGAACTGGTGCGTCCACAGAATTGTGGCGATCTCGAAATATAGGGCTTAATTCAAAAGTGTTTAAGAAAAATAACATCGACCCATTTTCGAATCACTCTACCGATGAATTAAGCCATCAATACTCTCAAATGTAAGAATATTTTCTTTTTCTTTTAATCTGCACGTTATTGCAGCTATCACCTGTCAAAAAAATACATAGCTGTACTTTAGGGCTCCCCCAGTGCTTGTCAGAAATACCAAGTTACTTCAACTATTAATGCCGAAATGAACGTTTGTTTTGTACTAATGAGATGGATATTCTCCGTAGACTGGTTGGGTGCGTCAGTCGAGGGCGTTGTACCTTTATCAAGCAGCGGGCGTACGTGTTCCCGGGCAGTGAGGTCTCCCCCGGCTGCCGGGCCATTTGGGGCAGATCATGTTTCTGATAGGGCGTCACTCCTCGAATGCAGGTAAAAAGGCCACCGGTGCCCGGCGTGGCATGCAATGCTAGTGAAGAATCAGCGAGAAGGAAAACGTAGCTGCCCAGTGTGACAAATAATGCGCCGAGATCAGCTCAGCTCAGTGATAGTTACATCAACTCGAATTCTGGAATTTTCGCGCCCGGAATATTTTACACACAAGCAGAGGTTTTAACCCATGAAACGGAGTTTTTGCAGGTAGCAAGTCATGTGCAAGTGCCTTAAAATAAAGGTGGCACCTTCGTGAGTTTTGAACTGATTTATTGGACGCTTAGAGCAGACCGAATTCCTCTGGCTTTACACTTTCTTTCTTTCTTTCAAACCTCTTGAGGAACAACATCGTTTTTCTGTTCGAACCGACTGGTCTCACTCCTGCCTTCCCTTGCCCCTGCATACATTATATGAGCCGCTCGGCCGCGCGGCGCGTCGTTGGTGGTAACCGCGGCCGGCAAGGGGCTAGGGGTGGTCGAAACTTGCTCTTTCAATTACAATTGCTCTACAAATAGATAATCAGGGGAGCAGCCAGGGGGGGCACAGGGGGCACGTGCCCCCCCCATCGGCGCCGGGGTGCCCTTTTGATTGCCAGGTGGTGTACCCTCTTTGGGCCGTGCCGCTCGAAATTTAGTGCCCTACGCCGTTGAGCCTAGATGGAACTAGGCTGCATTTGACGATTTAAATTATTGTTTGACAATTAAGTGCCTTTTTGGTCAGTTAGGGCATTCTGTCGCCTTTCCAAGCACCCGGGAAGAGTATAGGCACGTAATCCGTTTCCAGATAATGTCTCATCGTCGCCAATAATCGTACGGGTGGAGCTCATCTGGTGCCCCCTGGAGCTGATCTGATGCCTTCGTAGTCAGTCTGGTGCCTCCCCCTGAGCAAATAATTGTGCCTTCTGAACCTATATAATGCTCTCTAAGTTAGCATGATGCCTCCGAGCTTGCCTGATGCCCCTTGAGCTGATCCGGGCCCCCTGAACTTATTTAATGCCTCCCGGAGTTTATCTACTGTCCAGGGGGGCACACGAGGCACGTGCCCCCATCGATGCCGGGTGCCTTTTGATTTCCAGGTGGTGTAACCCCTTTGGGCTGTGCCGTTCGAAATTTAGTGCCCTACGTCGTTGAACCTAGATGAAACTAGACTGTATTTAGCGATTTCAACTATTGTTTGATAATTAAGTGCCTTTTTGGTCAGCTAGGGCATTCTGTCCCCTTTCCAAGCACCCGGGAAGAGTATAGGCACGTAATCCGTTTCCAGATAATGCCTCATCGTCGCCAATATTCGTACGGGTGGAGCTCATCTAGTGCCCCATGGAGCTGACCATGTGCCCTCTGAGCTGATCTGATGCCCTCGTAGTCAATCTGGTGCCCTGAGAAAATAAGTGTGCCCTCTGAACCTATATAATACTCTCTGAGTTAGTTTGATGCCCCTGAGCTTGCCTGGTGTCCTTTTAGCTGTTTTAGTGCCCCTTGAGCTGATCCGGGGCCCCTGATCTTATTTAATGCCTCTCAGAGTTGATCTACTGTCCAGGGGTGCAGCCGGGGGGGCACATGGGGCACGTGCCCCCATCACTGCCGGGGTGCCCTTTTGATTGCCAGGTGGTGTACCCAATTTGGGCCGTGCCGCTCGAAATTTAGTGCCCTACGCCGTTGAGCCTAGATGGAACTAGACTGCATTTGGCGATTTAAATTATTGTTTGACAATGAAGTGCCTTTTTGGTCAGTTAGGGCATTCTGTCCTGAGCTCTGGTCTTGGCCCCCGGAGCTTACTACTTGCCCTCTAAGCCGATCTGGTGCCCCTGGGTCAATCGAGTGCCCCACTGAGCAAATAATTGTGCCCCCTGAACCTATATAATACCCTCTGAGTTAGTCTAATGCCTCCGAGCTTGCTTGGTGCCTTAATAGCTGATTTAGCGCCCCTTGAGCTGATTCGGCGCCCCCCCCGAGCTGATCTCATGCCTCCCCAAGTTGATTCTGTCTCCTAAGTCAATATGGTGCCTCTTCAGCTGATTAGGTGCCCCCTCAGCTGATTATTGATGTCTCCTTAGATGGCCTGGTGCCCCCTGAGCTGGTTTGGTGGACCCTGAGCCCACCTTGTGTCCCCTGAGCTGTTATGTTGTTCCCTAAGCTGATTTAGGCTCCTGCCATAGTCTGGGGGGGGGCTGGGAGCTGATCTGGCCCCCCGAGCGGATCGATCTGGTCCCACCTGAGCTGCACTAATGCCCCTGAGTCGATATGGTGCCTCCTGAGCTGCACTAATGCCCCTGAGTCGATCTGGTGCCTCCTGAGCCCATCTGATGCCCTCTGAGCTAGTCTGGTGCCCCTGAGCTAATCTGGTGCCCTTTAAGCTGATCTGGGCCTCCTTACGTGATTTCATCAGCAGCTCTTAAGCCCTGAGCTGGGCCCACAGAGGCTGATGAGGGCCCCTTGAGATGATATGGGGCTCTTGAGCTAATTAAGTGGCTCCTGACTTGATCTGGTATTCCCGAGCTGGTCGGGGATCACTGATCGGATTGTTTGTACCCGAAGCTGACCTGGTGCCCTATGTGCATCTGGTGTCCCCTGAGCAGCTCTGAGGCTTTTGAACTGATTGGGCCCCCGAGCTGGTGAGGGATCCCTGAGCTCATTTAGTGCCCCTGACTTGAACTTGCCCCCTGCGCTGATCGATCTGGTGCACCCTGAACAGATATACTGCCTCCTGAACTTAACTAATGCCCCCTGAGTCGATCTGGTGCCTGCTGAGTCATCAGTGTGGCTCCTGAGCCCATCTTACTCCCTCTGAGCTAGTCTGGTGCCCCATGGCTAATATGGTGCCCTTTAAGCTGACCCGGGCCCCTTGGTTAATTATGTGATTTCCCGAGCAGCTCCCAGGCTCTGAGCCGAGCTGGGCCCACAGGGGCTGGTGAGGGCCCCTGAGATGGTATGGGGCTCCTGAGCTGATTAAGTGCCTCCTGACTTGATCTGGTATTCCCGAGCTGATCTGGGCCCCCAGCTGGTCGGGGACCACTGATTTGATTGTCCCCGAGGCTGATCTGGTGCCCTATGGGCCGATCTGGTGTTCCCTGAGCAGCTCTGGGGCTTTTGAACTGCTTGGGCCCCGAGCTGGTGAGGAATTCCTGAGCTGATTTAGTGGCCCTGACTTGATCTTGTCCCCTGGCCTGGCTTGAGGTTCCTGAACTGATCTGGGGCCCCAAGAGCTGATCTGGGGCCCAAGAGCGGGTCTAGGTTCTGAGGGTACCCTGAGCTGGTCTGGGCGCTGAGCTTGTGAGAGCCCCTTAAGTTGGCTTGAGGCCCGCTGAGGTGATCTGGCGCCTTAAACTGTTCTGGGGCCTCTTGAACTGGTTTAAGGCCCTATGAGCCTATCTGTGGCCCATTGAGCTAGTCTGATGACCTCATCTCTGGGACCGATGAGCTAGTCTAGTCCCTCGGTGAAGCATGAGCTGCTGTGTGGCCCTGATCTACATCAGGGGCCCCTGAGGTGGTCTTGAATAGACAGATAATAAGAACACAAGGCCAACTCCCATCATCTCGGGGCGGGGTCACTGAGCTAGTCTAGTCCCTGGAGGCACAACTGGAGGATGGGGGAAGCTGCTCTGGAGGGTTCTGATCCACACTTGGGGGCCCCACAGCTGGTCTTGAATAGATGGGGAATAAGAACACAATGGAAACTCCCCTTGTAAAACGGAGCTAACGAGGAATGAGGAATCTCTAAAACGACATGTGATACCTAGGCACCCCAGGTTGTATAAATTGCTTATTATACTGGTTGATTCTGGGAATGGATGATAAAAAGGCATGTGCCCCTGACCTCAGAGCACAGTCCCCTAAACCAGGATTTTGACTAATTAATTTAAATGAAGAACTAGTTTTCACAATTTTCAGCCCTGTCACACCATCCCCATCCAAACCACCGGCCTGTTCACCTTTTATTTACTCTTAACTGGGACCGATCCTTGAGAACATGGAACTAAATAAACGTGTTCAAAAGGTATCTCCCAAATTTTTTTCCGGCAGCAAAAATGTGTTCTTCCAAAGTCACTATGCCACTCCTCGTCCCACGGCGATTGTGGGAGGCAAGGAACTTAATCCGCGTTCAGCCAGGGCTCACTCGTCACGACAAAACCAGTGGGCATAACAAATGAATTTTCGACTCCAATATGCCTTAACCTGCACACTGTAACAGATGTCACATGCTCCGCTGATTTCTCCGATGTTAAGTACTTGCGTGAGTTGGCCAATTTGTCCTTAAATATATCCAAAACAGTCGTGTTTGGGCTACTTCCATGACATTTTGGTGATATTTGTTCCTTGTTTTGTTTCAATCGCGTTTTCCTTCTCCTTCAATGATTTATTTGTTTTTTTAAGCAAAGATGCCCAAAAAATGGGATAAACAAAGATATAGTAAGTTTTTAGGTTACGTTAAAAATTGCCCTTTTTTCCCCGGGGTACCCCTCAAAGTTGTTGTGCCTCCCCATACCAAAGCTCTGGCTGTGCCCCTGTAGATAATTATAGGACAAATGAAACTCTAATCATTATATTTTATGGTATGCCCTACATTCTGGCTGTCTCAGTCCAAATTCTAGTACAAATATGTCACGTTCCCTCTAAAAATTCGTGTAAATGCTATGGAGCGCGGAGGTTTGCTGCAGCACCCGCAGACATCGCCTGCTTCCCAGTCCGCAAAGCTCACGTTTTTGTTTGGCAGTCTGTAGGCATGATAAAGGCACCCGACTAATCTATTGAGTTATTCATTTGCTTAACGTTCCGACATAGGGTGTCAGAAAATTATGTGACGCACTTGTTTTGCACATAACTTAAGGAATAACTGTCATAGACGAACAAAATAAGAGCCAAATTACGAAGCCATTCACGGAAATTTACTCAGATGTGGTTTCCGCTAACTCATTTCATTCATGGCCACACACAGCAGCTTTTCCACGTATGCCGCATTTTGATGCACATTCTGCTCGACCTTCTCCAGTGCTCGAGCGGGGACTTTTAGTTGATCCTGCTAATCACGGTGATATGACGTGTTTGAGCACAAAGGCGGATCCAAAGGGGGGAAATGGGGCACGTGCCCCCCATCGACCCTCGGCGCCCACTGAAAGGTCGATAGTGCCCCCTGAACTGTCGCTTCCCAACCCCCTCCCCCTCCCCTCAGGATGCGAAAATTGGCGCCCACCGATAGGATTTGGCGCCCACCTGATAGGTATTTCCGGTCAAAAATGCCCCCTCCCTTGGTCCAGATGGCGCCTCCCTCCCCGAACGGCAATCCTGGACCCGCCTATGCTTGAGCAATCATCAATTTCATGTGCTTTCTCATTCACCAGGCTTAACTAGTGAACAAATTAAAAAGTCCCTTGGATATGAAGCGCGGAGTCCAGCTGACCGCTACACTTTATTTAAGCCAGCAGACTCCCAAAAGCACTTGGAATTGAGCCAGCGTTTTCTTTATGCGGTGGAAAGAAACGCCATCGCTCTGCAGCTATTGTTGGTAAAGAGGGCCCCATCAATTTATCTAGGCCTTGATCATGCTAGAGCCTTTCCAGCGCTGCCTCCGGTTTATATCTAGTGTTTCTTTGTTGGAAATGCATGGTTCACGGTGTCCGTTCATTTTTTCAGTCGAAACATAATGTACAATATTTATTTATTATTCATTTGTTTATTTTACTTCTTCAGGACACTCTACATTAGACATGTGGCTATTATTAGCCTGGCATCAATTGTTTCATAACGCGGTCCTTGTACAAAAGACAAGAATAATAGACACTATTAAATGATAAAATACACTATGGTTCAATAACTGGCCCAAAACAAAATTCAATACCACACTCCTTGCAGTTCGCATCCGGCGGAACTAACTCTCTAACTATCGAGTGAGTGGTTTTTTGAAGCCAGCCATCCGCAGTTCTGTGAGATTCGGCGACAGAGCATTATACAACATGGAGGCCCTGTATATGAACTGCCGCCGGCCAGCCTCTGTCCGTATCCTCGGCTAGTGTAACAGTTGATATTGACGTGTTTGTCGGTTATGGATGTCAGTGTTGTGTTAAAAGGATGAGGATAGCGCTATCGGTTGTTTAGTTCCGATGATGTTGTGGGCAAGGGTGAGAGTGTGATATTTTGCCATCTGTCTGGAACTGAGCCAGCCTGGACCTCTCAATACGTCCGATATATGATCAAACTTTCGGCGACCGGATACTACTTTTGCGCTGAAGTTTATAACTTTATAATTTTTTATGGTTTTTGTCCGAACAGTTGCCGTACACTGAAATACAGTATCGAACGTGTGAGAGAACCAGGCTGTGAACAATGCTTGAGATGATGCGTTTGGGGAGGTGGTGGCTTGTGTGAATTAATGCTATTAAAAGACCGAAACACTTTTGCATAAGATGGTTTACGTGTGTGTCCCACGAGAGATGATTGCCGAATATGATACCCAGGTTACGGACGGACTGAACTGGGCTGATGGTTTGAGCACGAAATTGGATCTGCAGGGGCGGAAGGTCCTTGAGGCTTTGGCGACTGCCGATTACCATTAGCTGTGTTTTGGTGGCATTGACCTTCATGCCATAAGCACGAAACCAGTCATCCAAGGATGTAAGGGTACGCTCCATGCGGGCTTTAAGAAGATTGCTTGATCCCTTCGGTCGGTAACAATAACTTGAGTATCGTCTGCATACTGCGTGATGCTAGAATCGATCGCAAAATAGCTTAGGTCGTAAACGAAGACATTGAACAGAAGTGGGCCCAAGGAAGATCATTGAAAGACCCCGACTGTGTTGGAAAGTTTTTTAGAGAGGACTTTTTTCCCGCTGCAGTGATCTACACTTGATACGCTCTGAGTATGACCGCTTAGATACGAACGGAACCAATCCGTATCGACTCCGTACAGTTCTAGCTTAGTCATCAGCTTCGAATGATCGATGACATCAAAAGCCTTACTCAGGTCAAGAAGGCAGATCAAAGAAATGTGTCATTGATCCATGCCGTTGAGAATTCGGTCAGAGACACTAAGCAGTGCAGTTACTGTAGAGTGATGAGGTCTGAAACCACGTTGTGCTGGTGATATTAGATGGTTTCTAGAGAAAAAGGAGTAGAGCTGCCGTTGCAAGATTCGCTCCACGACTTTTGCAATAACTGGGACCAAAGATATAGGTCTAAAGTTTGCGGGGTCAGATGCCGGCCCAGATTTATGAATCGGGTAAACAAGTGAGTGTTTCCACGCATCTAGAAAATCATTTCTTTCTAGGCAAGAGTTGATTATGTTAACGAGAGGGATTCAGATTTCGTTCATGCAAAGTTTTCTTACGCGGATGCATAGGGGAAGTCCGTGCAAGAGTACGCACTTAACTTTCTAAAGGCTTTCACTTTTCTCCTATAAGTCTCAGAGCTAAAATTTGTATGTGGTTGTTTAGCCTGAAAAATTGCCTATGTATGGTCCATGTTTCAACTCGATGTCTCTGAAAGGAACTCGCCACGAGTCCATCAAAAATAAAAAGTCACATGCGTACTGTTACCGGAGTGGGTCGGTAAGAGTACGCAAGAGAAAAAGGCTGGAGTACGCATTGATGCCCCGCTGTGCTTTAGGTGCATAGGCCATGTCGTGAAGTTGTCGCCAAACTAGGCGATTGTATGATTTTATATCGTTCTGAATATGCATGAACATGTTGTAACGTTTGATTTTCCAAAAATGAATTACGGACTCTGTTCAGAGCGAAAATTAAATTTTTCTATCTCTTAAGCATGCGCACTCTTGCCCAATGGTCTACTGCGTACTCTTGCCGGACATGCTCCCTTGGGAAGAAAGTCTTCATAAACATGTTGGCAGGTGTTCTAGCGTAAGCTACAGTCCTGCAGCGCAGTCCTAGCTCAGCTTTCTTACTGATGACAGGCCGTAATACAATACTTTTGATAATAGAAGCATGGTATTCAAGTTTACCCAGTTAAGAAATATTACTTCGAGGGTGACAAGAAACTTATTTTGCTCTGTACTCTCGCGGAAAGAAGAGGACCACGTTGAATTTTGGTGTGCAGCCTTGGCACTGACCTTGCTTTTTTATACCATGGGTATCCACCATCTCAGTGGTTGCTAAGTAACCAAAACAGCTGCTGCGTACTCTCTCCTGCGTACTCTTACCCGCCCTTACCCTATGCCATCCATGCCGCAGGCAGATGTGTTTTCATACTGAGGACGGTGTGTTTTAACGTCGCAAAGTCTATGGTGGTGACTTTGAACTTGAAGGAGCATGATCCTACTCGAGGTAGTCTCGTAGGTATCTGGCTAACATTCTGGGAGCTTTGGGCGACTTCTTGTGCAACTCGAGGGCCTACACTAACGAAGTACTCATTCATCGCATCCGCGCTTACTTGATAGTGAACGGGAATGCCTTTTTTCTTACCAATATAGGGTTGAATATCGCGAAACATTGATTGGGGTCCGTTGTTGGCAATCTGGCACTCAATTTCTAGGACAGTATCGCGTCGAATGGAAGATTTCACCAATTTCTTGAGGTTTTTGTACAATGGACTCTCGCAGTTTGTACGACGCAGTGCCCTTAACTGTCGCATCAGGTGACGCGTGGTGTTAGATACTGGAGGTGCAGTGGGATTACGGATTCGCATGTTCTTCATGGGCGCAAAATAGTTCAATATAGGCATGAAAAGAGCTAGAAAGACCTCCCAATTGTCCGCCGTGCTCAGAGGGCCTTAAAAAGGCTGCCAGTCCACCGAGTTAAGTGCCGCGCAGTACAGTCTTCTGAACACGCTTAAGGCTTCGGCACTCAACGATGATTGGCTTCGGGCGAGCTCTGGGGACGGTCAAGGCAGCGACTACATATTTGTGCGGACTGAAATTACAGAACCTAGTGCGATAAAGCTCAACAACACTCGGATCATTCGTAATAATAAAATCGAGCAGTGAGCCACTTACAAATGTAGGCACTTTGACATGTTGGATTAAAGAATAGGCACTTACAAAGTCAGCTAACGCTCTCAGACAAATATCTGACTCATTAGCTAGCATATTGCAGTTCAAATAACCAGTAACTACAATCTTTTCACCGGGGTACTTAACCATCATATGTTACAGTTGAGCGTCCAGTTGTCCTATTATTTAGGTCAGATAGTATTATTTAGTATTATTTGTGTCGCAAGTATTTCCATAATTTTTTGTTTTACAGATGCTACCAAAAAATCATTGTATGCATATATCCTGGAATGAACTTTGGTTCTAAACGAGCCACTTACCATCGGCAAATTTAACACAGATAACTAAAACCCAGCACTAAAAATGTATAATACGGGGTGCACTGAATTTACTGAAGTGATGCAAGAATGTCACGTTGAAATACGGTGCGACTGCTAAATAAAAAAGCTACAAGAACCAAACACAATGGATAGTCATCATGTTTGGGGCTTAGTGACGCACCAACTGCTAAGGTCATTAAGTATCAGAGGGGAAGGCTGTAAGCTAGTCAGGGGCCGAGCCGAACGTGAGCGCTAACCGACTGTGCTACTCAGACCCCATTAAATACAAGTAAAGTGCCACATCAGCAACGGCGCAGGCATCAAGGGTGGACCCAAGGGGTGGGTGACATTCCAGTCATGACCCCACCTTAAAGTGGTGAAATTGTACACAATTGCTGCCGATTTTGGCTGATTTCCTTTGAAAAAACGGAACGTTTTTTCAATTTTAGCCTGGTTGCCCCCCCCTCCTCAATTTTGTAACCCAGATTCGCCTCTGGAAGGCAAAACCACTCAAGAAACTTGAAAGTCGAAAAAGAAGTAAAGGAACACACTGAAAAGTTGGATATTAAATATATATATTCAAAAGCAAGCACACGGACGCGTTTCGTAACTTCTTCAGCGTGTGTTTGAAGGGTAGAATTATCCGTTGACGCATGAAGGTTTCTGTAAACTCACCGGGCTAAACGTGGATAATATTTGCCAATATTTTTGATATTGCGAAATCTCCTCTCTTGGAATTTAGATTTTCTTTTTGTTCAATTAGGGCCGACTCCAAAAACTTTCTTCTGTTTTTTTGGTAGACCTCTGTGGAGAATTTCTGCATTTTTCCAGTTTGGTAAGTGGTCAAATTGTTCGGAGTGTATTACAAATGAACTCGTGGTTTTATGATTTCTAAGGTCTGATTTGTGTTCGTTAATTCGTTTTTGCAGGCCGCGATACGTCTCCCCGTAGTAGAATCTTGTGCAGTTTTGACATGGAATTTTGTAGACGATGCTGTTCTCATTGCTGTTTTTCGAATCTTGCTTCTTTTTGATAAGGTCTCCTATTTTTAAGCCTGTGCTTGCAATAAACCTAATCTCTGCTTGTTTAAGTGTCCTTTCTAGTATTCCGTGTTGAGATATTTTCGGTCCTACAATAGTTCTCAGTGGCGTTGCTCTTGTTTTTCTTGAGTTTCTAATCTTTTTTGCCTTCAAAAGACACCTCACGATAAATGCCTTAGGGTATTTTAGTTTAAGAAACGACGAGAAAATCTGATTGATCTCCTCTTCGAGGTATTCGTTGCTGCACACACGGAGTGCACGGAGGAAAAACCCAATGATTACTCCGGATTTTACTCGCTCACTATGGGCAGAAAAATAATGTATGAAATCCTCAGAGTTGGTTGGCTTTCTGTATACTTTGAATTTCACTTCGTTGTCAGTCCTCAGAATCTCTACGTCCAGAAAAGGTATTCTGTTGTCCTGCTCAGTTTCGATCGTAAACTGGATGGAAGGCTCTACATTGTTCATCTGAACCAGTTTGTCTTCCAAATTCATTTCCTCTGGCACTAGAACAAAAATGTCGTCTATATATCTTAGCCATACTGTGTCAGGTCCCATAATCCCTTCGAAGTGTTGCTCTTCGAGCGTTTCCATGAATAAGCAGGCAGCCACGGGACTCAGAGGAGAACCCATGGCCAGGCCGTTAACTTGAGCATACTCCTCGTCCTCGAAAGCAAATGCTTGAAAATCTAGGCATAGTTCAACTAGATTGATGAACTGAGCTTTTGGCACAGGGAACTCTTCAGATGGAATTTGTTTGATGGCACGTTTTATCGCTTGCGTTGCTCCTTGAACCGGTACATTAGTGAACAAAGCTTTAACATCGAAGCTCGCCATCTTCTTATTGCTAAAGGTGAGCTCTCTTATTCGCTGTAGTAGGTCTCCTGAGTTTATTAAGTGACTGTCACTGATGGATCCTAGTAGCCTTGTCAGTGGATTGGCAAGAACTTTCGCCAGGCGATGCGGTGCACTTCCAATACCGGAGGTTATTGGTCTCATTGGAATTCCGGCTTTATGGACCTTCGGCAAACCTCTCATTTGTGGTGTCTTAGGATTTTGTTCTAAAAGATGTTGTAGCTTTCTTCCCCTTTCTGATTTTTTAAGGATTTTTCTTGCCTTTCTGTTAAATTCTATGCTCTGTGTTTTGACAAATCCTTTAGTTTTCTTAGAATATGTTTGATCGTCGTTGAGTAGATTATGCATCTTCTCGTCGTAGTCACTTTTATCCATTACTATGACACCCCCTCCCTTATCTGCAGATGTAATAATGATGGAGCTGTCATTTGCCAGACCCTTTAAGGTAATGATATATCTCAGCGGTAGTGCGTTTGGCTCCGAGTCTGATATAGCCTTGCAACTAGTCAGTAATCCTTGCACAAATCCTTTGTTTGAATCTTGATCCGAATGCCAGTAGTTTTTGATTACATGGTCAGTCAAGTCGCGGTTGTCTTTCCCAGTGCTAAACTTTAATCCCAACGAGAGTGACTCTTCTTCATGTTTTGATAAATTCCGTGATGAAAGGTTTTTGACAATATCCTTCCTACCTGCTTCTGTCCATTTGCTGTTTGCGCATAAAGTTTCTAGTTTTCTATTTAGTTTCCCCTGCTGTTTATCGTTGAAGCTTTTCAAGAGGTTGGTGTGATCAGCTTCAAGCTGGATTCCTTTAAGGTCAAATCTGTTTAGTGTTATTTCATCTTTTAACTTGTTTATGCCCTCTTCTAGATACGCCCTTGCAGAACCCGTAAAGGGTATCGTTGGGTGGTGGAGATGTTGAGGCGCAGATTTCGGAAGAACTTTCTCGGCGATGCATTTCTTCAAAAATATTAATCGGTTACACCCACTGGCAATCTTCCGTCTTAAGTTGAACTCTATTGTTTTAATATCCAAATTGTCAGTGTGACCTCTTGACGAATGTTGAGGATCCATTTGACAGAACGATACAGGTAAAGGAACACACTGACAAGTTGGATATTAATATATATATATTCAAAAGCAAGCACACGGACGCGTTTCGTAACTTCTTCAGCGTGTGTTTGAAGGGTAGAATTATCCGTTGACGCATGAAGGTTTCTGTAAACTCACGCGGGCTAAACGTGGATAATATTTGCCAATATTTTTGATATTGCGAAATCTCCTCTCTTGGAATTTAGATTTTCTTTTTGTTCAATTAGGGCCGACTCCAAAAACTTTCTTCTATTTTTTGGTAGACCTCTGTGGAGAATTTCTGCATTTTTCCAGTTTGGTAAGTGGTCAAATTGTTCGGAGTGTATTACAAATGAACTCGTGGTTTTATGATTTCTAAGGTCTGATTTGTGTTCGTTAATTCGTTTTTGCAGGCCGCGATACGTCTCCCCGTAGTAGAATCTTGTGCAGTTTTGACATGGAATTTTGTAGACGATGCTGTTCTCATTGCTGTTTTTCGAATCTTGCTTCTTTTTGATAAGGTCTCCTATTTTTAAGCCTGTGCTTGCAATAAACCTAATCTCTGCTTGTTTAAGTGTCCTTTCTAGTATTCCGTGTTGAGATATTTTCGGTCCTACAATAGTTCTCAGTGGCGTTGCTCTTGTTTTTCTTGAGTTTCTAATCTTTTTGCCTTCAAAAGACACCTCACGATAAATGCTTTAGGGTATTTTAGTTTAAGAAACGACGAGAAAATCTGATTGATCTCCTCTTCGAGGTATTCGTTGCTGCACACACGGAGTGCACGGAGGAAAAACCCAATGATTACTCCGGATTTTACTCGCTCACTATGGGCAGAAAAATAATGTATGAAATCCTCAGAGTTGGTTGGCTTTCTGTATACTTTGAATTTCACTTCGTTGTCAGTCCTCAGAATCTCTACGTCCAGAAAAGGTATTCTGTTGTCCTGCTCAGTTTCGATCGTAAACTGGATGGAAGGCTCTACATTGTTCATCTGAACCAGTTTGTCTTCCAAATTCATTTCCTCTGGCACTAGAACAAAAATGTCGTCTATATATCTTAGCCATACTGTGTCAGGTCCCATAATCCCTTCGAAGTGTTGCTCTTCGAGCGTTTCCATGAATAAGCAGGCAGCCACGGGACTCAGAGGAGAACCCATGGCCAGGCCGTTAACTTGAGCATACTCCTCGTCCTCGAAAGCAAATGCTTGAAAATCTAGGCATAGTTCAACTAGATTGATGAACTGAGCTTTTGGCACAGGGAACTCTTCAGATGGAATTTGTTTGATGGCACGTTTTATCGCTTGCGTTGCTCCTTGAACCGGTACATTAGTGAACAAAGCTTTAACATCGAAGCTCGCCATCTTCTTATTGCTAAAGGTGAGCTCTCTTATTCGCTGTAGTAGGTCTCCTGAGTTTATTAAGTGACTGTCACTGATGGATCCTAGTAGCCTTGTCAGTGGCTTGGCAAGAACTTTCGCCAGGCGATGCGGTGCACTTCCAATACCGGAGGTTATTGGTCTCATTGGAATTCCGGCTTTATGGACCTTCGGCAAACCTCTCATTTGTGGTGTCTTAGGATTTTGTTCTAAAAGATGTTGTAGCTTTCTTCCCCTTTCTGATTTTTTAAGGATTTTTCTTGCCTTTCTGTTAAATTCTATGCTCTGTGTTTTGACAAATCCTTTAGTTTTCTTAGAATATGTTTGATCGTCGTTGAGTAGATTATGCATCTTCTCGTCGTAGTCACTTTTATCCATTACTATGACACCCCCTCCCTTATCTGCAGATGTAATAATGATGGAGCTGTCATTTGCCAGACCCTTTAAGGCAATGATATATCTCAGCGGTAGTGCGTTTGGCTCCGAGTCTGATATAGCCTTGCAACTAGTCAGTAATCCTTGCACAAATCCTTTGTTTGAATCTTGATCCGAATGCCAGTAGTTTTTGATTACATGGTCAGGCAAGTCGCGGTTGTCTTTCCCAGTGCTAAACTTTAATCCCAACGAGAGTGACTCTTCTTCATGTTTTGATAAATTCCGTGATGAAAGGTTTTTGACAATATCCTTCCTACCTGCTTCTGTCCATTTGCTGTTTGCGCATAAAGTTTCTAGTTTTCTATTTAGTTTCCCCTGCTGTTTATCGTTGAAGCTTTTCAAGAGGTTGGTGTGATCAGCTTCAAGCTGGATTCCTTTAAGGTCAAATCTGTTTAGTGTTATTTCATCTTTTAACTTGTTTATGCCCTCTTCTAGATACGCCCTTGCAGAACCCGTAAAGGGTATCGTTGGGTGGTGGAGATGTTGAGGCGCAGATTTCGGAAGAACTTTCTCGGCGATGCATTTCTTCAAAAATATTAATCGGTTACACCCACTGGCAATCTTCCGTCTTAAGTTGAACTCTATTGTTTTAATATCCAAATTGTCAGTGTGACCTCTTGACGAATGTTGAGGATCCATTTGACAGAACGATACAGGTAAAGGAACACACTGACAAGTTGGATATTAAATATATATATTCAAAAGCAAGCACACGGACGCGTTTCGTAACTTCTTCAGCGTGTGTTTGAAGGGTAGAATTATCCGTTGACGCATGAAGGTTTCTGTAAACTCACGCGGGCTAAACGTGGATAATATTTGCCAATATTTTTGATATTGCGAAATCTCCTCTCTTGGAATTTAGATTTTCTTTTTGTTCAATTAGGGCCGACTCCAAAAACTTTCTTCTATTTTTTGGTATACCTCTGTGGAGAATTTCTGCATTTTTCCAGTTTGGTAAGTGGTCAAATTGTTCGGAGTGTATTACAAATGAACTCGTGGTTTTATGATTTCTAAGGTCTGATTTGTGTTCGTTAATTCGTTTTTGCAGGCCGCGATACGTCTCCCCGTAGTAGAATCTTGTGCAGTTTTGACATGGAATTTTGTAGACGATGCTGTTCTCATTGCTGTTTTTCGAATCTTGCTTCTTTTTGATAAGGTCTCCTATTTTTAAGCCTGTGCTTGCAATAAACCTAATCTCTGCTTGTTTAAGTGTCCTTTCTAGTATTCCGTGTTGAGATATTTTCGGTCCTACAATAGTTCTCAGTGACGTTGCTCTTGTTTTTCTTGAGTTTCTAATCTTTTTTGCCTTCAAAAGACACCTCACGATAAATGCCTTAGGGTATTTTAGTTTAAGATACGACGAGAAAATCTGATTGATCTCCTCTTCGAGGTATTCGTTGCTGCACACACGGAGTGCACGGAGGAAAAACCCAATGATTACTCCGGATTTTACTCGCTCACTATGGGCAGAAAAATAATGTATGAAATCCTCAGAGTTGGTTGGCTTTCTGTATACTTTGAATTTCACTTCGTTGTCAGTCCTCAGAATCTCTACGTCCAGAAAAGGTATTCTGTTGTCCTGCTCAGTTTCGATCGTAAACTGGATGGAAGGCTCTACATTGTTCATCTGAACCAGTTTGTCTTCCAAATTCATTTCCTCTGGCACTAGAACAAAAATGTCGTCTATATATCTTAGCCATACTGTGTCAGGTCCCATAATCCCTTCGAAGTGTTGCTCTTCGAGCGTTTCCATGAATAAGCAGGCAGCCACGGGACTCAGAGGAGAACCCATGGCCAGGCCGTTAACTTGAGCATACTCCTCGTCCTCGAAAGCAAATGCTTGAAAATCTAGGCATAGTTCAACTAGATTGATGAACTGAGCTTTTGGCACAGGGAACTCTTCAGATGGAATTTGTTTGATGGCACGTTTTATCGCTTGCGTTGCTCCTTGAACCGGTACATTAGTGAACAAAGCTTTAACATCGAAGCTCGCCATCTTCTTATTGCTAAAGGTGAGCTCTCTTATTCGCTGTAGTAGGTCTCCTGAGTTTATTAAGTGACTGTCACTGATGGATCCTAGTAGCCTTGTCAGTGGATTGGCAAGAACTTTCGCCAGGCGATGCGGTGCACTTCCAATACCGGAGGTTATTGGTCTCATTGGAATTCCGGCTTTATGGACCTTCGGCAAACCTCTCATTTGTGGTGTCTTAGGATTTTGTTCTAAAAGATGTTGTAGCTTTCTTCCCCTTTCTGATTTTTTAAGGATTTTTCTTGCCTTTCTGTTAAATTCTATGCTCTGTGTTTTGACAAATCCTTTAGTTTTCTTAGAATATGTTTGATCGTCGTTGAGTAGATTATGCATCTTCTCGTCGTAGTCACTTTTATCCATTACTATGACACCCCCTCCCTTATCTGCAGATGTAATAATGATGGAGCTGTCATTTGCCAGACCCTTTAAGGCAATGATATATCTCAGCGGTAGTGCGTTTGGCTCCGAGTCTGATATAGCCTTGCAACTAGTCAGTAATCCTTGCACAAATCCTTTGTTTGAATCTTGATCCGAATGCCAGTAGTTTTTGATTACATGGTCAGGCAAGTCGCGGTTGTCTTTCCCAGTGCTAAACTTTAATCCCAACGAGAGTGACTCTTCTTCATGTTTTGATAAATTCCGTGATGAAAGGTTTTTGACAATATCCTTCCTACCTGCTTCTGTCCATTTGCTGTTTGCGCATAAAGTTTCTAGTTTTCTATTTAGTTTCCCCTGCTGTTTATCGTTGAAGCTTTTCAAGAGGTTGGTGTGATCAGCTTCAAGCTGGATTCCTTTAAGGTCAAATCTGTTTAGTGTTATTTCATCTTTTAACTTGTTTATGCCCTCTTCTAGATACGCCCTTGCAGAACCCGTAAAGGGTATCGTTGGGTGGTGGAGATGTTGAGGCGCAGATTTCGGAAGAACTTTCTCGGCGATGCATTTCTTCAAAAATATTAATCGGTTACACCCACTGGCAATCTTCCGTCTTAAGTTGAACTCTATTGTTTTAATATCCAAATTGTCAGTGTGACCTCTTGACGAATGTTGAGGATCCATTTGACAGAACGATACAGGTAAAGGAACACACTGACAAGTTGGATATTAAATATATATATTCAAAAGCAAGCACACGGACGCGTTTCGTAACTTCTTCAGCGTGTGTTTGAAGGGTAGAATTATCCGTTGACGCATGAAGGTTTCTGTAAACTCACGCGGGCTAAACGTGGATAATATTTGCCAATATTTTTGATATTGCGAAATCTCCTCTCTTGGAATTTAGATTTTCTTTTTGTTCAATTAGGGCCGACTCCAAAAACTTTCTTCTATTTTTTGGTAGACCTCTGTGGAGAATTTCTGCATTTTTCCAGTTTGGTAAGTGGTCAAATTGTTCGGAGTGTATTACAAATGAACTCGTGGTTTTATGATTTCTAAGGTCTGATTTGAGTTCGTTAATTCGTTTTTGCAGGCCGCGATACGTCTCCCCGTAGTAGAATCTTGTGCAGTTTTGACATGGAATTTTGTAGACGATGCTGTTCTCATTGCTGTTTTTCGAATCTTGCTTCTTTTTGATAAGGTCTCCTATTTTTAAGCCTGTGCTTGCAATAAACCTAATCTCTGCTTGTTTAAGTGTCCTTTCTAGTATTCCGTGTTGAGATATTTTCGGTCCTACAATAGTTCTCAGTGGCGTTGCTCTTGTTTTTCTTGAGTTTCTAATCTTTTTTGCCTTCAAAAGACACCTCACGATAAATGCCTTAGGGTATTTTAGTTTAAGAAACGACGAGAAAATCTGATTGATCTCCTCTTCGAGGTATTCGTTGCTGCACACACGGAGTGCACGGAGGAAAAACCCAATGATTACTCCGGATTTTACTCGCTCACTATGGGCAGAAAAATAATGTATGAAATCCTCAGAGTTGGTTGGCTTTCTGTATACTTTGAATTTCACTTCGTTGTCAGTCCTCAGAATCTCTACGTCCAGAAAAGGTATTCTGTTGTCCTGCTCAGTTTCGATCGTAAACTGGATGGAAGGCTCTACATTGTTCATCTGAACCAGTTTGTCTTCCAAATTCATTTCCTCTGGCACTAGAACAAAAATGTCGTCTATATATCTTAGCCATACTGTGTCAGGTCCCATAATCCCTTCGAAGTGTTGCTCTTCGAGCGTTTCCATGAATAAGCAGGCAGCCACGGGACTCAGAGGAGAACCCATGGCCAGGCCGTTAACTTGAGCATACTCCTCGTCCTCGAAAGCAAATGCTTGAAAATCTAGGCATAGTTCAACTAGATTGATGAACTGAGCTTTTGGCACAGGGAACTCTTCAGATGGAATTTGTTTGATGGCACGTTTTATCGCTTGCGTTGCTCCTTGAACCGGTACATTAGTGAACAAAGCTTTAACATCGAAGCTCGCCATCTTCTTATTGCTAAAGTTGAGCTCTCTTATTCGCTGTAGTAGGTCTCCTGAGTTTATTAAGTGACTGTCACTGATGGATCCTAGTAGCCTTGTCAGTGGCTTGGCAAGAACTTTCGCCTATATATTCAAAAGCAAGCACACGGACGCGTTTCGTAACTTCTTCAGCGTGTGTTTGAAGGGTAGAATTATCCGTTGACGCATGAAGGTTTCTGTAAACTCACGCGGGCTAAACGTGGATAATATTTGCCAATATTTTTGATATTGCGAAATCTCCTCTCTTGGAATTTAGATTTTCTTTTTGTTCAATTAGGGCCGACTCCAAAAACTTTCTTCTATTTTTTGGTAGACCTCTGTGGAGAATTTCTGCATTTTTCCAGTTTGGTAAGTGGTCAAATTGTTCGGAGTGTATTACAAATGAACTCGTGGTTTTATGATTTCTAAGGTCTGATTTGTGTTCGTTAATTCGTTTTTGCAGGCCGCGATACGTCTCCCCGTAGTAGAATCTTGTGCAGTTTTGACATGGAATTTTGTAGACGATGCTGTTTTCATTGCTGTTTTTCGAATCTTGCTTCTTTTTGATAAGGTCTCCTATTTTTAAGCCTGTGCTTGCAATAAACCTAATCTCTGCTTGTTTAAGTGTCCTTTCTAGTATTCCGTGTTGAGATATTTTCGGTCCTACAATAGTTCTCAGTGGCGTTGCTCTTGTTTTTCTTGAGTTTCTAATCTTTTTGCCTTCAAAAGACACCTCACGATAAATGCCTTAGGGTATTTTAGTTTAAGAAACGACGAGAAAATCTGATTGATCTCCTCTTCGAGGTATTCGTTGCTGCACACACGGAGTGCACGGAGGAAAAACCCAATGATTACTCCGGATTTTACTCGCTCACTATGGGCAGAAAAATAATGTATGAAATCCTCAGAGTTGGTTGGCTTTCTGTATACTTTGAATTTCACTTCGTTGTCAGTCCTCAGAATCTCTACGTCCAGAAAAGGTATTCTGTTGTCCTGCTCAGTTTCGATCGTAAACTGGATGGAAGGCTCTACATTGTTCATCTGAACCAGTTTGTCTTCCAAATTCATTTCCTCTGGCACTAGAACAAAAATGTCGTCTATATATCTTAGCCATACTGTGTCAGGTCCCATAATCCCTTCGAAGTGTTGCTCTTCGAGCGTTTCCATGAATAAGCAGGCAGCCACGGGACTCAGAGGAGAACCCATGGCCAGGCCGTTAACTTGAGCATACTCCTCGTCCTCGAAAGCAAATGCTTGAAAATCTAGGCATAGTTCAACTAGATTGATGAACTGAGCTTTTGGCACAGGGAACTCTTCAGATGGAATTTGTTTGATGGCACGTTTTATCGCTTGCGTTGCTCCTTGAACCGGTACATTAGTGAACAAAGCTTTAACATCGAAGCTCGCCATCTTCTTATTGCTAAAGGTGAGCTCTCTTATTCGCTGTAGTAGGTCTCCTGAGTTTATTAAGTGACTGTCACTGATGGATCCTAGTAGCCTTGTCAGTGGATTGGCAAGAACTTTCGCCAGGCGATGCGGTGCACTTCCAATACCGGAGGTTATTGGTCTCATTGGAATTCCGGCTTTATGGACCTTCGGCAAACCTCTCATTTGTGGTGTCTTAGGATTTTGTTCTAAAAGATGTTGTAGCTTTCTTCCCCTTTCTGATTTTTTAAGGATTTTTCTTGCCTTTCTGTTAAATTCTATGCTCTGTGTTTTGACAAATCCTTTAGTTTTCTTAGAATATGTTTGATCGTCGTTGAGTAGATTATGCATCTTCTCGTCGTAGTCACTTTTATCCATTACTATGACACCCCCTCCCTTATCTGCAGATGTAATAATGATGGAGCTGTCATTTGCCAGACCCTTTAAGGTAATGATATATCTCAGCGGTAGTGCGTTTGGCTCCGAGTCTGATATAGCCCTGCAACTAGTCAGTAATCCTTGCACAAATCCTTTGTTTGAATCTTGATCCGAATGCCAGTAGTTTTTGATTACATGGTCAGTCAAGTCGCGGTTGTCTTTCCCAGTGCTAAACTTTAATCCCAACGAGAGTGACTCTTCTCGATTGGGATTATTGCAAGCACAGATTAGGTTTATTGCACTTTAGATTAGGTTTATTGCAAGCACAGGCTTAAAAATAGGAGACCTTATCAAAAAGAAGCAAGGTTCGAAAAACAGCAATGAGAACAGCATCGTCTACAAAATTCCATGTCAAAACTGCACAAGATTCTACTACGGGGAGACGTATCGCGGCCTGCAAAAACGAATTAACGAACACAAATCAGACCTTAGAAATCATAAAACCACGAGTTCATTTTTAATACACTCCGAACAATTTGACCACTTACCAAACTGGAAAAATGCAGAAATTCTCCACAGAGGTCTACCAAAAAATAGAAGAAAGTTTTTGGAGTCGGCCCTAATTGAACAAAAAGAAAATCTAAATTCCAAGAGAGGAGATTTCGCAATATCAAAAATATTGGCAAATATTATCCACGTTTAGCCCGCGTGAGTTTACAGAAACCTTCATGCGTCAACGGATAATTCTACCCTTCAAACACACGCTGAAGAAGTTACGAAACGCGTCCGTGTGCTTGCTTTTGAATATATAGGCGAAAGTTCTTGCCAAGCCACTGACAAGGCTACTAGGATCCATCAGTGACAGTCACTTAATAAACTCAGGAGACCTACTACAGCGAATAAGAGAGCTCACCTTTAGCAATAAGAAGATGGCGAGCTTCGATGTTAAAGCTTTGTTCACTAATGTACCGGTTCAAGGAGCAACGCAAGCGATAAAACGTGCCATCAAACAAATTCCATCTGAAGAGTTCCCTGTGCCAAAAGCTCAGTTCATCAATCTAGTTGAACTATGCCTAGATTTTCAAGCATTTGCTTTCGAGGACGAGGAGTATGCTCAAGTTAACGGCCTGGCCATGGGTTCTCCTCTGAGTCCCGTGGCTGCCTGCTTATTCATGGAAACGCTCGAAGAGCAACACTTCGAAGGGATTATGGGACCTGACACAGTATGGCTAAGATATATAGACGACATTTTTGTTCTAGTGCCAGAGGAAATGAATTTGGAAGACAAACTGGTTCAGATGAACAATGTAGAGCCTTCCATCCAGTTTACGATCGAAACTGAGCAGGACAACAGAATACCTTTTCTGGACGTAGAGATTCTGAGGACTGACAACGAAGTGAAATTCAAAGTATACAGAAAGCCAACCAACTCTGAGGATTTCATACATTATTTTTCTGCCCATAGTGAGCGAGTAAAATCCGGAGTAATCATTGGGTTTTTCCTCCGTGCACTCCGTGTGTGCAGCAACGAATACCTCGAAGAGGAGATCAATCAGATTTTCTCGTCGTTTCTTAAACTAAAATACCCTAAGGCATTTATCGTGAGGTGTCTTTTGAAGGCAAAAAAAGATTAGAAACTCAAGAAAAACAAGAGCAACGCCACTGAGAACTATTGTAGGACCGAAAATATCTCAACACGGAATACTAGAAAGGACACTTAAACAAGCAGAGATTAGGTTTATTGCAAGCACAGGCTTAAAAATAGGAGACCTTATAAAAAAGAAGCAAGATTCGAAAAACAGCAATGAGAACAGCATCGTCTACAAAATTCCATGTCAAAACTGCACAAGATTCTACTACGGGGAGACGTATCGCGGCCTGCAAAAACGAATTAACGAACACAAATCAGACCTTAGAAATCATAAAACCACGAGTTCATTTGTAATACACTCCGAACAATTTGACCACTTACCAAACTGGAAAAATGCAGAAATTCTCCACAGAGGTCTACCAAAAAATAGAAGAAAGTTTTTGGAGTCGGCCCTAATTGAACAAAAAGAAAATCTAAATTCCAAGAGAGGAGATTTCGCAATATCAAAAATATTGGCAAATATTATCCACGTTTAGCCCGCGTGAGTTTACAGAAACCTTCATGCGTCAACGGATAATTCTACCCTTCAAACACACGCTGAAGAAGTTACGAAACGCGTCCGTGTGCTTGCTTTTGAATATATATATTTAATATCCAACTTGTCAGTGTGTTCCTTTACCTGTATCGTTCTGTCAAATGGATCCTCAACGAAAAAGAAGTACAGACTTCAATCCTGCTCGAGATGGTCCGGTTTGGGGGTTGTCATTGTTCAGCAAATTAACACCGCAGTGGCATAGCTGTCCCTATTCAGCCTCAGTGTGTGCAAAAAGAGGAGCACCATTTCCTGTATGTGTGGGTGGCTGCTTCGTCGGTTGATGGCAGCTGGGTCTGTAGTTATTGCGATAAGTGATGTCAAACCAGCTGTGACAGCGGAATGAATAACAAAGTATAGTAAATAGGTAACCAAATGCTCAGTATGCAGTCACTGGGCACTTGTAAGACATTTGACAAACCATTATATGTATGGCCACCACAGGCCATTCTGGCACAGAAGTTGCGACACATACCAGATACCGTTGTATGGCGCCTTGTCAGTGCTGCGTTGTGGGAACCATATCAAACAGCCAGGCACAGTTGGCCCTGGGCATGACCAGAGATTATGCAGTGTTTGGCACGACGTAACTGATGGCATGCACTGTGCGTGGCAGAGAACGACTGAGCTCCCCTCGCATTTATCTGCGTTTAAGCCAACTTGGGGTGCCATAGACGGATTTAGGATTTCCGACCGTGGAGGGGGGTATATGGTGTGGGGGGCACCGTCCGGACCAGGAGGGGCCACTTTTGGATGGAAAAAACTATCAGGTGGGCGCCAAATCCTATCATGGGGGCGCCAATGCTCGTATGCTGAGGGAAGCGACATTTCAGGAGATCGCCATTAATCTCTCAGGCGGCCGTAGTCAACATTTCAGTGGGCGCCAAAGGTTGATCGGGGGAAGCAAGTGCCCCTTTCCCCCTCTCTCTGGGTCCACCCATGCGGGGTTCCAAACCAAAATGTCTGTCACACTTTACACCAAGTTATTTACCGCATTTGGACATTTGATGGGGCGATCACGCTGAAGCCTCACCTCACGAGGCGTTTGGGATATTGCTGACATTTCGAGCACAGGCGGGTGGGATTCCCCAACATTAACCTACATTGATCCGGCGCGACATGACCGAAGCCGCTGGTGGCGCGGGTGTGTTCTCGAGACGACTGACCGAATCGTGCAAATTATAGTGATTTTCTGTCGACAGGACTTGCATGTCACTGAAGTATTGTACGATGGTGTAATCCCCAGAAACGGACAGCCATTGGTTGTTAGTGAACGGGATGCAAAGACAATGAGAGAGTCACAGGCTTCCACGGAAGCAAAAGCATCTAGTTTGTATTTTGACATCACAAATAATTTCTGCGGAGGGTCCTCACTTACTGAGCGACCTGCTGGCCAAAAGCACACAACATCCAAGGGGGTCCAAGGCGGAGCGACAGAGGGAACCAGGGGGGTCAACATTGGTCAACCAGGGGGAGGCATCCTCCACACCATGGGCGTCGCCATCAATGTTTTTCCATCAGCGTCAGACTCCAAGGAGCCTCCTACCCAGAGTTGTGCGACTCACGAGTCGGAGTCGGAGTTTAACTCAAATTCCGACTCGTCCAACTCAGAGTTGAGTTGAGTTGAGTCAAAAAAATTAGACAGGTGAGTTGAGTTGAGTTGAGTCGGTTCTCACCACGTCAATGAGTTGAGTTGAGTTGTGAAGACAGCGAGTCAAATGAGTTGAAGACAAAAGTTGACTCAGTATGCAAATATGTTGAATAAGTTTGAATTTGCTTACGTTTTGGAAACCTCCTTTGAATACCTTTTCCTCCAGTGTTTCAACTGTTTCAATCAAATTTTTAATTTGTTTCAATATATCAAATTAATTATACGGTTCAATTGCTTATTTTTAAGGCTCATTCGGTCTGAAGAAATCCCCATTCACAAATAATACATGTACTCAAAAAATTAAACAGGTCCCTATCTCTGGCCTTGTCTTAAACATTTCAAGAGGTGGAATGCACTGCGAAATGCATTTCAAATATCTCAAAAACTACTCATCATTAATATCTAGTATTAATTCTTTTCAACTACCACTCACAGTTATACACTCAAACGCTCCACCACCATTCCAATATAAAAGAATAACCACAGGCAAGAGAGTGCGCCATTGCTGTCTTTCAAGAACAACTTTAGCCCAGGATGGGCTCAAGCTCAAGTAGCTTCAGGGAAAAACATTGTAGAAGTCACGTGATAATTAAAAAAGTGATGTGAATATTTCTGAACTGCATATGAAATTGTTTCTATTGTCTTAAATGCGCCGTATGCAGCTAATGCTTTAATTTTACCTATTAAAACCAGTTCTTACTGTTAGCACAGAAAAGTTTGAACTATGATTTGACAAAATATTGAAATACCATTATTGCGTGAATCAGACAAATTATTTCTTGCTACTGGTTGTGTCTGATCGTCGTCCGTATTTTATTTGGAAAGTCTTATACATTGGCAATTATCAAACTGCTGCCATTTTGAAGTGTGATAGGTAGGTACGTGCTGTATTGAAGGTTTTCAAGCTGAAAATTGTATTGGGTTTAAAAATATGAAAGTATTTAATGCAACACGATGATAAAATTTCCATTCCCATTGACCTATGGTATTAAAATGGTATACTATTTCCTAGGTTTTGCTGTAGTTCTTAGAATTTGCAATTTCAACTAGGTACTCTAGTAATTATAGCTTAGATTTTGGTTCAGCTCATGGCATAGGAATGTTTCATTTAGCAAAATTGCCTAGCATCGTTCTTTAACAGAAACAAAAAACATTACCCTTATCATTCCTGAAAATACAGTTTAGATCATGTTTTTTAGCTGGACCTTTATCTGATAGTATGGAGGTGCAATTATTTCCCTATTTTGTTGTAACCTTAACCCATTTAAGTTCCTTTCCATTCCATGCACCTGGTTAAACATGCAAGGCTTCTTTCAGAAATCATTGCAACATGGTGTGGCAGCTTTATCTGGCAGCGACAGTCTGGAAGAATAAAAAAGATATCCATGGCTCCTGGCTATAATTAATTTCTAATGTTTCAATTTATTTATCTACCATCTATTTATCTTCATTTTCCTGTATGATTTTCTGTACAGTTTGTCTTTTAGTGGTTTATTAATTTGTTATTATTTATTTATATTTTTTATCCTTTATTTATATATTTTGAAACTGAGTCGAACTTTGAGTTGAATTGAGTCGTGAGTTGAGCCGGAGTTGAGTCGAGATGATTTAGCATTGAATCAGAGTTGAGTCGGCTCACTGAACTCTTGACAATGAGTTGAGTCAGAGTTGAGTCGACCACTCTCAGCACATGAGTTGAGTTGAGTCGACTCAAGAAAATTCTGAAACGCACAACTCTGCTTCTACCCTGGATCCCGATAGTGAACTCCAAGTTTTAGGGACTTTCACATTGAGGCGTATGTTCAGTTTTTCTATATATGCTAGTGGAGTACTTTGTGCGCTGTTCGATAGCTCCCTTTATTGGGCAAGGGGCCTCCAATATGTCTGAGGGACATACAATAAATAAATCGTGTACAATAACGCTGGGAGCCTCCTCTTCCATAACCTCCGCCCGGGTGGTGGGTCTTTTTAGACCCCCTCGGGTTTTTCCGTGGCCAAAAAACGGCGGCGCGCAGCGCCGCCAAACTTGGTCTAGCTGTTCCTTCACCATTTTTACATCTTTCCTGAAAATTTTAGCTCAAGGTCATATCAAGTCAGGTCACCAGCCCAGGTGAAGTAGCCTCACCTCAAAAATTCTTAGGACTGCATAACTAAAAGGCAGGTTAATTGATCAAGTCGAAACTCATACCACATATTAGGCCCACCAGAAGCTACAACAAGATTGCAATGGTGCATCAACTTGGGCTGTATCTTGCTTGGTTTGGAATTTATTAGCGAAAAAGGAAACGCCCTTATGCATGGGTGGCTATGGACATTGCCAAGAACATTCCCAATATTCAGTGACCTGTAGCTCCCTAGGCTTTGACCTGACACGAAAATGAATGTCACTACAATGAAAGAGCAACTCAAGAGCTTCCGAATGGTGTTGAAAAAATGTTTCTAGCTATCATAGTTTCAGAGATATATGAGGTTTTCTTAGTACACCTCACATTAGCGAGTTTGACCTATTTTGACCTCTGGTGACCTTGATATTGACCTGACGAGAAAAGTGACCGAAGTATTTTCGATATCATTTTCGAAGAGCTTTCGATTTCCGTTTTGCGCTTTTTTCTAGCTCTCTTAGTTTTTGAGATCGTGGGGGTCTTTTTTTAGCCCCCCTCACCAGGGCGAAGGTGGCTCCTACCCGCCACCGGGGCAAGGGATAAGACGGCCTCCGCATGTCATTTACTGCGTCGGACGGGGTCTGTTCAATAGCCCTGTTCCATTGAACTGTTGAATAATCCGACCCTCAATTATGGGATAGTTTGTCGCATTAAATAATCCTCTTCCATTTAGGAGGGACACCTTTTTCAATTAGGGGGCTTTTACGGACCACAGGGGTACTACCATTGGGGTGCCCCACGCCCTTAACTCAATGAATATAGCAGGAATCGGCGGCGCCTTTTGCGTTTTTTTAACGAATGTCCACTTTCAAATATTGTTCACAGACTCCAAGTGCCCCACAGCTGTACCACTGCTGGTTTTCTCAGCTATAACCAATTTTACAGATAGAATCCTCAATGTCATTGTGTAGCCTCTCCCGGGATCTGAAGCGGACCGGGGCGTGAACAGCAAAATAACCTGTGTATTCTCCGACTATGGCCCGGCCAAACACATTCTAAATGTTCATATCATCATATCACCGGGAAGCAGCATTTCCAACACCCGGCTTTAATTATACTTTACCAGCACATTCCTTCGAAAATGATATTATTTTCTACATCTCCGTCTGATTGAAGACGACTGAAAAGCAATGATCAGAAGGCATGCTGGCGGGATGGGAAGAGCAATAATGCACCATTGATGTTGCCTAATTGTTTCCGCTTTAGCCTTCCTGCCACAGCAATTATGGCCTGGAATAGCACGTGCATTATCATCGCTTAAATTACTTGCTCTCGGCAATGAGAGAAAAAACACTAAGATGCTGTAGGGGTGAGGAGTGCAGGGCTAGAGCTCCCAGACTTGACACCCGCCCCAGTGGGCCTCCGAGCCACCTTCGCCCTGGTGGAGGGGTTTTCAAGCATTCCACTCGATCTCGGCTCCTATACGGGGTAGAGAGAAAACTAAAATGCGTGTGGATAGCTCATAGAAATTAATGTAACAACTACAGCGGTCACTTTTTGACTCAGGACAATATTGAGGTCTAAGTAAGGCAAAGTAGGCAACAGGCAGAGAAGAGTTTCTGGGCTCCCGCGTCTGACAGAGTTGAGTTAGAGTAAACATTTATGCACCATTCAATTCTTCTCGTTGCGGCAAATTGAATGATGTGTAATATGACTATACTAGGTCAAAACATGAAATGAACTGACCTAAGGTCAGGTCCAGGTCACCATCTGACTTAGCATAGTCGATATGAATATCAATAAGCTTGCAATAATGATCCAAACGTAATGGTATCAAGATACAAGCTTTATCATCATGTCCTTGGAAGTTATTGACCCAAATATGAAAACCTGCTTAAATAGTCCCAGATGACCTTTCAGAGGTCACAGGTCAAAACTTGCACCATGAGCCTGGAAAGGGGGTTAAGACACTACGATTTGGAGAATAAAAAGGTATTCTAAGTTGTTCTAAAGAAATGGAGCCATTTTTCGCAAAATTATTGTTTTCGCATGCCTTTCCAATTAAGAAGTCATGATTCGCACCTGGCCCTAGGTCAACGATATGAAAAAATCCCGGAATAGGTTTTGTATTACTTGGTGGGACTATTGTGTCATATGAGTTTCAATTGAATATATTTACTTCGTTCTTATTTATACCGTCTTAAAATTTTCAAGGTGAAGTCACTTGACCTGCACTTGTGACCTGACCTGAGATGATCCAACCCTAAATTTTTGGTAAAGGTTGTAGAATGTATCACAGATAAGGTGTACAAGTACAAATGGCGGTGCATCGCGTCGCCATTTTTTGTGCCGCCGGAAAAACCCGAGGGGGCGTTCAACTGCCCCCTAAAGGGGCGAGGGTTAGGACTTACCCACTTGTTGTTTGTGTTGCTGGTCGAAGGTTTACCAGTGTTCCTTGTTTACTGTTTCATTATTGAGACATAAATGACGATGGTCCAGGAATAACCATTGTATGGCGGAATATACAGGTGACGTAAAACATGAAAAAAGCATAAATGTTAATCATGACCGATGAAATAACCGTCCTACGTCCTTCACATATCCCCAGCGTTAGCTCATGCCCTTATAACATGCGGATTCATTCTAGCCTTAGAATAGAAATGACTCACCTTTCCACCGCTGGCCCACACTGTTCATTCTAAATGATGATATCAAAGCCCAAATAAAAACAATTTTGCAATGAACCATTTTCGTGTCACTTATTGTGCACTGTTACTATTACTGTCTGAATAATAAAACGATGTATTGCCATTTCGCAGTCTTATGTTTTTCTTTCAAAATAGACAAGTCTCCAGAAAGCAAGATGTAGAGATTCGAACGTTCGGCGGAAGCTAAGGCCACGTGGTTAATACAGCCTTAGTTATGCTATACCGAAAATAGGGTCTGATTTCGTCTCATTTTACAATGCGTTACTCTAGGCCACCTCAACGAGCATGAACAGCACAAACTTTCGCATGAAAAACATCACACACACAAGCAGAATTACAGCTTTCGCCGAAGGTGAGGTGTTCGAAGCATTACAAAACTCTTCTGGAATAGTAGTGGGCAGGCGTCACCCACGTGTGCTCCATCAAAGCGAAGACTTAATGGAAGAGTAGAATAACTTCAGGCGTGTTGTTCATGACCGAATTACATTCCAACGACCTGGTTCAATCCAGTGCATGAACACCCACCCATCAATTCATTTCACCCAATACTTTGAGGTTTTACACAAGCCGTTTTGGCTATCCGCCACAGATGGATAGGATCTAGAAGGGCTGTGTACATTTTCTCAACGCGATTCAGGTACGCCGGAGAAGGAAGAAATGACTCCCACAACTCACACCTCTAATGGCCTCATCGCCATCAATTTCAATGAATGATATACACACGGCCTGCTCTGCAACAAGCGCTTACATTGCAATCACGGTGGGAATCGATCCCAAGCTTATTACTGTACAGCTCTTCAATCTGCTTTGGGTCAGGACCGATGGCAGATTCGCCGCAAATGTGTCAGTCATGGCAGCAGTCTAATCGGCAAACGACCCGATTTTGCCATGTAAGATTGCAATCTCATGTGGATCGTCGGCGGGGTGACCCCTGGCAGGGACGGGGTGACCCCTGGCGGCCAGGCGGGCCGCCGAGCAGTGGAGCTGGCCCGGCCGCCCGCTCGACCCTCTGATGAATGTCGGGCCGCACTGATGGCCCCGGCTCAGACGTTTCGACATCGCCAGCACGGTTTAGGACTGGGTCGCACACGGCGTGATCGCCTATCATCACGCAGTGTCGCGGGCTTGGGCGGCCAGCGGTCACTCGCCGGCACAGTTAACCCCTTGCCGTGGCGACACCGCTAACCCCGTCATATTAGCGCCTGCGCAGATCTTCACTGGAAGCTGCGTTGTCAGTGCCGGTGACGGATTCTGCAGGCAGCGCTGTTACGCTGCGGCGTCACGTTCGGCTGTCATCGTCACGCGTATTTACGGCCTCCGCGCCCGCGGGTTGTGCTCCACTTGACCACTAGCGACCGAGGAGTGGTGGCCATGTCCGCCGGAGTAAATAAGCCAAGATGACGGGAAACACAGTGAGAGAGGGCACGTCAATCCGGTCCGGGGACGCTCCCCTTTGCGAATCGCTCGTTAGGCTGGAACAGCACGGTCGGGTGAGAGATCACGGCCGACCCTACGGACCGGGCTCCATCATCTCTGGTCCTATTAGCCTATATGCGGCGCGGCATGAAACAGCGCCGACGTGAGATCCAGATGAGACGCCGGCGCCCTGCCGTCCTACCCCGTTTCCTCGTGATTACATGAAAATGAGTCAGCACCTCAGCCTTGCGGCCGACTGTTACGCATTTGCATATCGGTTTGTCGGCGAAATGGGCGCAATTGTGGTCATGCAATCGCACGAAGCTCGGAACATGCTCTTGAGAAATAAGTGGCTCAGATTAACAGAATGCTGCTTACAAGGGGGAAGTTAATGTGATAGATTTTGTTGTACTGCAGTGAGGAGCATGATTATAAGTTAGTAAGATGTTAGTAAGAGGGAAGTTGTCCTTGAACTGGAATAAATCCCTGGCAAGAGCTCAGGAGTGGTCATTTGAGTGTTTGATTGGCCGATGCTGCCTTAAACGTAGAGTGAATCAGGTCACAGTAAGATCCGCAATTCTCAATGACCTCCGAAAGCGATCCTCAAGATGACTACCTGCTCTAAACGTAAGTAGCTATATGTTTACCATTAGTTTTAAACACTATAAACACTGTTTCTTGCATTCGTAGATGAAGTAAAAGCTCATGTATATGAAGTTTGACATTTAAGCTCTTTTCTGGTGTCAAAATCATTGACAAGATGCAGGGAAAGGTGATCTAAACATTTCTTCGTCCTGCGACGTTTGCGCCGCCAGACCCTCTGCGTAAAGTGGTGGCCTATGGCTCGGTTATTTTGTTATTTGACTGAACGGCGCGCCTTCTGCTAGTCCTACAGCACCGTTTGCTATGGCTCGTAATATTGAAAGTTGAATGAAAGTAAAGCTAAGACAAACAAATTCCTTTTCATTTTTTTCTGGATTTTCTAACCCTCATGGCCTATGAGCAATACAAGTTTTCAGTTACAATATCAAGGACGATGCACTAAAGCATCAGAGCTAGATCAACGCTTGGGGGGTTTGAAAAGGACACACTTCGACGATACGTGTTTTTAGGCAGCCTTATTATCCTGCGCTCTATCATTTTTCAGAACAGGGTTTCATAAAATGCATTCGCAATATCCAGTATTTGCCATTTTAGTGAAGTCAAAGATAGCAATTTCATCATTTAATTCGTGGGATGTCCATTGCCCTCAAATAATTATAAAGACTAACTTTTTAATTAAGAGCTATGTAGCTCAATTTTTAGCTCGATTGATGCCCACTGGGCACACGTAAGGCACATTACGCCCAGGGCCAGTGGATTCCATTTTCGAGCGGGTGTGCAAAATTTTCGGGATGGGGGACGCCTTTTCTCTCCTACGGGGAAAGGGCGCCTATTTGCTCTCCATGGGGCCAATTTGATGTCAGGGGGCGCCATTCATATGTGAAGGTGTCTTTATTTCACACAGAGGGTCCTACCTTTTCAGGTAGGCGGTGTTTAGACCTGATATTCTCTTGATCGGCCTCTGGGGGGGTGCCTCCCCGGACCAAGCCAAAACCGGGTGTCCAAAAAAATACACCATCAATTTTTTCAGGGTGTGCAACTGCATTCCCTGCCCCCGGAATCCGATGTTCCTGTTCACGCCTTATCACGGCTAAGACTAGGCATCAGTAGTAGGGAGTTCGTCCAAACTGGCAACAGCAGGCCAGTATTTGGCCTCAGGACAGCCGACAACAATATGTTCATTGGCGGATCCCTCAGGGGAAGGGGAACTTACCCCCCCTTAATCGCCCCTTGCGCCTGCTGAAGTCGTTGCTGAGACCCCTGAAAGGTCGATGGTGCCTCTCTGAAATGTTGCTTCCCACCTGATAGGTTTTGCTGTCCAAAAGTGGCGTCACCTAGTGCAAATGGCGCCCCCGCCCCCGAACATGTGTCCCTCCCCCAATCTGCACATGGTCGGGGATTTTTTATCTCACTTGGTCCCACTTGAATTGTAAAGGGAATGTATCATATTAATGATGAGATTGAAACTGAGATTGCCATATGATAGAGCATGCCGAGAACGTATTGACCGATATTTCATTTGTCCCGGAACTTCCCGTTCGCGGTGACAAAAGGTAAACATTTACCCCCTATCACCACTTAGGTCTTCCCCCAGGTAGTCCCGTGGTATGCGGTGACCTTGGAAACGTGGCATAGTGTCCAAGCCCTGCTGCGTGGACACATTTGTCAGAACCTTTTAAAGTCTGCGTGCTCAAAGTGACTGGTACTGGCGACTGTAAATGAGTACAATTTTGTTAAATGGCTGGTTCCAAACCTGTAATATATTTGAACATATCAAGAAAAACAGCATAAATTCATAAGCATCACTTTTGGTCCTAATAATCGCCTGTTTTAGCTAATAGAAGCGTTGTGGCACCAAGCCAAGAGGTTCAATTTGGCACAAAGCATTACAAAATAAAGACGAAACGAGGATATGGAGACTTTTACATCTAGCAAAGGAGACTTAAGTATTAAATAGAAATATTGAGCTTTCATTATTTTCAATTGAAATGCCCCTGCAATCACTCCAGACTGAACTTTCACCAAGGGGCCACATTCGCTTTAAGACTTATTGATGATTCTTTTTTAATTTGCATTGAAGCTAGTTCAGAGATCACATCTTCCCATCAAACAACAATGCATGCAAAGCTTTTCATTGCTGGGATTGTCAATCGTTTTTCCCCGCTCCCTCTCCGAGTTAAATTATAGTTTTTTATCACGCTTGTTAACGACAGTTACCACTAAAATTCAATGAGCCCTAATGAAGAAAAAACATGATGCATTGATTTGTTTAGCCAGCCGTTCAAGTGTCGAAAACGGTGTCGATTGCCGTTCGTGTGCGAAAACACCATGTTCACACAGAACAATTGGCCGTATCCATTTAATATCGTATTCATGGCCCATGCTTTATCACAGTCAAACAGGTAATCCTGGCATAATACGGCCCGCCCCGATAGCGATCAACCCATATTGATTTCGCGAACACCGCTGTCGCTTCCTGGCATAACGTGGGAGATGTGGGCTATAACTCATGGTCCGGCGAGCCATGTGCACTGTCCAGTGAAGGTCAAGCGTGAACCCGTGAGCAGAGCCGACAGCCTCGTGAGGACACACCCACGGCTGTGCCGTCGCAAGAGCGTGCGCACGCTGGCCTCGCATAATCAGCGAATAGCAGGGCGCTGCGAGGGCCACTGGCTCATCTCGGCCAGCTGGGCCCCGATCAAAATGTAGGTCAGAATTTTATGGGAGGCCGAAGGTAAGCGAATGCTGTATGACGTCACGGAATCGATTCCGCCGGTCCGGGTTGCATCTGTAATGAACGGGAGGAGCATGAACATTGGAGAAGGATCACCATTGAAGCGTACGGAAAAACAGAGCACCGCGGCGATTAATCCATTTCATGTGAATCGATGTGTTTCATTATTAGCATCGCATATTCATGTTCGCATATTTGACACAATAAAGCGCATTCAAATGTGGAACGCTTGTCAGGAATGTTGCTAAATGAGTGCTAATCTGTTGAGTTACAGAGGTCGTGAATCGTGAGTCACGTCTAGCAGCTGGAACTCGACCAAAATACGACGACGGGTAGAATCGTACCTCCAGCAGCGTTGTACCATTAATGCCCTGCCTGCATTCACTTGGATATAAGTGTTTTTCTCATGCATATGCGAATGTAGGATTTGCGATAGAGGAGGGTGCTTTGGTCGGGGGAGCCATTTGGGCCAGCGGGCATAATTTAGGCCAGAAGGAGTGTTTTAGCTGTCAAACCTATAAGTAAGTTCCAAATAGTATCGTGGACATGTCAATACCTGCGTTACAGGGGAGAGAGTGTGAGAACAAATATTTCAGGGAGTACCAGCGTGGTTTCAGGGGGCGCCAGAGTGCAGTGCAGGGAATCCGAGCGCTCGATTAGGCACGGGGCAAGGAACATGTTTCCCCCTTGATCCGTCTTTGAATTTGCGTGAGGCCTTTAAGTTCTAAATGGGGTATCAACGAAGTGACTAACAAATACACAGGACGATTCAGGGTCACTTCTTAGGATTAACGCAGAATGCAAGTAAAGCAGAGAACAAAATTTACTACAACATCGTGTTTGGCAGGAAAAAACTGCCTACGCCTGCCCAGGCAGGCGTAGGTAGAGCGCCTCTGGCCAGGCAAGCGCTTGTGGATCAGCTCTGGTCAGGCAGGCGCTGGGGGATCACTTCTGGTCAAGCAGGGGCTGTTGGATCCTTCTGGTCAGGCAGGCGCTGGTGGATCAGTTCTGGTCAGGCAGGAGCTGGGGAATCACTTCTGGCAAGGCAGGCACATGGGGATCACTTCTGGCTAGGCAGGCGCCCGGGGATAACTTCTGGCCACACAGGCGCTGCAGTGGATCACTCCTGGCCAGGCAGAGGCTGTGGGTCACAGGCGCTGGTGGAGCACTAACCGCATATTGCTACATACTGATGGTCATTCGGCAAGTCTCATACACGGTCCACTTAAGGGCCGAGGGCTAGTCGACCATCTGAAGACAGAACCTGGTTGGGGCCTTTTGACTAGCCATAGCTCCCTGGCCGATCAAACGTTTCCCATTGGCTGGCTGGCACTTCCGCTGGTCAGTGGAAGGTTCTCTGGTTCGTTTGCTTGGTGCGTCGAGCTGCTGAATGGAAGCCCCACGATCGGCAGTAAACGCCACAGCTTCTTTTGGGGCTCAGTATTGGGCAGGTGGGGGGGATTATATACAATTTATATACTTTGGCACAGTCCTTTTTCAAAACCCTATTGCAATAGATACTTCAAAAATTACTGATCATCGAATGAATTCTGGCCTCGAATTAAGGTTGCATTGTAGATAATTATTCTCAATTCTCAATTCAAGATTTAAGAGGATAGGCCAAATAACATTCTACCAAATTATAATCATGCTCCTCGCTGCAGCGCTGCAAAATCAATAAGATTTCTGGTAAATGTTTTATTCGACGTTTTCTACCAGACAGATACCTAATATCCAGTGCATGGTGGAGGATTTTATTGATTCAGCAAGAGGATGGGCTGGAACATCCGACTTACACATCCTAGATGCTTCCTGCTATTGACAATCAAAGTGTGTTAGGAAGGCTTCCGTTTATTCGCCAAGACTGTATAAACATGCCTTGTTTTACCCCTTGACCCGCATCAACTTGTATGTAAGCAAACCCGTTCAATGATATGGGCGCCAAACGACCCTAGAAGTCGGCGCGCCCTAAAATCCCAGCCCTGATGATAATGACGTGGCTCATCAAAAACTCGTTCAGGATATGGGGCTTTAGCCAATTTCTATTTTATGACGTTTCATTGCCACCAAGGCCAATTTCAGAGAGACGTGGCTGCCGTCACGATGAGTAAATACAAACAAATAGCTGGAATTTATTGTTTCTCCTACATATGTGGCAATCAGCCTTGTTTTGTATTTCTCAATGACGCTGGTGCATCCCGCAGATCTGCTACGGACGGAGAGTAAATCAGGTTCACGGTCCAAATGGCAAGGGTGAAGTTAATTTCACACGCCAATTTCGCATAAAGCAGGCGGTACGCCCAATAGTTACGGGCGCCCAGGGCGGAACAGCGAGAATCCTGGTCCAGAACGCCATTTCACGCTGACGTTCTGTGGAAGCAATTCCTCTTCTCATATCAATGTTCACTGGCGGATCCAGGGGAGGGCAAAAAGACTCCCTCTGCAAACCCCCAGTTTTTGTCGATTTTCTTTAAAAAAAACATGTTTTTCACCATTGTGGTCCCCGTTGCTCCCCCCAAACCATTGGCCTGGATCCAGCTCTGTCAATATTTATTCCAAAGCGAGAGAACTATCCTTTCTGATATGCTTTGAATATTTGTATTGTTAAGATTTAGCATAATGGAAAGGACATCTCTTTTCCAGCTTCCCTTTTCTATTTCTTCCCAGTTTTCAGTCACTTCACCAGGTGTTCCGATAGCAGAGCTAGTACAAATACCACATGCCTAAATGCACGCGGCCTGCTAGTTTATGGCAGACCCCGTTCAAGTTGTTTGGCAGCATTTCGTCATCAGAGCTGGACGGGCACAACAGTTATGATGCAAGGCATTGAAGAAATTACACTTTTTCTAAGCCCTAAAAAGCCAATTTTAGAGCTGGATCAACAAAATTTATATCGTTGAATAGAAAGCTGAAACATTTTTATTTTTGAAACAATCGGACGTTTTCCAAAAACTCAAGCGAAGAATATTATTTTTACCCATTTTCTAGAGCGTGTCAAAATAATAGTAACTTCAGCACCAACAGCTGTTTGCAGCAACACTTGAACAGATTTTGATTGGCCGTTGATTGCTGACGATGTTGCAATGACAACTCCCGAAGATGATAAACAACGCTTGATCTCGTGGGCAAGGGTAAACATATTTGTCTCGGGTTTTAATAAAAGTGAGCGGATTTTAACGAGTTTACGGTTTTTTTACGTGAGTATTATTGTTCTTCTCTTACTCCATGCAGGCGTGCATGACGAGAAATTTCAGCGAGTTTTCGTATCATCAAGATTCAGGTATTTGACTCCAATGGTCGCGTGTTTTACAGCTCAAACCGTATCGACGCTTATTCTGCATTTTTTGGTAATCAGTTAGATTATCAGCGTGTGGATGCTGATAATTCGAATTTAAGTGATGGAAGGTATCCAAATTTGCGATTGAGAAGCTAGAAATTGCTTCTCTTTGTATTCTGTCACTGATTTATCTGTGGCGGTATGTTTGTCAAAATCATTGTTCATGGCTTCATAAATACAACTGGGCTGAAGTTAATACATGCCCTTTCAACTATTTCTTTGAAGTGTTTTGATATTTACGTTAGATTCACGCAAAATACGCCGCTCGCAGTTGAAACCAAGGCCACTGTTAAATGGGTAAAGGAAGTCGATTTTGATTTATACTAGATGGCTGCCAAATTACGCCCAAATTTGGTATGTTCCAGCCGATCCTTCCAAAACTTGGTAGGTTCTCCTAAAATTTGGTAGGAAATGTGGGTGACGTCATCAGGGGAGGACTATATTTAGTAGGAAACTTGGTTGTACCCGTAGTTAAAGTACCCTGGTTTATGGACGCCTGCATAACTCAGCGGTTGGCAGTGGCGGATCTAGATCTGTTTTTTTCGGGGGAGGGGCCAACGGAGCGCAAAATCGTTGAAAACACAGTTTTTATCGGGAAAAGTTGTGGCATTTCAGTGGAAGTAAGTGCATGTTTTGTCCCTCTTCTTGGATCCAGCAGTGGCGGTTGGTGTACCCAGAAGCCGAAATAGCCAATTCACTAGCTGACTAACATTAACACGCGCATTGACGGGGGTCTGAGCCACCTTCGCTTTGACGGGTGGGGGCGGGTACCCGCCCCTCCCCCCTAAGATCTCGAGAACCACGGTAGGTAGCGAACAACGGCAAAAGGCGTTGGGTAGCCCATCCACTTCTCCATCGAAAATATTTAAACCATTTTTTGCCAGGTCACATTTAAGGTCACGAGAGGTCAAAACATGCCGTCATAGGGACAACATGTAAATGAAGTTTTTCGGTCATTACATCTGAACAAGTAAATATAGAGCAAAACGACTTAAACTGTATGAATCCTCACAGCAAGCCGAATCGAATGATATATAATTTGACCTTGCCAGTTAAAATCAAGGATTTGACCTGACCTGAGGTCAGGTCAAGATCAAATTAGATAAAATGCATATCATTAGAACCGCAAAGACAATGCGAGTCTAATGCAGCTAAAATAAACGCGCTATCACCATCCGTTACTGAGTTAACCAGTCAAAACCATTTTTCCCATGTATTTCCAATGGAGAGGTCATGGCTCGTACCTGACCTTAAGTCATCGATATTAAAAATACCGGAACCTATTTATGAGAACTCAGTGGGCCCATTATGTGATATGAGTTTCAATCGGATAAGTTCACCCTGTTTTGACTTATGCTATCTTATTTTTTTTTAGGTCAGGTCACTTGACCTATACTGGTGACCTGACCGGAGATGACCTAACCTTAAAATTTTCACCAAACTTGTAAAAATAATGAAAGAAAGAGTATGCCAAGTACGGCGGCGCTACGCGCCGCCATTTTTCTCCTCTCTCCGAAAAACCCGAGGGGGCGGGTACCCGCCCACCGTCAATCCGCGTGTTAAGTTATATTCTTCTTCGTGTTTTTTTCAAAAAAATTGGTTTGAAAGGTCGGTAGGCGGTTTGAAAGGACACAGCTGGCGTCCCCAACTACCCAAGCTTCATTGGCCTCTGAAAATCTATGTGGGTACCTCAAAAATTTATCTTCCGGCAAATCAAAGTTCTTCCATTTTTGGCCACAAAATCATGCTTTTCAAGAAAAAAAAACAAATTATATTTTTGTCGGATGTTTTTCGTGTGTACGAAACAGAGTTGATTTTTTTAATTTGGGAGCCGTCTGGGATGCCATTCCAATCATCAAATCATGCCACTACATCCAAGGGCCTTTAAGAGCTTTTGGCCACTTTCGTCATTGCACCACGCCTGAGACTGGAATGGTTTGTACATATCCATTTTAAGACATCATAACTTCAAGTACCCAGGGCAAATAAATTACGTCAAGTTGATCAGTATCATAGCCGACTAATTATCACTGGCTAATTAGAGGCTAACAAAAATCTGGGTCATAAACTCTGCAACACTGTGTCCGATTATTATTTATTTATTTTGTTTGTAGGTGAAAGAAGGGGAAAAAAAAAAAAAAGAAAAAAAAAGAAAAAAAAGATTTGTAAGAATTTTTATTTATTTGTTTTTAATAAATAAGAAAAGGGAGGAAAATTAGAGGAAAAAAAGGGAAATTGAAAAAAGGAAAATACAGATGCCAATGCAATATAAAGGACTTCTGACATGATTGCTAAATTAAATCTTACACTCTCCCGGTTTTGAGGGGCTTCCAGAGTTATCCCTTTACTTTTGGCCTGAAAGACTAGTGCTAGCTTACTGATGACAAAACTTAACTGAAATAAATACATATCTATATCTTGAAGCCTAACAACCTTTCGGACAGCGCCTGCTACTGAGGAAACAGAACAAAATGAATCAAACCCCAATCAATTTTGTAGTGAGTCATCGTGCAATTAGAGCAGAGACCGGTGCATGCACTCTGCCCATCAATGACCGACTGTGCAGAACACCTGCCTCCAACCCTTTGTGGTTACGAACAGAAGAGCATCACGTCATGATCCCGGTCGGGCTCGGTATCCCGTCATCGGTCACTGTCGGCGGCGTCTTTAATTGTCGGTTGCGTCGGCTCGGATGACGGGGGCGGCACTATCGGCCAGTATCGGGGGCCTATCTCCAGGTCGTGACCGGGTCAGGCCAGTTTGACTGTAGGGCCGTGAGACTGCCGACCCGGGGGAGGGGGTCACCTGAGCACGCGCGTTCAGGATTAACTCTAACGGGCGTAATCTGGTCAGGCGCCCAATTGTACTTCCGGTGACCCACCTGGATTGTCTCTGCGTGTGCCAATACAAACATGGCGACAGTGTGTGTTACCGCGCAGTTTGCAAATCGGTGCGTGCGCTCAGACCGAGGCGTCTTTTTATGATTGTTTCTCGCCATACGGGAGAAACAATAACATTTAGAAATCCCGTCAAGGCCGGTAAAATGATAAGCCAACCCCTTGTGTTCTGCATAGAGATTCCCACGTAGATGGTTATGCATAATCCGCACAGCTCGCGCACTAGTTCATGTGCCAAAGGTCTTGGACGTGCCGTAACCTCGGAGTGGATGCAGAAAGCTGTCGGTGCTGGCCGTAGCTCTCCCCCAGCCTTTGGACATCGGCACTGTAGAAGAAACGGCGTGATGCGGTCAGCAAATGGATACATAGGCTGGTTCGCAGGGTTGGAAAAAACCCGGGTTTTTATAAAAAGCCCGCGGGTCCGGGTTTTTTGGCGGTTTTTTGTGGGTTTTTTCCGGTTTTTTTATTTTTGTTTTGCAGCATTCTCGTCACACCGTTTCTAGATTAATGCCATTGTTTGAGCACGCATTAAGACTGTGATGCTTTCAATATCATCGTTCCTTATCAGTCTTTGCCTCACGTGGCGGAGGGGAGAAGAAGCTCTTATTCCCCAAGCTGTTCTGAAGTACCCGATTGACGGCTGCGTGCAGAACCCTTCATAGTTTTATGGGCACCCATGGATAAGAAAAGTGAACCGACTTTTGACCAGAATAACAATTTTTGGGGTTTATCAACTCATCCACTGCTATGGTTATACGGCGTTGTCGACTCTTATTACTGTTTTCTCTTAGGAGCCGGGTTCTCCGTACACAAGAAATCCACCGGAAATAAACCCGGACGACCCCGTAGAAAGCAAAGCGACAAGCACCGCACCACTGCGCCCCACATGAATTTACTTTCACTTTTCTAAATCAGCTCATATTCCTCAGGGACAAATGCTAGGGCTGGAAATCTTAGCCTGGTACATCAATAAGGGCCACATCACAATTCTCAGAGCAGAGCAGGGGTGTATCCATTATTTGCTCAGGGGGAAGGGGGCGTGGATATAGGCTCGGGGGCACTGCACGGGCCCCAATTGCAAAGATCGCTAATGAAAACAAAAGAAGGTCAGCGGTGGCTGATGTGATAGTGGAGTGAATTTGTGTGGTTCACGTGACTTTTATTAGCTGTTTTTACATCCCTTGCTTGTTTCTTTGCTTATCTAGCTGAATAAGGCGTGGTATCCTTTTTATTATTTTGTGACCCGGGGACCATCTCTGAGGTGCCCCCAACACAAATTCTTTGGGCAGACTGATAAAAATTGGCCGGCGCCTTGAGACAAAAACTCCCCTCCCGCCAGAAAAAAAACTTTTGAGTCGCCCGAAAACGAGTCTAGGGATCCCAGAGACCAGCTCTGGGGGCCCCACGAACCAAGACAAACTCTTCAAGGTTCTCTAGATCAACACTGGGGGCCGCAAGAACAATTCTTGGGATCTCCCGAAACCACCTCGCGGGACCATAAGGACCGAATCTAGGGACCCCCGAAACCAACTTTCAGCCAGGTTCGAGACCAAGTCGATGGGCCGACGCGACAAACCCTCGAAGGCCTTGGAGACCAACTCTGAGGCCACCGAGACGAATTCTTAAAGGCCATCCGAGAGCAACCCTGGGCTCCCCGAGAAAACTTTTCGGATCCCCAAGTCAGACTCTTGGGCCCACCGAGACCAACTCTGGTGGCCCTCAGAGACCAGGTCTGGGCGCCCCCCCGTGACAAGCTCTTGAGGGTCCTCCAGGCCAACTCTGGAAACCCCGGGAAAACTTTTGGGGCTGCTTCAGAGACCAAGTCTGGGGGACCCAGAGATAAACTCTGGTATCCCGATAGCTGAATATGGGGGCCCCCATTCAAAATTTTGGTGCGCCCTGCCAGACCAGCGCTTGGGCCCCTGATACTTGCTATTGAGAGTCTCCGAGACAAACATTGTGATGGTGTCCGTCTTCTTATAATCCACTTGGGGAACATGAATCAGAAAACGACAGGAGGCCGCGCGGGTAGCTCTTTACAGAGCTTAAGTTCAGCCAAGGGGAGAGGCGGTCGCCCCACCTTGGCTGCGCGCCTGGAGTACAGCACGTGACTCCACCACGATAACCCTTAGAGGCTCCATGAGCTGGACAATGAAACTATTCGTGTGTCTCAGGTCAAAGTCAGTCAGAGTCACAATCTGAGACTGCACTGTTACTTTGGCATATTTTGAACCTGCAGAAATGTTTATAAATTTGTTAAGATATATATAATATATAGATTGAATTCTAGAAAAAACTGCATCATGCAGACAAAAACTAACGTCATACTCAGAGACAGTGTTGGTCTTATCCAGTGACTTTTACCTGTTGCAAAAAAATAATAGAAATTTGTGTTGCACAATGTGTAATTTATACGACATGTGGATTCTTGGGAATGATTTTCCTGGTAAGACGGCAAGGATTTCCAAATGCAATTTTAATGCAGTTTTCCAGTGGGTTGTATGAGGTGGCATGTGGTACTAATTCTACTAAACTTTGGCATATTCTACACATACCAAGACTTAGTAGCTTTAAAAGCGATGTGAATAGCAAAAAAGACAATATTTTTACTCAGGGGCATCTAGAAAATGATTTATGAAAAAAGCCAGGTGGGATTTATCCACTAAAAAACACACTAAAAACCCAAAAAACCCGGGCAGAGGGTAGTGGGCAGTGCCAACCCTGCTGGTTCGAGACGCTCCCTTGCTTGCTTAAACCCCCTTGAAAGTATTTTGACAATTACTTGAGCATGGCCAGGTAAAACAAGGTGTTAAAATGGCATCGAAAGCCTAAGCCAGGAGTGCAGCACTGTATTGTTAGCAGGCTCTACGATAAAGCAACGATTTAGAAGAGACGAGAGAAGACCTAAGTATACGATAACACTATTTTCCATTCTCAGGAGTTGATTTATACTATCTACTGCCCTGACGGAACATAGAGAATGGTTTGTGAAAAAATAAGGATATGTAAAGAAAAGACGAGTCACCGAACTTCGCACAATCGCGTAGCCTATTTGATAGAAATTCCCTATCAGAGCTCAGCATCATACCATGGGACCAGAAAAAAGAGTCTCTGATCAAGCTGAGCCAGCGGGCGGCAAAGCCGTTTCCGTCACTGTCACAGTGACGGATCCAAGGGGGCCCAAGGGGCCCGGGCCCTTAGCTCCGAAGCGCCCCAGTAAAGCTCAGCTCATATCGGGCGCCGAAGGCGCCCGATATGAGCGGCGCGCCTGTACCCATTTCGTGCGCCAAGGTGGTAGATACCACTTATTCCACTTGAATGAACACATACTCCTTAAAACCATGGCAAAGCGCCCCTGCCCAAACACTAGACGCCTTTACTGGTCTTTTGCGCCCCAGCAAAATGTTGAAGATGAAATTTAGAAAGCTAACAAAAGCGCCCCGGCAAAGAAAAGGCGCCACTAGATAGCAAGATTGCACCATGGGGAACTAATGTACCCCTGAGTAGCCTAGGCGCCCCCTGGATGAAGCGCCCCTGGGTAGCCTAGGCGCCCCTTGGATGAAGCGCCCTACGGATACCATATGCGCCCTTGGCTAGGAAAGGCGCCCCTGGGCAGCAAAGGCAAATCTTGATAACATAGGTGAACTGGACAGCATAAGCGCTCTTTAGATAGAAATAGGCGCATTAGGAAAATAAAATGCTCACCTTCGGTAGAAAAAGGCGCCCTTTGATAGCCTAGGCGCCCACTGAAAAAAGCACCCTACGGATGTCATTTGTCATATGCACCCTTGGATAGCAAAGACGCCCCTGGACAGCAAAGGCGCCCCTGGGTAGCAAAGGCGCCCCTAGGAAGGCACCCCTTCGATAGAAACCCGCCTTTGGATAGTCTAGGCGCCCCCTGGATGAAGCGAACTACGGATATCATATGCGCCCTTGGCTAGGAAAGGCGCCCCTGGGCAGCAAAGGCAAATCTTGGTAACATAGGTACCCCGGACAGCATAAGCGCCCCTTAGATAGAAGTAGGCGCTTTAGGAAAATAAAATGCTCACTTTGGGTAGAAAAAGGCGCCCTTTGATAGCCTAGGCGCCCACTGGAAAAAGCGCCCTAAGGATGTCATATGCACCCTTGGATAGCAAAGACGCCCCTGAACAGCAAAGACAACTCTGGATAACACAAGTGCTGTGGACAGCAAAGGCAGCCCTTCGATAAAAAACCGCCTTTGTGTAGCCTAGGCGCCCCCTGGATGAAGCGCCCTACGGATATCATATGCGCCCTTGGCTAGGAAAGGCGCCCCTGGGCAGTAAAGGCAAATCTTGGTAACATAGGTGCCCTGGGCAGCATAAGCACCCCTTAGATAGAAATGGGCGCTTTAGGAAAATAAAATGCTCACCTTGGGTAGAAAAGGCGCCCTTTGATAGCCTAGGCGCCCACTGGAAAAAGCGCCTACGGATGTCATGTGCACCCTTGGATAGCAAAGGCGCCCCTGGACAGCAAAGACAACCCTAAGTGCTGTGGACAGCAAAGGCGCCCCTGGGTAGCAAAGGCGCCCCTAGGAAGGCACCCCTTCGATAGAAAAACCGCCTTTAGATAGCCTAGGCGCCCCCTGGATGAAGCGCCCTACGGATACTATATGCGCCCTTGGCTAGGAAAGGCGCCCCTGGGCAGTAAAGGCAAATCTTGGTAACATAGGTGCCCTGGGCAGCATAAGCACCCCTTAGATAGAAATGGGCGCTTTAGGAAAATAAAATGCTCACCTTCGGTAGAAAAGGCGCCCTTTGATAGCCTAGGCGCCCACTGGAAAAAGCGCCTACGGATGTCATGTGCACCCTTGGATAGCAAAGGCGCCCCTGGACAGCAAAGACAACCCTAAGTGCTGCGGACAGCAAAGGCGCCCCTAGGAAGGCACCCCTTCGATAGAAAAACCGCCTTTAGATAGCCTAGGCGCCCCCTGGATGAAGCGCCCTACGGATACTATATGCGCCCTTGGCTAGGAAAGGCGCCCCTGGGCAGTAAAGGCAAATCTTGGTAACATAGGTGCCCTGGGCAGCATAAGCGCCCCTTAGATAGAAATGGGCGCTTTAGGAAAATAAAATGCTCACCTTGGGTAGAAAAGGCGCCCTTTGATAGCCCAGGCGCCCACTGGAAAAAGCGCCCTACGGATGTCATGTGCACCCTTGGATAGCAAAGGCGCCCCTGGACAGCAAATACAACCATGGATAACACAAGTGCCGTGGACAGCAAAGGCGCCCCTGGGTAGCAAAGGCGCTCCTAGGAAGGCACCCCTTCGATAGAAAAGCCGCCTTTGGATAGCCTAGACGCCCCCTGGATAAACTAGAAGCCCGAGAAGGAAAACGAGCGCCCCACTGGGAAGTACAGGCGCCCTCTGTATAACATAGATGTCCCTTATCCACCTTCAGCTGCCCTGCATTGGAGCAGCGCCCCCAAGAAGCAAAGGCGCCCCTGGACAAAAAGCCGCCTCCTGGTATCAAAGGCGCTCCTAGATAACATATGGGCCCCTTAGATAGGAATAGGCGCTCCAGGAAAGAAAAATGCGCCCCTTGTTTAAGAAAGGTGCCCTTGGATAGCAAAGGCGTCCCTGGACAGCAAAGGCAAATCTGGGAAACATAGGTGCCCTGGACAGAATAGGAGCCCCTTAAATAGAAATAGGCACTTCAGGAAAATAAATGCAACCCTTGGATAGAAAAAGTGTCCTTTGATAGTCCAGGCGCCCACTGGATAAAGCGCCGACGGATATCATATGCACTTTTAGATAGCAAAGGCGCCACTGGACAGCAAAGACAACCCTGGATAACACAAGTGCTTTGGACAGCAAAGGCGCCCCTGGATAGCAAAGGCGCCCCTAGGAAGGCACCCCTTCGAAAGCAAAGGGGCCTTTGGATAGCGTATGCGCTCCCAAGATAAACTAGGTGCCTGAGAAGGAAAATGAGCGCCCCATTGGAAAGTACAGGCTCCCCCTGTATAACATAGATGTCCCTTATCCATCTTCAGCTACCCTGGATTGGAGCAGCGCCCCTCAAGAGCAAAGGCGCCGCTGGACAAAAAGGCGTCTCTGTATATCAAGGGCACTCCTGGATAATATATGCACTCCTTACATAGAAATAGGCACTTCAGGGAAGTGAAAGGCGGCCTTTGGTTAGGACGGCGCCCTTGGACAGCCTAGGCGCCCTCTGCATAAAGCGCCCTACAGATATCATATGCGCCCTTGGATATCAAAGGCGCCCCTGGACAGCAAAGTTAACCCTTCTTGAAATAGATGATCTGGACAGCATAGGCGGCCATGGATAAACTAGGCGCCTGAGAAAGAAAACAAGCGTCTCACCTGAGAGTACAGGCGCCCCCAGGATATCATAGGTGTCCCTTTCCATCTTCAGCTGCCCTACTGTCTATGGTTTGGCACACCTGTCTGACAGTCGCGCGCTCTGTTACAGGGCTCGAGCGCTCAATTTGAGCATGGACTGCCTTTAACCACATTTCATTAACCTATAACTGAAGACTTAGTGCTCCATCGCTGCAACCGGGTGCCTTTTTCAGTATGTGCGCCCCGTTTCCGAGAACGCTGCCCTCACCAACCAGCAGTCCTCCCCGCTCAGCAGATGAGCGCCTCTTTCTGATAACTAGGCACTTTATTTCAGTGTTCGAGCGCCTTATTTCAGAATTCTTATTCTCCATCTATTTTGGGCTCCTCCTGGATTGCAGAGGCGCCCCCTCAAGTGCAAAGGCGCACCTAGATAGAAAAGTGCGCCCCATGTTTGCAAAGGCGCTCCAAGATAGCATATGTTCCCCTTAGATGGAAATAAGCACTCCAGGAAAGTAAAATGTTCCCTTTGGGTAGCAAAGGTGCCCCTTAACAGCAAAGGCAGGCCTAGATAACAAAGGTTCTCTGGACAGCATAGGTGCCCTTGGATAAACTGGTGCCCGGAAGAGAAAAATAGCGCCTCAACGGAGACAAAAAGCACCCCAGGTTTAACGTAGGGGCATGTATTTCAAACATGTCTGTGATTGAAAAATACACCTAGACAGCATATGCGCCCCTGGATAGAAAGACACCCCTGGGCAGTAACGGCGCCCCTGGAAAGCAATAGTGCGCCCCTGTGGAGAAAAAAACCGCCTCCTGAATAGCCTAGGCACCGCCCCCGAAATATCAGATGCCCGTGGATTAAACAGACTGCCTTGAATAAAACAGCGGCCCTGGATAGTAAAGGCGCCCTTTGATAGCATAAGCGTTCCTTAACAACAATATGGGCGCTACATGAGCTCAAGGTTCACGTGCACCTAAGCCCAATAATAGAGCAATCAATCGATGCCGAAGCACTCCTTAAAGCACGGGCGCCAAATTTCCTAAGAAGTAAAGGCGCCTCTGGGTAGCAAAGGCGACCCTCGACAGTGGTGTAGGTATTCCTGAATAACAGCAGCGTCCCTTGATAAGAATAGCCCCAAGATGGCACAGGTACCCTGTTGATAGGAAAAGCGCCCCTGAATATCAGAGGCACCCTCTGAATGAGGTGCCCATGGAGAGCATAAGGGCGCCCTATGCATAGCAAATTGCCGCCCCCTGGATAGCCTAAGCGCCCCTTGCATAGGGTAGGCGCCACTGGGTAGTATAGGTTACCTTGAATAAAAATACGCCCCTCAATACCATGGTGAACCTGGATAAGAAAAAGCTTCCCTTGGGCACTGGGTATCAAAGGCACCCCCGGAACAGCAAAGATGCCCCTGGATAGCTAGGTTGCGTCCATTGGGGAGCCAAGGCGCCCCTGGGTGGCACAGGTGCCTCATCGAAGCAAAGCCCCCCTCCCCCCAGAGAGCATAGGTGTCCCTGATGAGCACAGGTACTCCTGGACAGCCCCTAAATGACGTTACATAATGTTACGATTCCTATTATGACGTATGCTATTATATCAAAGTAAAGGTTATTCAGTGTTTAGATCAAGGTTACAGGTCAATTTTAAAGGTCACTGGCCTTGGCGATCAAGGCTTGATCAAAGGTCATTGGTAAGCTTGGGCACAGCGCTAGTTATAGCGTAAATTAGGCATAATATGTTGGGTTGTGCCGTAATAGGTCAATGACCTTGAAGGACCTTGACCCCAAAAATTGCAGACATTGTTTAGAGCCTTCTCTTTTGGCCTCAGCCCTGTTCTAGAGTATTCGAGCCCCGTTCCGGCCCGTTGGGGGGGGGTGTTTGAACACCCCTCGAGGTCTCCCAGTGGCACGAAAAAACGTCGGCGCGAAGCGACACAGTACTTGTCACACCTTATCATTGATCAATTTCGCAACTTTCCCTCAAAATTTAAGGTTGCGTCATCTCAGGTCAGGTCACCAGTGCAGGTCAAGTGACCTCACCCCAAAAAATGTTTAAGTTGGCGTAAGTAAGAAAAGGGTGAATGTATCAAATTCAAACTTGTACCATATAATGGGCCCAAAAAGTACTAATACATTTATTGCGGGATTTTTCCCATCGATGGCCTAGGGACAGGTACCAATCATGACCTCTCCATTGAAAATGCATGGGGTAAAACGGAAATTTGCCGAAAAATTGCTCTATGTCTGCAGATGCTGCTTGGAATACCCTCGGATTCCCCAAATCATGGCATCCTAGGCCTCTTTATCGGTTCATGTTGCAAGTTTAGACATGTTACCTCTGAAAGTTCATGTGGGGCTTCCTAAGCAGGTTTTAAGACTTGGGTTAATTGCTTTGCAGGAAATATTGATAAAACCCGTATTTTGATACCATTTTTTATTGCTATTGTGAGTTGATTCATATGCATACTGACTATGCTAGGCTAAATGGTGACCTTGACCAAGCCTTAGGTCAGGTCATTTTTATGTTTTGACCTAGTATAGTCATATTATGCATTATTTGATGATTCGCCGTAACGAGAGGAAGCGAAGTGTGCCTAAAAATGATTCTAGCTCAACTCTGGCAGATGCTAGAGTATATACACAGAGACATGTTGTAAGCTTTGTCTCGGGGAGGGGCCCTAGCGCTGATCGCGGGAAAAATCCCCAATGGCCCCCAGGGGCCCTCAGGGAGTCAGGAAATCTGGCGTGGTTGGAATCCGGTAGGAGGATTTTGTGTCTCCAAAATCAGCTGAGGGGTCCGTGCCAGTTAAGGGGGCCCCAGATAAGGGCCCCCGACGAGCTCATTTGACCTCAGCGCCAACACAGGATTCTCAAGACCAGCGTGGGGTGCCTACCTATTTAAACGGTTTCTAAATAAGCTCAGGAACCCAAAACTAACCCAGGGGTCCAATTTTCAACTCATGGGGCCCAGACACTCTGAGGGGAACCTGCAGAAGCTCAGAAGGCCCATAAAACTAATAGGGCCAGACTAGCTGGGTGCCTCGACGAACTAGTGCCCAGATACGCACAACGGGCCCCAAACAAGCTGAAGGGATCTATATCAGTTAAACGAAAACAATACCAACCCAGGGGACCCTGACCAGCCTAAGGGGCGACATATAGGTTTCAAGTTCAGTGTGAGAGCCTGGTTAACTAAAGCGGTCCCAGATCAGCTGAGGGGACTCGATATAAACTCAGGGAAAGTCACCGAAAACTCAGGGGTCCAGGCCCGCAGAGGTTCTGCGGCCTATGAGGCTCAGGTTAGCGTCAATCGGCTATTTCAGTATGGAGCCGTTAGCCAGGACAACTGTGATAAGTGGAGGTGGTGGATACGACACCTCAGTTTTTACCATGACCGAATATAACTGTATTATTTGCTCATCGTGCTTCAGTTAGTGTCAGTGGGTGCTTTCAGCATTTTCTACCACGGTACCAGTCGTTAGCTGGCCCGAAATATGCTTGATGGTAAACGTGAACATGTCCTCACTGAGAGGAAGCTTTCATGAAAATAAGCATTTACAAATCCTTTTTTAAACGCGTTCTTCATTGACACTAGCCGCCTTTTGGGTGTTAAATTGGCCAGTGGCGGATCCAAGGGGGCATAGGCGGATCCAGGATTGTCGATCGGGGGGCACCTTCCGGGGGGCGCCATCCGGACCAGGGGGCGCCACTTATGACCGGCAAAAGCTATCAGGTGGGCGCCAAATCCTATCGGTGGGCGCCGACTTTTGCATCCTGGGGGGGGTGGGAAGCGACATTTCAGGGGGGCGCCATCGACCTTTCAGGGGGCGCCGAGGGTCGATCGGGGGGCACGTGCCCCCCTTGCCCCCTGGATCCGCCTATGCAAGGGGGAGGGGAAAAAGGCATTCCCCAAACGAAAAAGCTCGGGGCAAAACTGCGTTTTCGCCCCCAAAGCGATCGACCTCCTTTTTTCCCCTACTCCTTCTTAGTTTATAAGCAAGATTTTGGTGTTCCAACTCTCAACTTCAAACAGAACATAAGTTGATAAGATGTTCCCTGGCCTGTCCCCTCGAATCCGGAAATGTAAAAAACACTGAGGATTATATATTCGGGCACAGCCCTTCATCAGAATCATGGAGTAAATATCAATAATTCTCAGTTATAGTATAGCCAGACCTCCATAGTATAGCAAGTCATAGTATAGCCAGCCTTGGATGGGAAGAAGTATCTCGAGCCCATATTTTTCACCCCGTGAAGTTTTTTTTTGGCTTTTCGCCTCAAATACCCAAAATTCTACGGGCAAGTGATATTGGTAGCGCAGCTTTTTACTGCGTGACGTTTTTTTTTGCTTTTCGACTTTGGTTTACTCCTCCCAAACCGACCGGCTAGATCCGCCACTGAAATTGGCGCCCCTCAGGTTCGGCGCCCCCCCAGGTTCGGCGCCCTCCGAGCCTGGGCCCCCCCTTAACGAAATCCTAGATCCGTCACTGCACTGTCATGTGTCCCTCAACAAAAGCCCCGGGTGGAGTCACTCCGACATCTGTCCCAGCAGCCAGGCGCAGAAATTGAAGACAAGTACTAGCTTGGTACGCCCCCATCTTTCTTCTGAAGGCCAATGACTGAAGCTGGATCTGGGATAGGGTGGGTGGAAGGCCATCACTCACGCCTGAAATGATAAATGCCGCACTCGGCAAGGCGAAAAATCGCAGTGACGTGAATCCGCACTGAACACGGCGGAAATAACTATTTCTTAACCGAGTCTAGATCAATCTCTCCCCGATCGGCTGATCGAGTCAGCATTCTAGGCTCTAGACATCAGTAGACACGCATGCTCAACCCCGCGCAATGCTATATATTATAACAAGATGTTTTCCCACGGATTGATAAATAGTATTCATTGAAACTGAGGATCTAGAAGATGGACCATGCAGGTTTTACAGAAGATCTTTACCTGTGCGTTATGAAATGCTTTCAGCACTCTTTGCCTTCTTGTATTTGTATTTCGTGTACTCATAAACTCAGAATGAAATGAAAAATTACACTCACTTAATTTATCTAACCTTCAAAGCTGTTGATTTGATCTGGTACCGTTTAAACACAAGAATAATGTCACCAACACCTCATTTGGGCGTTGTTTCAAACAACCATAAAAACACACAGGCAAAGCACCACTCCATTTAATGAGCGAGACATGTGTTCTCTTTATTACAACCACGGGGATGAATGACAGCAAAGTTAGAAGAGCGCCGAATTTTTCGCTTTTTTACCCTAAGACCCTATAACAAAACAGATCACATGCATTCAACTTGCAGTGCTGTGAGGTACACATCGATACATTCAACGGGTGAAACGGAAAACATTTTGGCGGTCCAGTCCTGAACCAGCCGTCAGAATGCCCAATGGAAACGATTGGAGAACGTTGTCATTATCGGCCTATCTCGGCCTGCTCGCGAAAGTGTCGCGTATCCTTCCCTGAGCAGGGAAGACCCAGACAGCTAATCACTTTTACCTCAGCCTCCGCAGCTGACAATCTGAGACATGTATCGGATATTTGAAACACTCTTGTGAAATAATGCTATTTCCTTATAACGCAGTATACATTGTTCTTTTACACATTACAGTGACAATAACCTTTCAAAAACAGTTCTGCATCTGATGTAGGATGCCCTGTAACTGGGACAGTTAGATTAGCTCTCGAAGAAGACTGAAATGAACACGAAGAGCTAGGTGGTGCCACAGACAGTTATTTTTTAAATTATATTTCCGCACATGAATCATTGTCAAACATTATAACTTTCTTAGGATGTTAGATTTGGCCTTTGACCATTTCAATATTTCAAAGTTTAAAGCCGCGTCCAAATTTTGAATATCAATACAATACTACGACTTATTTCAAGTGGAATTTAGCCCCTGGCGAAACAAAATGTCATAAAATTTTCTAAAAATGTGAAGTTTCACGACCGAAGCTAACAAAACCTGTTCCATCTGGATAAATTCAGGTAAAAACTAATCGGTCGTAATTCCTACACGAACATTTAAAAAAATATGTCAGAAATTCTAATAGCACTCCATAAGCTATTAAAACCAGCTCCTGTTCCCGACCTACAGCTCCACCTCCCTTCAGAGCTTTTACACAAGTGCGTTGCTTCTGAGCCTGTTTGCATCGCTGTTTGCTATATAGTTTTCTGGTTATAGCGTTTGGTGCATTCAACCCGTGATGTAACCATCCCCGGCCTCCCCCGCTTGTTGGGTGCTTGGAATAAACCTCTGTCCATCCGTCGCGTGCACCTAGCCATTAAGCTTCAACAGGGTCTTGTTGAACGCTTGTAAGCCTCGGGGTTGGGCGACCATACCAGATTTTCTATGTTGTATATGACCCCATTGATTCGCCCATCTGTAATAGGTCTGAACTGCTCAAGCCGCCGTCCTTCGGTGGTATTCCGCAACGGATTCTGGAACTCTTCTTACCAGCATTTTAAGCTGAAAGGGAATGTGGGACCTTGACAATGGGGTTTGAACTGAGATAGCCATGTGACAGCGCTTGCCGGAAAACCCCAGGTTTGATACGTCATTAGCACCAGGACTCACCCTATACAGTCCAATACCGCGCGTTTAGAGCGGGCAGTGGCCCTGCATCAGTCGTGCGCGGGTCCCTGCCATTGCATCGCCGAACGGCCGCCGTCAACCGTTAGGCCCATAGGGAACATTCGTGCGCTATTAAGTAGTACGCCCATAAAGCGTTGTTCCTCCGTAAAAGGTTAGCTCTGAGAGAAACAAGACATGAAACCAGTGGTTTTGCAGTGTGATCTACGCGACTGACAGCTCAGTTTAAATCCGATAGAGGTGTCATATTTCCTTTAAATTGATTCCCGTATTACCAACAGATTGTTTTCACTCATTCGCAATCGCTCCGTTCAACAGGGACAACAAAAGAGGCCAGCACAGGCCAAGAACAAAGTATGTACATTTTTTTCAAATAAAATTGTTTGCAATATGCGGCTGATTTTATTGCATAACTTGCATGTAAGGACAACACAAAATGAATAACAAAATAAAAACCCAGCAAAATTATATCGAGTGGATCTTCTATAGTTAGGGAGGATATCCTGGAAAATACGGTGATGTCAGAATTTCAAAACACCATTGCATCATGTCATAAATGTTATAGCAGTAGGGTAGAGTGGGGTAACGCGCCCACCTGGGTAAGACGCCTACTAGCATCTACAGACTGATGTAGGAACTGGAGCCTACATCTATTATTTTTTCTGGTTGCAATCTGGTCCTGAGCGTGTTTGGACGCGCCTGGTCTGCTCCAGTAATTTTCAGCAAACATTTGTTGTTTTTTGCCCCTCCGGATATAAAAACAAGCTATCTTAAAGTTGCGATTGTACTGGCATGCGATTTAGATGCACTCACGGCAATTTGTGAGGTTGAAACAGCGAGTTTGTGCCACATTTTGACAGCCACTATGCGTCATGGAAACGCCGCAGAATTGAGTAATATTTGTTGCGACGCTGCCGTTGCTACGTGGGTAAGACGCCTATGTGTAGTGCGGGGTAAGACGCCCCAGGCGCCTTACCCCAATATTTGGTAGGCGTTTTACCCCAATGGATGGGTGTGTCCTTAGGATAGGTAGGACATGGAGGTAGGGCTGCTATTACTATTACCACCATCACGACCACTACTGGTCGTGATGGCGAAGTACGTTGGGTTAGAAACAAATCACCGTAACAGAAGACATTGAGTTTCAAATATTAGTTCCTATAGCAAACAGGAAAGTTTTCGCGTTTGCTCTCATTTGGTCATGTCTTAAATCACTGATGGATCCGAAGGGGGCTAAAGGGGCCGTGGCCCACGCCAAAGCCTAAAAAGTATATTTTCCCCCTCAAGGCCAAATTTTGGCCGTTTTTTTCGTAAAAAATACTACGTTTCCGAGATTTCTTCTCGATATACCACCCCCCCGAAACGTTGGTTTGGCCCCTACAAAAGTTGCTCTTGGATCCGCCGATGTATTAAATATCTACCTTCGTCATGGATCTGCTGGAAGCACTGTTTGCATATGGCGATCCCGAACCATCATCGTCGTTAACTACATCTTCCAGATTATACATTCCCATTAGAGGTGGGAGTTTCGGGCAAATTTGCAGGCCCGGGCCCGGGCCCGGTCTGCTGCTGATTTTAGAAGCCCGTCACAAGCCCGGATTGTAGAAGAAATGGCTTATCAAGCCCGGGAAGGCCCGGTATAATGGAAAACCCATAAACGTCTATATCCAGCATTTATTTACTTTAAAGCTGTCTCAAATACATGTTTTAAGCCAATCTATCCTGGAAAAAGTTTTGGTTTCACCCAAAACTATATTAAAAATGTGTATGCAGCATCAGTAGCCTCAGCTATCTTAATAATTCAGCAGAAAATGATACTGAAAAAGCACACAGTATGAAACATGGCTTGATTATGATGCAAGCTTACTTCAGGTAATGACCATCGTCACCTTATAAAACAATGGGCGTTCTAGAGTATGCACATGGTAGCTATAAGAATCTGGATGAAATAAACCCACTCATATCAGACATTTCCTCCACGATTGCACTTTTATAAATCATTATATGCTGGCACGAGCCTCACAATTGAGTTCCAATAATGTTCATGAATAGAGGAGAGAGCAGTGACAAGTTTTCAGCTATAACGTTTCAGAATATCATGGCAGAATGGCGGCGAATGAACCAAAAATCTTCAACATTGTCCCTGAATTGATACATGTGAGCATTTTCTTTTAATTTAGTCCCTAAACAGCTTTGAAGATAGTCAAAAGATTGTTCTGCTTGACTGCTTGGATCAGCCCGATCTGCAAAGTAGGTAAGCCAACAGGCCAACAAGATCCATCAGCCTATCTTGATAAAGAACCACCAGTTTTCCACAGGTTCGCACCAAACATGGTAGAAAAAGATTGCACCAATCTCCACCAAAAAGTAAATATTACACAAAAAACAACTCGAGTTCACCCACATTACCATCACCATGCGGGCTTGAACACTATTTCTGCTTGTTTTGCTGTATTTTAGGGGATTGCGCTTAGAAGGTATCTGAAGCGCCGTGCTTGTCTACATTAGAACAATCATTTATAAAAATACTTTTCACTAAAATTTACCAGAATAGTAAGTTCATTACAGTTAAACTATTTCAATACTCTTGAAAATATATTTTAAAATTTCACGGATTAAAAATAAGCACAAAGTGTGTTGTGCATCTGTTTTGTTACTGAGAATAGACCACTTGTTGCGCAGTTGTTTCATATATGACACTTTTCTGGCTTTGTAAAGCTTTTCAAGCTGCTCTCAAGCAAGCCCGCGGAATGTGGCGTATCTGAAGTCCATCATAATTTGGATAGTCTGTTTTTGTGTTCTGTGTTTCTATGTTTCTGTACATTTTTCAGTGTGGTGGGAGGGAAGTGTAAAGTAAAGGTATCTTGGCAGGGAAGTGCTGTTATGTTCAAAGCTTATAAAAGAAGTTGTATTTCATAGAGGCCAGGGAAGTATCTCCACAAGGAAAATGCAACACATGATGTCAAGTATATTCATGTTTTGGTGCAATTTCAAAGGTTCCTTCTAAGGCTGACTGCTCTCTCCAGTATCTCCCCACAACTGACTAATTTGTTTTAAAGTACTTCGATCAAAAACATGTTTTCTTTGTGTCTATTCCCTTGCTTATACTAGCCTTTTCTGAGTGGATTCTGCATCTTTTGGGCAATGAAAGAGCAAGATGAAGCTGTGCAAGGGTCAAACCTATCAACATTTGTTCTTGCATCTAGAGTTAGGAGGCCAATTTGACAATTATGGACTCCCAATAGATAGTTTGTACCTGGCATTCACTTCACCATTTTTCGCAGAGGACATGGGAATGGCTCCATAGATGACATTTTCTTTTTACCTGAAGCAGAAAGCTTCTGGAAAGAATGTTCTAGCTAGAGCTAGGTGTCAGTATCAATATGTCAGCAGCAAATTGGGTAAATGACTTCTCCTTTGAAATGGTATACTGACAATATGGAAGTAACAAATAAGCTATCACAATTTATATTTTGTTCACCCATATATGACTTAAAGATTTTGAAGTCATTAGGATATTCATAAGATGACAGTACATCATGGATGTGTACAAATGTAGGCATTATTCAATATTTGATTATAAATATTGATACAGGTTTAAGTAACTTGCTTTTGACCCTGGCATGAGTAACAGATAGAAAGTTAGAGCTTCATGACGTTACATTCCTGATGTATGTCTTAAAGTCCATGTCTCAAAATTAATTATAAATGCATTTTCAAAAGCTGCAGGTGCATGAATAAGATTATGTTTTAATGGAAAAAAACTAGGTCTGTACTGAAAAAGGCTTATTTAACTTACAGAAAATTGACTTTGAAGTCCCAGTTCAGTTGAAGCCCGGAATGAGCCTGGGTGAAGCTCGTCATCAGCCCGTCATTGGCCTAAATCAGGCTTTCAGGCCCGGTCCAAGCCCGCGGGCCTGGGCCGGGCTTTTGCCCCAGGCCCTCGGGCCTGGAAAGTCCCACCTCTAATTCCCATCCTAATCTTGCCTTGACATACTGTTCCAGAATATGGGAAGACGTACCGAAGAAGAACCACTTGCAAGCAGAATGAACCGGAGGCGCTTTTACGTGCTCTGTGCCCCTAAAATATGTTGGGGCTCTATCTTAAATTGCTTTCGCGTTTTCCGTTGATAGGTAGAAAGCCTACCTGCTTATTTTTGCTGTGTCGGGCTTTAATGCCTCGAATACTCGAATACTTGCCCACTTTGTCACAACATTATCGTAAAGCATAATCACAACAATGTTCCCACTTGTTCATGTAGCGAGATACAGTAGGCGCTGGGCGTTATATGACGGCGTTTATTCCGGGGCTAGGGCGTTTTACCCCGCTATCGGGGCAAAACGCCTTTTTACATGGTCTCAAGAAAAAACAAATTTCGCACACTTTGCATAGTTCTAGAGTCCCAAATTTCTATCCGAGTGTAGACAAAAGATCACAGAACTTAATGAAGAAAACATGACGCAATTCCATCCAGGCAGGATTGGTACAGACACATTCTCCCTTAACACGCGCATTGACGGGGGCGGGTACCCGCCCCCCTCGGGTTTTTCGGAGATAGTAGAAAAACGGCGGCGCGTAGCGCCGCTGTACTTGGTATGCCTTTTTTCTCATCATTTTTACAACTTCTGTGAAAATTCTAAGGTTAGGTCATCTCAGGTCAGGTCACCAGTACAGGTCAAGTGACCCGACCTCAAAAAAAGTTTAAGATAGCATAAGTCGGAGCAGGGTGAACTTATTCGATTGAAACTCATATCACATAATGGCCCCACCGAGTTCTCTAAAATATGTTCCGGTATTTTTGATATCGATGACCTAAGGTCAGGTACGAGGCATGACCTCTCCATTGGAAATACATGGGAAAAATTGTTTTTACGGAATAACTCAGTAACGGATGGTGATAGAGCATTTATTTTAGCTGCATTAGACTCGCCTGGGCTTTGCGGTTTTAAATGATATGCATTTTATATAATTTGACCCTGACCTGACCTCAGGTCAGGTCAAATCTTTGATTTGACCTAGCAAGGTCAAATTATATATCATTCGATTCGGCTTGCTGAGAGGATTCATACAGTTTAAGTTGTTTTGCTCTATCTTTACTTATTCAGATGTAATGGCCGAAAAACTGAATTTACATATTATCCCTATGACGGGCATGTTTTGACCTATCGTGACCTTAAATGTGACTTGGCAAAAAAACGGTTCAAATGTTTTCGATGGATAGGTGGATGGGCAGCCCAACGCCGTTTACCGTTTTTCGCTACCTACCGTGGTTCTCGAGATCTTAGGGGGGCGGGTACCCGCCCCCCGTCAATGCGAAGGTGGCTCAGACCCCCGTCAATGCGCGTGTTAACGTATGCGTCTTACCTCACTCTACCCTACTTGGATGCCAGTCAATCTACATTGTTTTTCCATGGAACTTTGTGCTCAAACCAAATTTGCGAGTGCTGAAAGTATCGAGGTGAAGGTCAATTTCATTCCAAGTCAAAAGGCTCGGGCATGAGTATATGGGAAACGGGTGAGTCGATTTCACACCCACGTTATTATTAAAAAAACAATGAGTTCCATTGTAATGAAATCGTAAGGAAAAATGAAAATATATGCGTGCTTATCTAAGACCAAGATACCATTGGTTAAATTTAATAAATAATACGATTTTTTGGGGCTGATCGAGGCGCCAACTGCCAGGGTCATATGAAGTCGTCAACTCTTGGTTACATTTGAGGCCCAACGCCACATGTGCACGTGCGCACCGTTCTTCGATAGCTCAGAAACTGCTGGCTCTATTAGGCTGAAATTTGGTCGCGGGACCGAGCCCGCCCAGAGGCAGGTTTCGGCGTCCTGCCCTAGCCCGATCCTAGTTAGTTCCCCTTCCCCTTCGACGCCATTTAACCTCGTTATTGGTGCATCGGTAAACCCCAAGCAAAAATTGTGAACCCAAGGCCTTGAACCTGTGGATATGCCATTCACTTCACATTGTCGGGTCACTTAATAAAACCATTTGTATCAATACAATTATTGGTGTTGACAGACTTATGTCAAAAGACCAAAATTAAGAAAACTGCTTCATTGGGAATGCACAAAAAATGAGAACGTCTGGAAAATATATATTTTCCTATCAATGCCACTCAAGTCAATTTCAAATCCTCACAATTTCAGGCTCTGAAGTCACGTACAACGAAAACACTGAAAAATAGATATTTGAACTTTGTGAGATAATCCGCGATTATCTAAGCACTCGTTAATATTTTACGCCATAGCATCAGACTGAATAACGATGAACTTTGCACCTGTGGGATTGTTTTACGCGATGAGAGGATTCTAATGATGCCGCAAAAGGTACTGAATAGATATCAAGAGATATCAAGAGTATCAAGAGTACTCAAGAGATATCAAGTCAGAAACTACAATCACCTCATTGGTTTGAGAAAGGGTAGCTATGTGGTGATGGGTTGCCGAATGTCGGCGATAAGCCGCTAAATGTCAGCGATGCAGTGAGCGCTTCACGTTGGGCCAACAATCGTGGAGGATTCTGATCTGGTAAGAAATCGTGATTAGCCAACATGTTGCATTATATTCTATTGTACTGCATTTACCTCGTGGCATTCATCCCTAACAGAATGGTTTTTACTCAGCCAGTGTCAAAAACATCAATGGAAGTTAACAAGGAACATCACAACATACTGGCGCACACATACACATCTCGCATACGCAGATCTAAACAGCTTGTGTGGTGGCACATCTCAAAAGCTTTTCGAGCCTGCGTTTGAAATTACAAGGCGTGCTCCTGCGATTACTGTCTGGTAGAGTGTTGAAAGCTGCTGGCGCGCGATATACAAATGATCTTCTCCCAGATTCCGATCTAATTCGTGGGAGAGACAGATCGGCATCCTGCCGTGTTGGTCGCTCACGATGCTAGCGCTGAGTCACTATTTAGTGAGCCAGAGCAGCTGGTTTGCCGGCTACCATCACCCGCTTGAACATAGCTTAATTTCTATCTAAGAAAGTACAATTTCATTTTTGATTTATACATTTGCTGATTAATTTTGAAATAGACCAACCGTTGCTGAAAGAATGTATGATAAAGGCGCTAGCACATTTTCAAAGTCCTCGATCGTGACAAATGATGACAGGATGATAGTTACAGCACTTGTTATGACCACTATGCAGCCTTAGAACTCGCCCCGTCACCAAACCGATGGTAATGATGTGATTTCCTAATTGGGTAAACAGCGCAAGGTCTTACCCACTTAACACAAATGGGACAGTGCCAGTAGATATCACATGACAAAAAGGCTTACCCAAAATAAAGATAGTAAATATAGATATATCAGCATCAAAGGCATGAACAAAAGAAAGAAAACATAAATATCTATCAGTGCAAAACTGTGTTCCTTGAGGGTTGCAAAATACTGGAATGAAATACTCTATCTGGGCCACGACATATTCCATTCTTTAAAATGTGTCTGCAACTTAAAACCCATTTATATATCTAACCTGACGGAGTTCCTTAAAATATTACTGCTGGTCTACATATAACAAACAATTCATGTATTAAACGCAGAATTTTACGCATTCTAGTGCATGACTGCTACCGAAATAGTATGAGAGCGTGAAGACTGTTCAAGACATAAAACTCGTATACTGCACTTGCCGATCATGACACATCGTGTATCAGTTGAAATACGTACCTGCATTGCATCTAAACATGTGAAACAACGATAGGCAATCCCCACAGTCAGTACTATGTGAACATAGGCGCACAAGAGCATAACGCCAAGGCTTCTGAGAGACGTCATGACAACAACCTTCAGAAAAGTATGGCAATATTCTCCCAGTTTTCGGACGGATGCCTTGCTTTGACTAACACTGACGTCCAACAAAGTGTCTCACCGCTCGCTGTGCAATGCAGAGCCTGGGAGCCCATGACCTCTTCACCAGAGACCAGCGGCCCCCTCCCCCCGGGATGTGACCCCGTGAGGTACCTCTGAGTCGTGACCGCCGGCGCCGGCCGCACTATATAACCGCGAGCCGGAGTCCGCACAGCATCAGTCCCGCATCTCACCCCTCGGGAGCAGCACGCCTCAAACATGAAGGTAAGACTTAAAGATTTAACATTGACCCACTATAGCTGTCTAGAAGAGTGATAAGGCCCAGTAAAGCCGACAGGTAGGTTAGCTATAGGGATAAGAGTTGGCTAAGGCTTTCCGCTGACGTGACATTACTATTCACTCGAGAGCGATATAGTTTTAGTTGATGTTTTCTGGACTTTGGTGAGACTTTTTGTGTCGCATATGAGCATATCGCACAAAACTTGTCCCCGGTTGTATTTGACACTAATCGTATTCATTTTCACCAGGTATTTGCGGCTATTCTCCTGCTGGCGGCGGCTGCAGTGGCCGCTCCCGACGGTCAGGGCTACGGAGCTCCGAGGAGGAGCAACGCCGCGGTTTCCCAGAGCTACGGAGCTCCCCAGAACGGAGGTCAAAACGGACAGAGCTACGGAGCTCCCCAGAATGGAGGTCAGAACGGACAGAGCTACAGAGCTCCCCAGAACGGAGGTCAGGCTGGACAGAGCTACGGAGCTCCCCAGAACAGAGGACGTGGTGGACAGAGCTACGGAGCTTCCCAGAACGGAGGACGTGGTGGACAGAGCTACGGAGCTGCCCAGAACGGATACGGTGCCGCCGAGGAGAGCTTCCCGCCTCAGCCGTACGAGTTCCAGTATGAGGTGAAGGACAACCAGGGCAACGACTACGGACAGCAGGAACAGTCGGATGGCTCGCGGGTGGAGGGACAGTACCACGTGCTGCTTCCCGACTCACGCATGCAGACCGTCACATACTACGTGGAGGGCGACTCGGGCTTCGTGGCCAACGTTGAGTACGAGGGTGAGGCGCAGTTCCCCGATCAGAACGGAGGACAGTATGGTCAGGGCAACGGTGGTTATGGCGGACAGTCGTCTAACTCTGGCTACGGTAGCCAGGCTTCCAATGGAGGATACAACAGCCAGTCTTCCAGCTCTGGCTACGGTGCCTCTCAGCCCAGCAACGGGTACGGAGCACCCTCCAGTGCACCCAGCAAACCGTCCACCAGCTACGGAGCATCTTACTAGGGATTCAGCCGGAATGTGAGTAAGACATGTGCGTGACAGAGAATGATTGCGTGCTGTATCTTTTGAATTCCATTCTCCCTGTATCGATGTATCTTTGTTTCAATTTCTGCGAGAGAGTTGGAATAATCTGATTTTTGCTAGCTGCGAGTACAAGTATTTATAAAGAAATGAATAATTGAATGTTTGATTACGGATCAGTGTACGTCTTTGACATGATGAACTTGCGCCATTGTGGTATAAATAAACTGTCATGAACATTCGGGGTGTTCATCCTGGTTTCAGAAACAATGGCGTTGCTACGGGTTTTCAAGCGGGGGGGTGGAGCCAGAGTGGGGGTAAATTCTTAAATCCCCTACGTCAGCTAAAATTCGGCATTTTCAATGGTATTTCCTGCCAAAAGTGGAGGGAGTCGGCTCCCCACTTTCCAAGAGTGGGAGAGCTCCCCCTCAGAACACCTGATGGCGACGCCCCTGCACAGAAACTATCATGCATAGGGGTTTACATGTATGGCGCCATCCTAGCGGAAAGTAATGGTGGGTCTCCACTGAACTCTGAAGCTTAAAATCATCATTACACGACTGCATCTGCACCAGGGGGCAGCCAAAATCTGCTCCAGGAGGGAATCAGCTCGCTACGGGGCGGTACCTCAGAGAGAGGGGCATTCAATTAGTGGATGGTACATCGTATCGGGGCGATATGGGCGCATGTTAGTGTGTGTAACGGATCCAGAGGGCGGTGAAAGGGGCGGCACCTCAGAGAGAGGGACACTGAATTAGCGGATGACACCTCTTATCGGGGCGTGAATGCTCGTGAAGTCATGTTCTATAGATGTAGAGCGTTCAACAACGGACCTGGAACAATTGTTCTGATACTGATGTCTTACATCGTTTGTCGCACGTTCACTGGCAGTCGCAGACAACCGTCCCACTATCTGGACACCTCTCTCCATACAGCGGTGCCCCCTCGCCAAATGTTCCCCACTACTTCCCGGCATTTGAGACACTAACCCTTAAAAAAATCATATAAAAACGCAATGGGATGACCTTCCTAGGAATACACAAAATGCACCCTCTAAATGGCCTCTACCGCCTCCCGGAGAGCTCTAATTATGCTACTGTGCCTCCATCCCCTGCTTTCCAGTTCATCCTTACCGAAAGCCTAGATCCGTCGCTGACCAAAAACGGGATGGCTGATCTTCTGAAGAAGGCCATTGGCATTATAGGAGTGGAAGGCACTATAGGCAGGAGTGCAGATCTCTATTTCTTTGGGGGCGGGCTCCGGTACCACCATTACTATTATGAGAATAATGAATGAAGATTTGTTTCTTTGTTTATTTCAGTCAACCGCCAACAAAGACTGCACTCTATTAACAGGCGAAGTCACCTTTCTAAAAATATGAATATACGTGCCTTGTTTTTAGCGGTGTACAAAAACACACGTGTTAACACCCACCCCAGTGGGCCTCCGAGCCACCTTCACCTTGGTTGGGGGGGGGGTGAGGGAGCGTGTTCAAACAATACCCCCACCCCCCCTCGAACTCAGCTCTTACGCGGGATAGCAAAAAAAACGCGAAGCTGGTTAAACGTTGATAAAAATTCATGAAGAAACTGCATCGATCACTTTTCAGCTCAGGTCAATATTGAGGTCATGACAGGCCAAAGAAGGTGGCATGTTAGAGTAATAGTTCTGGGCTCTATCGTCTGACAGAGTTGAGTTAGAACCATTTTTAGGCACCATTCGCTTTCTCGTCACGACAAATCGAATGATGTGCGATATGACTGAACTATGTCAAAACATAAAAAGGACCTGACCTAAGGCTAGGTCAAGGTCACTCACTGGCTTCTAGGTTAAGGCCAGTCCTATTCTCCATTGTCGTACCATGAAATGAATCTCCCGTGCAAACAAACATGACAAGGTGAAGAGGAGAACTAGTCCAAATGTTAACTCGTCTGGATAATCATTGGGCAGCCCTAGAATATGAAAGCATGAAATGAAAAAATGAAATCCCCCAATTTGTGTTAGGGTTCCTACCCACAGGCACATTTGCCAAGCTACAAGAAGCATTGGTATGGGTATTTAATACGCACGTTGACGGGGGGCGTGTGCTTTCCCGCTCTTGTTGCTGTAGATAGCCTAAAAACGGCGACGCGCATCACTACTTTACTTGGTTTACATCTTTTTTTAACCTCTGTCAAAATGCTGTGTCCAGATTTTTTCAAATCAGGTTAACCCTGCAGTTCATGTTGGCTCATCTGCAAAAAAAAGCTTAGGATAGCATAAGTACGAAAGGGTTAATCTCTCAATCTGACATTTATACTACAGAATGGTCCCACTGGGTACTGCAAAATTTTGTTCAGACATCTTATATACAAATGATCTACGTTCGGGTACGAGCCGTGATATATCCATTGGAAACACATGAAGGAAATAGTTTGAGCTCAATTTATTCGTCGGGAATGGAGATACGGCGTTTATTTTGACGTCATGCGGTTTGCCTCATCCTCGCGATTCTAATGATTGTGTGTTGACCCAATTTGATGTTGACCTTACCCTGGGTCATGCTGAGTGTTAGCAAGGTCATATTATATATCATTCAATGCAACTTTCTGAGAGAATCCAAGGGTAGATAATTACGATATTTCTAGATAATTTTGCTAAAGCAATTTGATGTTGACCTTACCCTGGGTCATGCTGAGTGTTAGCAAGGTCATATTATATATCATTCAATGCAACTTTCTGAGAGAATCCAAGGGTAGATAATTACGATATTTCTAGATAATTTTGCTAAAGCTGTTCTACGTCAGATGTTATGACTGAAAAACCTTCATTTCCATCAAATCCCATTATATCCCCATGGTGACATGTTTTAGCCTCTGGTAACCTTGGATCTGACCTTATGAAATATTCAATAGAACATTTTCTTTAGAGCTTAGGTCATCCTTTTTTGAGCCAATCATCCTCCCTTTTGACTCGGCTCAACCTTGCTCGCTCAAAAAATCTGTCATCCGATCTCAGTTTCTTCGGGCACTTCGTGGATCCTCACCTGGAAGCCCTCGTAAGAGGAGCCTCAAAAAGATTTTCGACCTCTTCTCAAAAAATGGGTACCCGAACCATCTCCTAAAAAAGCTGCAGGTCGAAGCTCTAAATCCACGCCCCAGGCCACAAAATCGGGGTAATGATGCGCCTCTTGTGTTACCTTTCGTTGACGACGCTCTCGGTGACCAGGTCAAGCGGATCGTTCGAAATTCTGGCCTTCCCATGCGGGTGGCGTGGAGAAGCGGCACGTCCCTGAAGGATCTTTTGGTCAGATCCGCGCTGGAACCAGTGCAGTGCCCTGGGGGAGGCCGTTTCTGCCACGCCTGTCATGCAGGTATCCATGGGAAATGTCATGCCAAAAATGTAATTTATAGGATAGATTGTAAGCTTTGCGAACCAGGCAAGTCATTTTATATCGGTGAGAGCCAGAGGGCCGTTAGACTAAGATTTAACGAACACTTAGGTGATGCTAGAAATAAGAGGCAGGAAACACCTTCCGGCCAACACAGATTAACCATGCATCCGAATGATGAGCTGACAGCAGACAACTTGAGCATCAAAATTCTAAAATACGCCAGTGATGGCCCAAACAGAAAAATCGCAGAATCATTCCTCATTCGGCGCTACAGACCTACTCTCAACACGCAAACATCTTCCTGGCCACTCTTGCGGTAAATTCGACATACGGGGACACTTTCTCAGACGCATGCTCAGACATAACACACCATACACATTGTTCCATTTCACCTTCGGCAAGAGGGTATTGGGACTGCCGACACTTTTTGTTTCGACCAAAAGTTTACCTTAGGCCTCCAGTCACTCAGTATTTGGAAAAAAGTTACCTCAGGCCTCTAGCCACCTCCATCTTTCACCCCTCGCCTGACAACGGTCCAAGACCGAAACGTTGTATTTACCTCATCCCACGCTTTTTTCTTCTCATCTTTACCTTGACGTAGCCTTTTTGGGCTTTTTAAGGTTTAGACGTTTTAGTTTCTGGACTTTGGCGTTTTAGGCTGCCAGTCTTTTAGCGCTTTTACTGTCATCTGTATCATCTTTTTACGGCCCTAGGTCATTCCCACAACACTGCGGTTTATGGCACCCTATCTTGAGCAGGCCTTCCGAGAACTTATTATTTTGTCGCGCTTTGATTTATGCGTGTATGCAAGAGAGTGTGAGCACACATATTTATAAGCCAATAGGAACACAGCCAGTAATGCAAATCTTCATAACATTTACCAGTATTCAAGAAACAGAACGTACTCACTGTGCTGTAAATCCATTTGCATGGGTCATATCTTCGTTGTTTCTTACTCTTCCAAACGGTGTGATTAGGCACATACTTATGTTCCTTTTCCTTCAACCCTCGCCCAACCAAGAGGCACTAAGGGTTTTCAGAATAGCAGAAAAACCGCGAGGCACAGCACCGCACTTGAGGAGTCTATCTCTCACCCCATAAATTGTCCACCATCCCTGATTTTTACCCCGGGCTACACTGGGTCAGGTCTCTAGGCAAGGTCAAACAGGATTGCCTCATTTCAAATTTTGAGTTCTACCATAGCTACATTTCAGAGCCGATCGGTTTGAAACTGCCTACGCTTGATGAATTTTACGTTTCTTCCAGGGTCTACAAAATGTATATTCGAGATCTATTTGGTGACCTGAGGTCAGGTCACAAGGTTACTTCTCCCATAGGAAAATCATGGGACAAGCTCTCTTATTATTTAGAAGTCACAAAAATAACTTCAAATGCCCAGATTTCCCAGAAAGACATTCTTGACCACATTTTCACAGATTCAAGGGGAGATATTTGTCCTTTGACTTATCTAAGGTCATCACAGGTCACCAGGTGTCAAACATAGCGTTTTAGCGGTAACTTTTGACCTAATCAAGCTAGAGCGCTGAATTAAACGTCATCGTGTATGTCTTATCACTGACTGATTTGATATACCGGCGAGGTCACTTTGACGTTTCGAGACCTCAGGTCATGTTAGATCAAGAGGTGCCCTCTGGAGGTCAAAATACTGGCTGGAGGTCATTATTTTTCACATAGCGGAGAAAGCCTATCAAATATACTATACCAGATCTGAATAGCTCTAATGGCGTGGAAACTAAGCCCAGGTTTCATAGGCATTGGATATTTTAGTGGAAATAGCCTATCGTGGTCCAATGTGACCTCTGGAGGTCAAACTATTCACCGAAGCGTTAAAATGTGCAAGTACAATCATACTGAATTCACGCCAGCTTTCCAGTGCACTTTGCAGATTTGCACTAACCCTCATATTCTCGGAGTGCGCGGGATTGGGAAAATATGTGGGGGAAAGTGAGTGGGGCGAACGTGGCGCGGGATCCCCGGGAGCGTGGGTTAAAACAGAAAAAAATGGACAAATATTTCTCCTCCAAAGCAAAGTAAGGATGAATCGGCAAATGATTACAACCGCTCTCTGTTTCTATGTATGCTTACATAATCTTGTCCTCCCTTTGGAGACTGCTTGATTCTGATATGCCTCTGAATTATCTGCTCCTGAAACTGGTTTCTTTTCCAGCAAAGTCAGAATGTATGCGCGTCAGTGGCACTGACGCCCATACATTCTGTATTAGGCTTATGAGAGAGACAATATCAATTTATCGCAATCAAGACATACCGCGGAAATATTTTGCCAGTTCCATGTCATTCCTTGGTCTTGTCTGTCTCATAAGCCTAATACTTCCAGACCAATGACAAAGTAACATGTTAAGTTCGACCGAGGGAAGGTGAGATGTATGTATGTTACAGGGTGGATGGAAAATCTGGATGTTTAAAACGACCCTAGGGTGGTTAAAACAACCCTGACGGACCAGGGAGGTTTTAACCCTCCGGGGGCCATCGATGGCCTAGGTTTTCGGGATAGCAGAAAACGACGAGGCGCGCACCGCGGTTGAGGGCTCTACCTCTGTCTTTTCATCATCCGAAATTTTTCCCGGGTCCCCAAGGTAGGTCACCAACGAGGTACAGGTCCTACTTCACATTTGGCTCTGTAAGAGCTACATTTCAGTCGATCGATTTGAAACTTCCTACACTTCTGCCCTCCGGGTCTAGGTGTTTCGGGATTTTCGATTTCGTGCCTGAGGTCGGTCGGGCGACCTCTCCCATTGGAAAGCATGGGGAAGCTTTTCATGATATAAAAGCCACAAAAATGATTGCAATACTCAGACTGCTCAGAACAACGTTTTTGGACACCCTTTCACGGATCCCGGGGTTATTTGCTTTACTTTTCCAAGGTCATCCAGGTCCAGAGGTCAAAACAGTATTTTGACATAACGTTTGACCTAATTGGCTGGCGGTGAAACAAACACCATCGTGTTTGTTTGTCTGGTTTCTTTGTTCGGGTCCTTTTGCCTTTCGTGCCTCGGTTATTAGGTCCGGGTGACCTCTGGCGGTCAAACCACTGGCGGGGGTCTTTCGTTCCCATGCGGAAAAGTACTGGCATTTGTATCAATGTCTTACCGGCCTCTGCTCTAATGACTAGGTTATGCCCGTTTGTAATCATTGCTATTTGGTGAAATAGCCGATCTTGCCTATTTGCCTCTGGGGTAACCATTGCCTGGCACTAAACTGGGTTTTATATTCGCGCTTTTTGTTTGTTTGGCTACGCCCTTTTTGGGTTGGGGGGCCTCGCCCCGGTGGGGGGTGGGCCGCCCGGGGGGGTTAACGACCGGGCAGGGCCGTTATATACACTAGGGGTGTCCAGATTTCGGTCTTTTCGAAAAATCGTAGAAAGCCGTGGTTTTTCCCATGGTTTCAAGCATTCTGAGTTCATATATGCACAATAAATCAGGTTTAAACAACATTTAGGGGTCGCGAATTTGATTTCAAAATGGGGATTTTGGCCATTTTTTGCCAAAACTGGGACAAAAGTGCATATAACCAGACCGTTATGGATAGTATCAATACAAATGCATGTTTATTGAATAAAATAGCTCATTAGCTTTCGTTTGATACCAGTTTGGTATTAATACCACTTTTGGTTGACGTTTTATAGGCATCCAATCATACAGTTATGGCCCGTCTCTGAGCGTCACTGACCTAGCGTGGGTTCAATTCCAGCTGCAGGGCACTCTACCGGAGGCAGGGAAAACGCTGCGATTGACTGCTGTTTAGCGAAATGCTACTGGTATTGCACCCATATTTTTGGACGCACTTCATAATTAAGTAGCTACTTGACTATTTAATTAGCTAATTAATTGATTAATTCAGATATCAATTGATTAAGCCCTGCTTGTAGGTACAGTTACAGCTAATGATGCACATTCTGTTTTCAGGCCGGGACAGACGCTGCGGCCAATTAGGAAGTAAAGAATTGTGTTTCTGTCTGTTTGGCCTTTGTGTTTTGTATGGCATGGCCCAATCACAGTCAAGAACGTGGTTCACCACCACATCCGACTTGGTTGGGCACCCGTTACCAACCATAACGGGTGCAAAGTTTCCCATTTCCAGCCAGGTCCTGAGGCGTTTTCTCCACGCCTTACAATACGCAAAATACCGGATGAGGCGTCTATGAATACTATTGACGAAGGTGAGCAGTTTTGGAAGATGGCGCGCATCAAAACATTGCAGCACAGAGCCCATAAGGTAAAGCTGACTAAGCTGTGGAAGACATGGAGGTGCTTGCAGAAAAGCAAGAGCGACGCCAGCTCTGACCGACGCGAGGTGTTTCGGAAGGCTCTTAACGAGCTGTGCGACATCGCGACACCTTATTCGCAGAAGGGATACTGGACGACAGGCTGCTGATGCTCGCTCCAAGCAGGATATATGCTTCTATCAAAATAAACTCGAAGACCTTTTCAGCACCATCAGAGGTTTAGATAAGCTCCACGAAAGGAGAAACAAAAGGACGAAAGAGAAGATATGGAGCTGAGAACCGAGAAAAGGCGAGAAGAGAAAGCAAAGCAGAAGACTCATGAGTGACCAGCCGAAAGCAGTTCGCTCACAAGAGGAAATAGAGGTGGATGAGGACGAGACGGACGAAGAGCAGGACATGACGTGGGCACCGGGTACGAAGCAACCGAGGAAAAAGGATGTCAACCTCATTCTGCACCAAAATATCATGTATCATTTAAGACGCTGTATTACACCAAGCTCTTCATGTTTGTTGACCGGCTGGGCCTGAAGCCGTGCTGCGTCGCATGGTGCGTGCACCAACGCAAGAAACCGCACCATGCGACGCAGCAGGGCTTACAGCTCCTCCTCCAGGCTCAGCCGGTCAGCAAACATAAAAAGCTTTGTGTAGTAAAGCGTCTTGGTTGATGGTAATAATAATTGTTAGGTTTAACGACGCTCCAGGTGCCAAGGTTATACGGCGTCACCATCTCTCACCCTGTTGGGGGGGTAAGATTGACCTATTCAGAAGCTCCGTCGGGACTCGAACCTGGGACCGATGGCTTAGTGGATAGACGCGCTATCCACTAAGCCACTCATCCCCCGTCTTGGCTGATATATGATATTTTGGTGCAGAATAAGAATGACGTCCTTTTTCCTCGGTTGCATCGTACCCAAGTGTCCACGCCATGTCCTGCTCTTCGTCTATCTCGTCCCCATCCACCTCCATTTCCTCTGGTGAGTGAACTGCTTTCGACTGGTCATCCAAGACTTCGCATCGTCCCGGCGTCATCTGCTTTGCTTTCTCCTCTAGCTCTTTTCGGTTCTCAGCTCCATATCTTCTCTTTCGTTCTTTTGTTTCTCCTTTTGAATAGCTTATCCAGACCTCTGATGGTACTGACAAGGTTTTCGCGTTTATTTTGGTAGAAGCTTATATCCTCCTGCTTGGAGCGAGCATCAGAGCTGGCGTCGCTCTTGCTTTTCTACAAGCACCTCCATATCTCCCACAGCTTAGTCAGTTTTACCTTATGGGCTCTGTGCTGCAATGTTTTGATGCGTGCCAGCTTCCAAAGCTGCTCACCTGCGTCAATAGTATTCATAGACGCCTCATCCGGCATTCTACGTCTTGCTTGGCTTGGAGAAAACGCCTCAGGACCTGGCTGGAAATTGGAAACTTTGCACCCGTTATGGTTGGTGACGGGTGCCCAGCCAAGTCGTATGTGGTGGCAGATCACATTATTGACTGTGATTGGGCCATGCCATACAAAACACAATGGTCAAACAGACAGAAACGCAATTCTTTACTTCCAAATTTGACCGCACTGTCTGTCCCAGCCTGAAAACAGAATGTGGCGATATAGCCTAGACGCTGAAGGCGCCCTATAAACCCCAATACACACGAAAACAGAATGTGCATCATTAGCTGTAACTGTACCTACAAGCAGGGCTTAATTAATTGATATCTGAATTAATCAATCAATTAGCTAATTAAATAGTCAAGTAGCTACTTAATTGTGAAGTGTGTTCGAAAATATGGGTGCAATACCAGTAGCATTTCGCTAAACAGCAGTCAATCGCAGCGTTTTCCCTGCCTCCGGTAGAGCGCTCTGCGGCTGGAATTGAACCCACGCATAGGGCAGTGGCGCTCAGAGACGGGTCATAACTGTATGACTGAAGGCCTATAAAAAGTCAACCAAAAGTGATATTAATACCAAACTGGTATCAAACGAAAGCTAATGAGCTATTCTATTCAATTAACATGCATTTATATTGATACTATCCATAACGGTCTGGTTATATGCACTTTTGTCCCAATTTTGGCAATAAATGGCCAAAATTCCCATTTTGAAATCAAATTCGCGACCCCTAAATGTTGTTTAAACCTGGTTTTTTGTGCATAAATGAACTTAGAATGCTTAAAACCATGGGAAAAAGCACGGCTTTCTACAATTTTTCGAAAAAACCGAAATCTGGACACCCCTTATATACACCCTAGGGTCGTTGCAACCACCCTGACCGGGCAGGGCCGTTTAACGACCCTAGGGTGGTTTTAAACACCCTGACCATTTGAAGGTCTGCTTGAGAACTATCTAACGAACAACTGCCTGCAAATGAATGAATACTACACGCGGCTGATGAAAACGAATGTTTGTATGTGGCTAACTTATGACACCTTTTCATCTTGCTGGGGTCCAAATGCAAAACTAGTTGACATGTGTACAGTTTAAATTAGCGTCTGTACATACTAACCAAAAACAATTTTCCGATTTTTGTCTTCAAATTATCACGCAATATGTTCTTTGTATGACAATGCTTCAGATTCTGCTTGCATCTGACGAAAGTCTACGAAAATATATGGAGGACACGATTTCTAAGCTCCACCAAGGTTTATTCACTTATCTTGTTAGAAATGCTCGGAATATTGTATTTTGGAAAGTTTGAACTGGCTTAGAGTAGGTCAAACACCAGAATCAAAAGAATATATGTATAAAACGGGCTTGAAAAAAGACAGAATTCGGTGCAAAGAATTTCACATTTATCAATTTACGGGCGCACAGCTACCTATTAGTTGAGGTGGACCCAAATTCATTTGCTATCGAAAAAAACAATCAATAAAAAACAGACGCTGTCGTACCTACTTTGTGGTAGCACGGACATGATTTGATGCAGGCGTCAATATATACATATTTTAGGGGAATGGGCAGAGCTGGAAAACATTAATATTAGCTTTCAAAACCTTTAGAAAAAATCGGAAAATGTTTCCGGGGACGGTGAGCAGTATAAACTGCACTACTTGACAGAGGCCAGTCTCGCATTGAGCAGTTGTTTTACAGTGAAGCTGAATATAAAATGGTGCAAAAGTGGAGAATTGGGACAGGCTCAGGGGAAGTCGGGACACCTCGGCTGGTACAACGGCAGAAGGCATAGTCAACTGCAGTTGAAGCACCGTTGGGATGATTACGATACAAATATTTAAAACCAATATACGTTTATTATAGCACATATAGCACGCACATGCATACACTGTCACATACATTTATGGTTCTAAGAAAAGAACCCACATATACATAGCCGCAAAACGAATAGGATGTGTATTGAAAGAGTGGTTCGGGAGAAAACAAGAACAAACAACGATCCTTTTGAGAAGCGAGGTCATTGACAGATATGAGGTAAGAAGTGAAGAGGACACCAGGAGCAGCGAGGTCAGGCCTGACGCCAGCCCCTGGAGACCAAACAGCAGGAGGTCCAGACCAAACTATACAGAAGGAGTCAAAGTTGCTCTTGAATTTATCGCTCATGTTGTGTAGTTCATACACGAAAACAAAATTATCAGGACAATTCAGAAGGCCGGACATGTGCATTTAGATATTAGTAAGAATCTAAGCATATATTTGTAAGACTTTATTGTAAGTCCATGGCAGCGCCCAGACCGGCCACTGCACCGCCTTCTGCTGGAACCCGCCAGCAGTGCGCTGGCACTACATTAACGATGCTTCTATCATGGAAGTGCTGCCGCAACAGTGAAGACGGCATCAGCATACCTGCTCTGGTATGCCGACAGAAATGTGCCACGATGCACCCGTGATTGGGTCTAGGTGTGCGTTGTGCTTTGGAATGAAGAGTGGATTAAAATCTAGTCGAGAAGATATGTGTTAAATATTTACCAGGGATATTTGACGTGTTCGTATGGTGTTTTTAGAAATATAAATGTTTACTATATCTTTTTACTTTTTTATCTGAGGTATATTTTGTCGCAAAGATACCAACGTTACCAATGTATGTGATTGATGTCGTTCCATGGTGACGCGTTTTTTTCTTGAGGATCCCGTCTACATTTTGTTCTATAGCATTCGTGATAATCGTGGTAATTCTAGTAATTGATGGATAAGTGGCTATAATTTTCTCCGTGCATCCCGGGTATTTTAGCCACAAAACGATACGCTTGGGAATGTGATCGCAAAATAGTATACCCCATCCCAGTTCTCCCAGGCCACCATTTTGCTAAATATTCCTCGAGCCAAAGAAAATAATTAATTGTGCTTCCAATCGTTACATTCCTAACGCCCGTAAAAAAACTTGAAACCAAAGGAAAATGAAAACAGCGGCGACAAACAAACTGTAAAACGTATTTCAAGCATTTTACAAAAACCACTTACTTACATAGATTCTCATATCGCCCACATCACTGGCCAGAGGAGAAAAATAATCCGTAGCAATGTGGGAGCTTTTCTTGGAGCACCAGTCAATAAAAACAAACAAGATGGTGTGCCCATGGTTTGAGAAAATAATGCCGTCCCAGTTTTTCCCACAGTCTCCCACTGCATCAATCAGTAAGCCCTTTGTTGCATCTACTCGCGCAGACAGTAGGATGACAGACAATGGTAGGAATTTGTAGTTTTTTGCGCTTTTAGCTGTCTTGCTTTTTAGATGCCTTGTTTGTTTGACTTTTTACTGTGTTCTGCTCTTTTATACTTTGTATTTGACCCAAGAACTGAAAAGCCTTGTAATGGAGATATCAATAAAGTACTATAACTCTAACTATGAGAGTATAAATCATGCTGAGGCATCATTGCAGAGAAGTGCTCTAATAGTATGTTGTTGAAAAAATGTTAATATTATAAGCACACTAAAAATATAGTATAACGTCGAAACAATTGAATAGGCTTCTACTCAACCTTATCTGTATCATTTGCGCTGAACGTTTACTGATAATACTTGAACGCAATGCAAATAATTCGAGCATCCTTTTATTTCGCCCCATTCATATTTAAATGCATTCTTGTGCATACATCACTGCCGTCGTGGCCCGGTCACATGTCCGCCAACACTTGCGTTTTCTCGGGTGCACGCCCTGAGGCAGTTTAAGTCACGTGATCCAAACTGCCTCAGGGCTCGGTGGAGAGTGTCAACAATAGGACAATCGCGTTGGCAAGGCTGACAGGCAAAAGCAACATGAGGTTGTGCATTTACAAGGCGTTGAGGTAAGCGACACACACTCGACATGAAGCGCAGGTCCTGAACAAGTCACTGGATTCGATTGTTCCTATTAGTGTTCTCGTTTCAAGAGTATGCTGGTGTAAGCTTTCTACTGAGGTTACATGACGTCGGAGGGAAAGGAGAGTAAGCTGGGCTGGAGCTAGGTCAGCGCGCCAAATTCTGCCTCTGGGTGGGCTCGAACCCGCGACAGTCCGCACATTCAGAGTGCCTAAGACCAAGCCGAGGTTAACACCCGCAATGGAGAGGGGTCTGGTACTAACGCGCACTGGAGAGGGGGCCTGGTAGGTTCCCCCTAAGATCTCAGAAATTAAGAGGTGTAGAAAAATTAGATTTCGGAGGTGGGTGGGGGCTATGGTGATCTCCATCATGACCAATTTTCATTGACCTAGGTCAATATCTTCAAGGTCGAACGAAGCCATAAAGGCCCAATATTGGCCATGCTGTGGACCGATTGGTAAATACCGTGATTATTCGGAAAAAATGCGGGAAAAAGCTAAAGGCGGACCAGAGTCATAGAGGAAAGGTCCCAAAGAGCCTTTCCTACAATTTTTGGGTCAAGGTCATTCAAGGTCATTGACCTTTAAGGCCAGAATATGGTATACTACTTATAATGTACACTTTGACTAACACTATAGCCCGTTTGGCGGGAAATGAGGATTGACCTTGCCTAATGACCTTTGACATTGACCTTTGTATTGAGGTGCCTCAAAGATGACGTCATAATATAATATACATCAGACCGGGTAACGCCATTTGACTGGAAACACTGGGGTCAGTAAACTTGAAAGTGCAGATATGATCTTGAACTGCGACCTTTGACCTTGACATTGACCTTCATGCGAGGTGACCTTGACATATTGTCCCGGTTATATTGTGTTATGACGTCACCACTCGGTCTCCAATGCAAGCTAACTGGTCCGACTGCGCGATTACGGCGATCTCAAAATGCAGGTCTGACTTTGAAAGCCTATAAGTCTAAAAATTGTCGACCGATTTTCCAAAACTTTTCATCAATCGATGCGCTATTGAATTCTGTTAAATATGGCCGAGTATCATTTTTCGGCTACGAGCAGTTTTCTGGCCATCTCGGAAAAACATTTTTAGCCGAACTTATTTTAAATTGCTATGTTTTCGCGATTTGTCTCCATTTGGCTCCCCCCAAAAGGTTGGTTTGGCCCCCTCCACAAATTGCTCCTGGATCCGCCAATGGTTTTGCACCAGCAGTCTGGTGCAGTCTTGTACTTCAGTCTGGTGATGACTGTGTTTTGGTGTTCTTGCACGTGCTGTTTTGGCGCTCCGTCCTGAAGGTGCGTCGTGAGTTTTCATTTCAGTGTGGTTGTGGTGAGTCCAATGTAATGCATCTGACGGAATTAGCAGCCCCCGTTTTTGCATACTAACTGGTATATTACACTAGTTTGTTTAAGTGGTGAGTGTTTCCTGGAGGCGTTTTTGCCATGACAAGGTTTACTGTTTCCGAGTTACTGCAGTAAGTGTTGTGTTTAAGCCTTTTGCGTGGGTCTTTTCGTCTTGTTGTATTTATATGTTTTTCATCTATACATATAGCATATCCACAAAAGCGACGTTTTATAATTTTGTCAATGATTATCGTTGAGTTTTTAAGCCTCGGTTTGTTCCTCCATGTTTCACTTAAGGCTCTGTTTTTTACCAAGTAGTCTCGACAGTTTTGATGTAATTTTGTAATGTTTTACAGCGAGATACGTCTGATCAAACATGACGTTGTCGGATCTGAAGTACATTATACCTAGTGCCTACTTTTTCAAGTTCATCAGGCACGTAATGCTAACACAGGTTTGAATAAGGCGTGAAGCTAGATAGCCCCGCTGAGAAAACCATAGGACAGACAGGAAATCTATTAAAACTAGAAAATAAATGTCACCCATTTCCGTTTTATGACCTTTCTGCAGGCTAAAAACCAGTTGACATATATTTTTTATCGTAATCCACAGGCCATTCCATGATCGTGACTACCCTATCTCATATACTTACACACGTACACAGTTAAATTCCCCTAATGAAAGCATTCTCCACGGGGAGGGTGACTGTGATGTGACACATTTTGGGGTTTGCGTGCAGTGGGCACCAAGTATGGAATGTTATAGGTTAGCTGGGTACCGTCAAATTTTAGTTTCTTTTTAAAGCTATGTCACATGCTTTAACATAGGCTTAAGTCTGGTCGAAAATTGCAGGGAGCGCCCCACCCCTCTTTCTAGGCCTCCCGGACCAGGCCCCAGCATCCGTGGTACCTGACCCGCTTCTATCAGCAGTCAGTGCTCAGCAGGCATTGTGGCGTCGTGTGTCACGAGGTGGACCGGGGCTACCATTTGAGAACGCAATGGCGGGTCGAAATTGATAAATGGGGGAAAATTATGTCGAATCGAAAAATCATTAAATGAGTAGTGGATTTCACCTTTTGGGGGATTTAAGAGTAAAAACGGTTTCTTACCCATATCCCCCCTGGGGAGGTATGACCATCGGGCCGATTTCCGGTGCAATCGGTCGACGGGCCCGCACCCTTCCCCCTTTGAGGGAGGGAGGGGGATGCATCCTTCACCGTCTGGGAGGCCTGGCACTCTGCAAACGGCTCGGGTCCTGAGCGGGTGTCGCCGCGGGCGCCGGCGGCAGAGGCAAGCGCTGGGGGCGGGGAACAACAAAGCAACGGAATGTGAGTACCCGGAATAACGAGCCGTTCAAAATTAGTAGTTCCCCTCCAAATTTTCGACCAGACTTTAGACGAAATATTGATTTCGGTGGAACTATGTGATTGAAATTGGCGTATGTCGTGGAGTGAAACTAGACCTCGAACATTTAATTTCGGTACTAGGCTATTGCAGATATTACATAGGATGTCAAATGGGGAAAGTAACGGGGGAATAGGTGTGTCTGATCGGGGACGATGTGATGTTGGGTGACTGCGGATTTCCGAAACATGTTGAAAAATGTAGCTGGCGCAAGAGCGACGAACGTTTTATTGCGAGTGGTCCAACCAAATTTGTGGTATATTTTTCGATACAGTGAGATATGAGAACGAAGAGTCCAACCTATCATAAACTAACATGCTAATTGCTAATCATGGTCGTAACGTAGATTGTAATTTAGATTTTTATGTTATCAAGGTCACTATGCAACTGATCGCTTTGGTTTTGTTTCTTTGAATGCCTAACACTGTCCAAAATAAAAATAAATTCCCGCTTTGCTATCGAAGCTTTTAAAGGGATGAGAGTAAAAAAAAGAGGATTGAGAACCGATGAAAGAATATCGGACGTAACGTTAAGCTTTGTCAGGGTGGGAGTGAAATCAGGATAGAGAACCAATGAAAGAATATCGGTTATAATGTTAATAAGCTTAATAACGTGTGCTATGAAACGGTTAGAGTAATCGATAATAATCGAGTAATTTCGAGTTCTTGCCGCCTCGAGCGTAAATATTGATTCGAGGTTTAACGTCATAGTGCATGCAAGATTTATAACGTAAGATGCGTAACGGACTAATATTTAATAACTTATATAATAAACGAGCAACAGGAATGTGCGTAACGGCATTTAAATTCGTCTACTATTCCTCAATATCACTACACGTATTGAACGGAATGCGAAACGCGTAGAGTGCACTAAAAGGGGGAAAACACCGTCCTGAGGAAACGCGAGCCGGCTGCGAGAAAGGCGACGGCGTGTGGCTGACTGGTGCAGCGGCAGGTGGTAAGTAGTATATTTTTGGGGCAGGGGGTAATGCAACACACCCTACAGGCGTGACCCTTATGATTTATGATAGTATCCGTTGATGAGTCTGTATGCAATCGGTTCCGTATAAATTGACAGCGCATATTCTAGAAGATTCTCTGAGTATTGGCTTTGCATAAGAAATCAAATAAATAAGAGGCTAATTATTGTTCCTCAAGGAACAGGTAAAATATTGATGATTAATTATAAATTAATTGAGAAAGGTAATATTAATATAATGTGCATGCATTGCAATTAGTAACGGTAATTTAGCTGCAGGATTAAGGTTTAAAAACGACGTATAAGGGGCCCCAAGGAGGGGAAACATTTATCGCACAATACCACACGCCATGACACAAACCTCCCCTCCAAAATAATGACAGTTATTAGTTAAATTCTGTGATAATGTGTTAAATTTTGAAATAGTGAGGAGCATTTACCCAGTAAATTTCTGCCTGTCGTTCTTTGCATTTCGTTAGACTTGATAATTACTTTAATTACGTTGAAAACAGTGCAGAATAATAATGAGTAGATGATAAAGTAAACCATTCATGTTGCATTAATAAACTAGAGCTGTATTCTTTTTACGCTAATTGTTGTAACATTAGTGTTGCCAATTTGGATGTTTAAGCTTCTCGGTAAATATTTTGAGACCACCCTCCAACAATTTTTGCCCAGGGCACTGCCAAGTAACAGAAACCTGGAAAACGCAGGGTGCACGAGCCCACTTCCACACGCATAGGAAGACCGGCAAGTCCAGCAAGATTTTTATTTCATGTGTGTTATTTCGTTGGCAAGATTCCGGTGAAATGGGACCGCGCATAGGCAGACTGAATCTCGTGATTGCCGTCGACGTTTCAGGAATGTGAATGATACGTTGAAATTACTAGCTCGAATGTTAATCTGATTAAAGTATGACGCCATTGATGAGAAAAATCTGTCTCCAATTGTATTTAAATGTTACATAACCTCCCCCTCCTTATTGTCGGATCTCCACAAGTCAAAATGAGTATTAAGTAAATTGAATGTATTCATATATGAGAAAGATTAAAAAAATGTAACGTTCAACGTATGCGAAAGGTAAAGTAATGTAAATCATCTTGGTTATCATTCAATAGAAATTGAGAAGATTAACATATGTAAGTGAAAGTGAAACGGAGGCGATGGTCGTTTCGATATTAATAGGAGAGTCTCTAATATCGTGTCGAAAACTTATAATACCTTTGCTTAATTTTTGGGAACATATCCCTCCAGGATGCATCTTAGATGTATCGTCACCTGTAGCCCCTTCTACATAGCTTTATTTGGTCATACAGACCGGACAGTGTCTCGGTGCCCTGTGACGTCACGGCGTCCGCCGGTGAGCCGGAGAGAATTTGCCGACGCAGCGTCGACGGCAGCGGCTGCGACGGCAGGCCGTGGCAGCGGTGACCATGAGCTGTAGCATGTTCGATGTACAGATGTATTACAGGGCGGCTCTGCATAAGTTGGGTCACAAAAATGGTTTGAGGAAATTACACTGCACCACATATTATGATGTTTACCAATGCGTAATATTTTTTTGAGAGAATCGAACACATGTATAGAAAAACAGATCGATAGTGGCCTTTCTAGCAGCAATTATAACGTGAAAAATATGTTCCAGCTTCTTTGCCTGTTTTCACATTTTCTTCATTTTAGAGTCATGAACATTTTCGTCAGGTACTTCCGTGCCTATTAAGATGTTGAAGAATAATGATAAAGATTAGCGGAAAGATAGATATGCGTATCCATACTAAATGAGTAAGTTTAGTTATTCTTTATATACGATCCTTTAGCTGACCTTTGTTTAATTTTCATACACGACAATTTTATATGTTAACAGGTACACACAGCTATACATGTTTTGCAGTAGCATATTTTTTCAGCTCTATATCTTTGGTTTTGCAATAGCATTTATCAGCCCCTTTTTTCAGCTTTGTACCTTTGGTTAATAACCGAAAATGGATAACATGTTCTCATGTAATATGATGGGTCATGTCATATAAATTTTAGATCTCCGCTGATATTTTGCATACACAGTAATGGAGTAACTGATAGTGAAATATGTTTGTTCTCACTCCTTTAATTTTACTTTTCATCATTAGCGTAAATTGATACTTGAACTTCAGGCGTTTTCGTACATACTAAACGGTAAATGAACATTGATGATGCGATTGATTGATTATTGTAAATTATTGATGATTGTAAATGATATTGAAGTTTATTTTCTGATATCTAATTCTATTCCATATTTTATTCTATTCATTTTATTTCCGGCCTCTATCTGCTGCTTCGTATCCTTGCTCGAAAATTCAGGGTATGCAGAGGCTAACACTTTAATGATAATATCAGAAAAATTATTATATTTTATTCAGATAGCTTCATTTGTTTTTTTAAGCTCGTTTGTATTTATATTTGTTTATTAGATATTTGCATCATTATAGGGCAAAGGAAATGAAAGTATGTTGATGATAGGATTAGAAGTGAATAATGGTTGGGGACTTTTTAATTTACTTTCTACTCAGCTCTGGTCTTTATATACACCTGACGATCGTAAATCTCTGTATATTTAGGATTAATTACCGCGGTGGAGGCTGGTATGGTATCTACTGTTAGTTTTTTTTACCACGAAGATCACATCGAGGCTTCGGACCATCGCCCCGTTGAGCTAAATGTAAAATAATAAATGAGCTAAAGTAAATCATAATATTAGGAGTATACAATCACAGTAAGGATATGTGGAGTGGTGAATAGCCTATCAATAGATTAGATTGCTCTCGCTAATATTGATTGTTTTTTTTTGTAAGGAGAGGGTATAGAACTTAAGTATAGAAAACTGAGAGCTGGAATCTTACAATGGGTGATAACCATTAGATTATATAAAGCTGACGTAAGGAAGTTAAAATATTAGGGAGCCGGTATACTTGCCCGTATATAGAAGGGATGACTATCACGAGGGTATTGATTAAGAGTAGAGTCAAGCAAAAGATAGGCTCGCAAGATGAAGATGAGCGAGCCCGCGTGGCGACTGATAAGATTAGGAGATTGAAATTGGGGCGCAAAATTGTGGACCAATCTTGGCGGCCTGCTAAGAACTCGATAACTAATAATGGCATTGTTGCAAATTAATCGTTCCCTTCCCTACAGTAACGGGACGTTTAACGTATTCTAGGGATTGTTGCCTGGGATTTCCCTAGAAGTGATAATTTGGACGTCGTATATCGGAGGGTGGAGGAAATTTGTCTAGAATAGGGATTCCAGTCATTTAAAGGGGGATAGTAAGAATGAGCGAACGAATGAAGTCATCATTCGCTCGATGATGATGATATTCTTGTATCATCCTCGTTGAATGATAATGACTAAATTGTATGGATGTTAGTATAAGGCCCGATAGACACCATGACTGGGGGTGTAGACGTACAAGTTATCATTTTACTCCCAAGATACCGCAGTGTCTATTTTTTCCTTTGTTGCAGAGTATCCAGGGCTCCGCATTATTGAGTTCCGGCGAGTTGTTCAAAGATTGGTCCCGTTCAAAAGTCTGGGCCCCCAAGTGTAGATGACCCTTCCATCTAGCTTGGGACGGGGAATAAAAGAGGGATAGGTGACGACATCCTTGGCATGTCAATCCCTGGTGCGTTAGGGAGGGCGCAAGATATAGAGCAGAAGATAAGAGAAGATGCCCCCTTCCCAGGGATTCAGCTCAACCGGAGGGAGTTATTGATGATGACGATACGATGATGGTGATGACGAATGATAAGTAGGGGATGAAGAATGACGATATTACACCACACTTCCATTTTGGCTCGCGGGACGTAACTGGTGTGTACAACTCCCTCGGGATTTACTATGGGCGCAAATTTTATTGTTGTTGCCACGGGCAGATTTTGAAGAAGATGATGAAGATGATGAAGAAGAGGATGACACCGGGGGATGACGATCTCGGTCCAAAGACCTAGGAGCGGTGACGACCCTCTAGGGAAGGGGTTAGCGTCAGAAAGGGGACATATAGTTCATCTTAGAATGAACTATATGTTGGCGCTAATACCCAGGTAGAAGTATTATTTCGAAGCAGAAGTCCGAAGGAATGAGAGAGCGATAGAGGAGGTTGGCTGGATGTAGACCTAGCCAACCCTATCAGGACAGGCCCTGATAGTATCGGGATTAGCCCGATTTCCTCTCAGAATCATGTAGGGGAGACAATTGGGTAGCGGCGCGGCTACCCAGTTCCGGCAGGGTGGCGACCCTGTCGGCTGCCAGGATTAGCCTGACGAATCCCTTGGAAGCAGATGCGGCCTGGGACGCCCCCGCACTGTATGTTAACGCCTGAAAATTGGGAGCGGTCGGTACACCATGGTGCCGATCTGGGGAATGGCTGGCCCAGCCATCGCCATCGCTGTTGGCTCAATGTTTTTCGGACTTTTATTATTTTTATTTATTAAGTTTATGCCACGCACGATAGGGTAGAAATGATAGTCAAAGACGAGCAAGTATACCGGGCAGACATGTGTTCATTGCGATAATGGGCATGTATTGAGGATCGACTGTAGGAGACTTAGATATTTTATTGCCAGCTTCAACAGAACACTTGAGTTTAGAGGGCTTTTGTGAATTCATTGATGGAACTGGACTTTGAGGGTTTCAGTAGAGATATTGATTGGAACTGCACTTTGAGGTATTGATACGAACTTAACGCCGAATATAATGAAGGTTAGTTGCAAGCCATCCAGTAACAAGAAAGGGGGAAATGTAGAGAGCCGCAATAATAAAAAGGGAGATGTAGACGGTCAGAGGTACCACTCCTATGTGGATTAGTTGGGAGGGAGCACCACAGATTCTAACATTAAAAATTATGATATTGAATCAAATGAATCAAACTGGAAACGACAACAACAATGAACATATTTACAATACAACCTCACGGAAAAATAGAATATAGGTTAGCAGCAACCCATTTTGGCCATCACTCGGATTTATATTTTTGGCACTTAACTCACCCATTTTTATGCATGTCCGGCTCGTTATTTCGTGTGCTGTCATGCTCGTTGCAATGTTTGTTGGTTCTCTGTGTGTGCAATCCAGTGCCTGTCCATGCTACCCATCTCCCGAAATATTTGCGACAAAGGGGGAGGTGTTCTTTTGGAACTTTATTAACTTCAAATATATGTTATATTAGAATGAAAATTCAGTAAAAATACTTCCATCGGCTCTTCCACCGAACCCTACGTCACAGTGACCACAGCCGGCTCAGTCAAGTCGATGGGGAAAGGTTTTACATCGTGATAAAACAAAAATTTGGTTCGCTCGCAAACATAGTGAAGATTATCAGAAAAACGTGAATGCGAGTTGTATTCTTCGTTCCTTTCGTGAATCACATGATGAGCACTGCCCCCACCGTCAGGTCAGCCGCTCCCCGGTAATGTGACCTCAAGGAGAGGCCATGAATCGTGACCGCCATCACCACTGAGCTCAGTATATAACCGTCTGCCAACATCCACACGGCATCAGTTCAGCATCTCACTCTTCCTGGGACACTCATCTCAAGTATGAAGGTAAGTTAAAGCCTCACCGCAAGGCGGTATCAGAATAAAATATGTGTGAGTTGTTTTAGAGCGCTCTACATGTCGAGATCGTGTGACGCCAAAGATTCACTCTCAGAGGAAGGAATAGGGAATATTAGGTGCGCATTACTCAGAACCACATCAATGCAATGGAGCCGAAATAGACGGCATAAGAACTATAGACAAACTCAAACCGCGCCATGAATTATATTTCGCACATACCAAAACTGTGCGGCTTGCTTGGCTCAGGGTAATAAGCCACTTCAAATGGACCAAAAAAGGTACAATGATTTCTTAATTTTGTTTACAATTATTGCAAGTATCGAACTGCCTGTTTTAAGCTGAAAAAATTTTCTTAAAAGAAGTTTAGAACAATTCCACATTCCACGTAATACAAGAATAAAAGTATTTATCTAGATATTACAAAGATTGACGGACAGTTGACAACGTCATGCACGCATCCGGCAGGCATTTGTGGCTTCTCTCTTGCTGGCGGCGGCTGCAGTGGCCGCTCCCGACGGTCAGGGCTACGGAGCTCCGAGGAGGAGCAACGCCGCGGCTTCCCAGAGCTACGGAGCTCCCCAGAACGGAGGTCAAAACGGACAGAGCTACGGAGCTCCCCAGAACGGAGGACAGAGCTACGGATCTCCCAAGAATGGAGGACAAAGCTACGGAGCTCCCCAGAACGGAGGACGTGGTGGACAGAGCTACGGAGCTCCCCAGAGCAGTTACAGTGCCGCTGAGGAGGGCTTCCCGCCTCAGCCGTACCAGTTCCAGTATGAGGTGAAGGACGACCAGGGCAACGACTACGGACAACAGGAGGAGTCGGACGGCACGCGGGTGGAGGGACAGTACCGCGTGCTGCTGCCCGACTCGCGCACACAGACCGTCACGTACTACGTGGAGGGCGACTCGGGCTTCGTGGCCAACGTTGAGTACGAGGGCGAGGCTCAGTTCCCCGATCAGAACGGAGGACAGTATGGCCAGGGCAACGGTGGTTATGGTGGACAGTCGTCTAACTCTGGTTATGGTGCTCCCAAACCCAGCAACGGGTACGGAGCACCCTCCGGTGCATCCCGCACACCATCCACCAGCTATGGGGCCTCTTACTAAATATTTGAAAAAGAGAAAATGTGCAAGCTTTGTCACGTGTTTGACATGGATTGTAGAGAACGCTCTATAATGTTTTTCTAACTTGTCCTGCATCAAAACATGTGTTTGCACTGTGATTTAAGTGCGTACGCAAGTGACTGTGAGCCAAAGTATTTGAGTTATTAGGAACGCAGTCAACTGCGTAATTGTAAATCTTGGCGACATGCACATGCCTGTGTTCAAAGACCAGAACCAAGTCGTGGTGTTGTAAATACATAAGTGTTTGTTATTTCCTGTTTTTGCGTCTTTATCAATCCCCCAACACGTGTTTGGGCCCATAAAGATAATTCACACTGCACCACAGCAGTAGTCGCAGATGCCAATTTTATCAAATCAGTGGACGTTATAATTGTGTTTAAGGCCCATGGTTCCACCTACTCATGCAGACAGTATTAATAATAGTGATATGATATTGCATAAAATTGTTACCAATAGCAAGGGCGGTGATCAATATCCCTTTAGGGGTGCCTCGTCACCCCCAATAATCTTCTGCTCGCCCCCAATGGTGGTTTGGGCACACTGAGAGAAAAAAACGACACCGGATCGGGGTATCAGGTGATGCCGTAAGAAGTCCACCCTTTTGGGGTATCTGGAAGACTCCTTTGGGGAGTTTTTTCCCACCAAATTTGGGATCAGGGGTGTCAGGCTCCTATCCTCGGAGTCCCGACTCTTGATTAGGGAGTCAAAAAGAATCACCTGACACCCATTAGGGAGTCATCCGACTCCGCGTAAGGTGTCATTTGACACCCAATAAAGAGTCCTCAGACTCCCCTAAAGGAGTCATGATACGTGAAAAAAGGAGTCAATTGGCACGTCTGAAGAGAGTCTATGGGTCATTCTAACGCCCCTCTTTGTCCTGATGACCCCCTATAACATGTCATAGAAAAGTCGTGACCCCAAATATTGGTTCTTTTCTCTTAGAAAGGATGTGACTTGTTTGTATACTTGGGGTCAATGCTTTAGCATACTCCGATCCTCCGACTTAAATCCAACCACAGGAATTGCCTCAGTGTTTCATGAAAACCACAGAAGAACAAAAGAACCATCGTATTCTATCTAAAAAAGCCGACACACAAACTCGCAAACGAACCCAATGGACAGCTGTTCATCAACCCGCACACTTATCCAGACCGACGGCTGGGATGGGGGGGGGCAAGGGGGCCCAAAATCGTAAAAACACGTATTAAGAAAAAGTAAAAATCGGGGTTTTCGGGACGACATTTACACCGTTTGTACTCTTGGATCTGTCAGCGCCTGACTCGCAGGGTCTTCCAATCCCAGAAAAGTTTAACGCCGTTGAGCCACCACCCCGATGCGCATTCTCACTAGTTGGCCAAAGGCAATCAATAAATTTTCATATTTGTGGCGGATCCAGGGGGGAGCAAAAAGGCATTTGCCCCTAAACGGGAAATTTCCGGGCAAACCATGTCTCGCCCAAAGCTGTCAACCTCCTTTTTGCCCCGACCCATATTTATTTTAAAAGCAAGGTTCTGGTGCTTCAATTCTTAACTTCAGACAGAACCATTCAACTTCAGTGCAAACATTGGGCTTTAGCGAACAAAAAATGCATCTTTTGGCCCCATTTTCGCCCCGTGACAATTTTTTAGCTGATCGACTTTCCAGTTAAATTATGACAAAATTTTTCAGCATGAGACGTTTTTTCCTTTTCGACTTTGGCTTGCCCCCTTCCAACCTACCGGCTAGATCTGCCACTGGCAACGGTCCCATACCACAGCACTTTAACACAAACCGACAGCAGGCCGAATTGGCACAACTTACCTCTCAAGTGGTTTCTTATTGTTTGATGTTTATGAAAGCCGAATATTTATAGGCTTCCTAAAATGCCTGTATCACTCGGGCATGTCACCCACAATGCACCCTCTTAATGACATCACGAGTTTAGAGAATCCTACTGTATCCTTGCCCAGTGCTCATCCGGGCTGCTCTTGAAGTGGCTCATCGTTTCGCACTCGATAACGCAGGATGGAACTGTTCCAGTCTGCCACGGCCTTGTAGCCCAGGTGGTTCCGCCGAGCACGGGTATTTGCACGAGGATGGGCGACCTTGAACTGATGGCCTCGTGTATTGGTGACTTGCGGCTCCTCCTTTGACACTCTCGTGCGGTTTTGCGTTCTCTTTCGGATAATAATCATGCTGCCGATTATTCACGGAGATCACAACGGGAAACTCACCGAACCATGTGGCCGATCAATTCAATATGGTTACCTCAACGGCGGCGTGGTTTGCCTTTCAGTAAAAAAACAACGCACGTGCACGAAAGGAGTCCGAATCCGCATTTCGGAAATATTTGACAACTTTTTAAGTGTCAGACGGTATGCATTAGGAGGACAATCTCACAGTAGGGAGCCAGCTGACTCTTAGAACAACTAGCCGTTGTTTTAAGAGTGTCAATCGCTCTAAATGACTCCCATAATGGTGGAGATGACTCCTTTGGGCGGATGACTCCCATAAGGGTGGAGATGACTCCTTTTGAGGGTTTCTAAGCACGCTCAAAACAGGTGTCTGACTTCCCCAAAATAATTTTTTATGGATTTGGGGTATCGGATACCTCGGAAGTGACACCAATTATTGGGGACTAACTCTTTTCTTTAAGACCAGCGACGCTCTAGGCTGGGGTCGACCACTAAAACTGGAGCTGCAGACCCCGCAGCAGAGAGCCACAGCGGCATTGGGAGTCACGAAATTTATCTCAGTGCACTCCCCACAAAATATTCAAGTGACGGCGAAAATAAGAGTTTGAGTGTTTAAAGATCAGGAAAATATGGACAAATAAATTGTACATGAGTTATGGGTAGTGATATTCTGCGCTTGACCTAAAACGTTATCCTTAGCTTGAAGGCCAATGCCTAGACATCAAAGACAATTAGCAATGCACGCTTAAGAAAATGTATTGAACACTCAAATTTAAGCAGTGATCCATAAAAAGTCCATAGAAGACAACGGATCAGAAGATATACACAAGGTCTGAGCAAAGTACATTTTTCTCACTAAGCAATATTAGGCCAGCTCACGCATGTATAACCAACAAAACACCCCAGCATCATGCAGACCTTAGTCTGTGATGCCTGGGATTCTCACACAAAAATTATGTGGAATTATATATTAGGTATAGTGGCGGATCTAGGAATTCATTTAGGGGTAGGGGATAGCGGGCTCGAGCATCACCCGCTAGTACCTTGGACAGCCCCTCGCCTATTTATTAACTATAGGGGCTCAGACATTTCTGGAGGGGGGCTTCAGCCCCTAGCCCCCTCCCCCTTTTGGATCCGCCACCTAATAGGTACCTACTGTCTAAGACTGAGAAGCAGGGCTTTTTTCTGTTTAATGGTTGCTGGTTAACGCCCTGACATGAAATGGCAGTCCGAGGGATTACTTTTGTATTAACCCGCGCCCCGGTGGGCCTCCGAGCCACCTTGGCCCTGGTGGAGGGGGAGTGTTTAAACACTCCCCCTCGAACTCGGCCCCTATGCGGGATAGCGAAAACACACGAAGGCTGGTGGATAGCTCATATAAATTCATGACGAATCTAAGTCAGCCACTTTTTGGCTCAGCTCAATATTGAAGTCATGACAGGTCAAAGAAGGTGACATTTTTAGAAGATTTTTTAAGCTCTAGCGTCTGACAGAGTTAGAATCATTTTTAGGCACCATTTGCTTCTTCTCGTCACGGTCAATCGAATTACATATAATATAACCATACTAAGTCAAAACACAAAAAATGACCTGACCTGAAGTCAATCCATTTTTGTTTTGACCTAGTATGGCAATATTATACATCATTCGATTTGCCGTGACGAGCGGAAGCGAATGGTGCCTAAGAAATGATTCTAATCTAACTCTGCCAAATGCTAGAGCCAAAAATACTACTCAAAATGCCACCGTCTTTGACCTGCCATGACCTCAATTTTCTTCAATAATTTGTACGTGCTATCCACCAGCTTTCGGTTTTTTTTTTGCCACCCCGTATAGGAGCCGAGTTCGAGAGGGGTGTTTAAACACCTCCACCAGGGCGAAGGTGGGTCGGAGGCCCATCGGGCGCAGGTTAAGAGGACATGTTACATGAATATTCATTGCAATACTCATGTAAGTACAAATTCGGAATCCAGGATAACACCGTACCGAGCATACAACGTTATCTTCCGACAACAATTGCTTTCTCGCTCGCTCGCCCTGAGGCAATTCAGGTCACGTGATCCTGACCATCTCTGGGCTCAGCTGGGGGTGGCAGCAATAGGACAGCCGCGTTGCAAAGTTAAAAGGGAAGAGAGCTATGCTAAAGAGGTATGTGCAATGCGCTAACGTTAAGGATACGCAATCTAGGTGGAATACAAATTCTGGATGCTCACTGCTGGAGCGCTGACTTCTTCCAGCACAGCGCACTGTACACTGATAGAAAACATGACACCTTTTTGCGATTTGGTGACAACGTCAAAATGTCCCCACTGGAGGGGAGCTCGGCCAACCCTGCCAAGCAGCGTCACTATCCCCGAATCCGGTGTCAATACAGGGTCAGACACCGTATTTGAGAGTTTTTGTAGGGTTGGGAGAAGAGATTACTCCCATCGAAAGGAGTCACGACACCCATCTGACTCCTTACCTGACCACGATTTTCAAGGGTACCTGGCACTGCTTTACGGTGTATTTCTTGCGAAGTACTCTAAATCGGGGTGTCAATACACATGTATTGGTGTCGTCTGATTGTGTCAGTGTAGATTGACTCCTCACTTGTGACTCCGTACTTAAGCGTCATTTTTCTTGCGACCCCTTTCTCCACCCAGTCGGTCGTAAAAAGTAATGGTGGATGAGCATTTCTGTATTTATATTAGTTGACGGGTTTAACACATAATCACCGAACATGTTCTCAACCACGGCATACATTCTATCAGCAATAATTTTACACATGGATGTCGAGACGCTGCACCCATATCAAAGTTTTCTGAGTTATTATGCAGCCGCTAAATTCGGATATAAACAAGCGGGCTTTGTCTTTGTTACAGCACGTCCGCTCCCAACAAGGTTTCGGTCTCGAATGGTTTATTGGTGACCAGCTTCAGGTTAGGTCAGTCACAGCTAATCACAAGGCGACATGTGATGACGTCATCCCCAGCACACCGTGGGGCCGAGCATGGCTGCCCACACAACACTTCCACCCCAGATATGACGATATCTAAAGAACCAGTGGAGAGAAAAAAACGACTTTCTCTGGAATACGAAAAAGACAAACTCAAGTCGTCCTCTGAACCAAAAATACATCAACCATTGGAATCTCCAAATACTGCACAAATCGAGAGCTTTCAAACACCCACGATCCAAAACATATCGCCATATGTTTTTAACCATTCTGCAACCGTCCTGGACTTCAAACTGGTCGTGGCCTTAAATTATAGCCATGGCCACTGGCAACACCACCTTCACTGTTTTCACTCTGTTCACTGTCCGACCTTTCACGCTGCGGTTCCACATCAACATCAGACGCACTGACACCAGGGAATCGGCACGCGCTGCCTGGCGGTGATTTCACTTCTGCATACCTTTTTCTCACATCATCTAGATGCCTACACACCACTCTACCATCCGTCAATCTCAGTTACCTTGACACTTTTTACCATCGTCACAACACCTGGTAACCATTTTACACTCCCAGCACCAGCCAACCTCTCTATTTCAGACACATAAACACTATTCCCCATTCTCACGCTTCTATCCTGTGCTTTCCTATCTGCTGTGAGTTTCTGGCGACGCTGACGTCTTTCAATATCATGAGCCATATTCGGAAGCAGCATGTCCAGGTGTGACCTCAATGGCCGGCCAAGGAACAGTTCGGCTGGTGTTTTGTGCGTAGTCGAATGTGGAGTGCTTCTATAGTGGAACAAAAACTGCGCCACCTTCTTTGAAACCGTCCCCTGTAAACAACGGTACTTCTGTTTAAAGGACTGAACATAGCGTTCTGCCTGGCCATTACTGTTGGGGGAATGCTGCGGTGAAGTAACATGTTCGATGCCGTGCAACATACAGAACTTTTTGAACTCTGGGCTAGTGAAACAAGTTGCATTGTCTGTGCACAAAACCCGTGGAATTCCCCAATTCGCAAACGCTAATCTGAACTTATTTAGTGTCGCTTCTGTCGTGCAACTGGTGGTTGGATAGATATCCACCAATTTAGAGTAGGCATCCACCATAATCAGAAACATGTGATCATCTATAGGACCACAATAGTCTACGTGCACCCTCTCATACGGGTCACTAGGCCACTCCCAAGGACTCAAAGGAGTCGACTGAGCCCGGTTCCTGCCCTCATCACACTGATGGCATGATTTTACCATATTTGTGATGTCATCATTGATTCCTTGCCACCACACATTGGAACGAGCTAATGCTTTTGTGCGGGATTCCCCCTGATGACCCGCATGCAGTAAAATCAATACCTTACTCTGACCCCGTGACGGCATAACCACTCTTCCACCCCACAACAAACACCCGTCTTGGCAGCTTAACTCGCCCACACGCTGGTGGTACGGGCGATATTCTGGAGGCATGTTCCCGGTCGCCCCTGGCCACCCACTTTGTGTGTACCGCAGTACAGTAGCGAGTACTGGATCATTATGTGTCCAAGTCCGAATATGCGATACCGTGACCGGGGACGAATCCAAAAAATCTACCATATTCACCAGCTCCGCCGGGGTAGGCGGCTATTTCACGGTAACTGGTAGCGGCAAGCGACTCAAAGCATCACAGTGACCCTGTTTGGTTCCCGGCATGTATTCCAGCCTATAATCATAGGCGCCAAGGAGCATGGCCCATCTCACCATGCGCGGTGACGCCATCACTGGCAGCGGCTTACTTTCGCCCAAAATGCCCAGCAAAGGTCGATGATCTGTTCTGATTATGAAAGATCGACCTGCCAGATAATAAGGAAACTTCTTAACCCCACTTATGACTGATAGGGCTTCACGATCTGTCTGACTGTATCGACGTTCAGTTTGATTCAACGACCTGGAGTAGAATGCCACCGGTCTTTCCCCCTGGGGCGTTTTGTTGCTCAGAACTGCACCAATTCCAGTTGGGCTAGCATCGCATGCTAACACCACCGGTAGACTGGAGTCAAAGTGAGCTAGCACCGGCGGATTCACCAGTAGAACTTTTGCTCGATTGAACGCTTCCCTTTGTTGATTACCCCACTGCCACGATACATTCTTTTGCAACAGTTGGTACAGAGGGAATAGAATTGTGGACAGGTTTCTACGAAATTTACTATAATAGTTCACCAAACCCAGCCATGATCGCAGCTCCACTACATTTTTGGGCTCCGGGGCCTGCCGGATTGCAGCGGTCTTTTCCTCTGTTGCATGTACAGTCAGTTGCGAAAGTATCGTTCCGCTGCCGACCCACTAGTTTGGAAGTCACTGTACGCTGTAGCGCTGAGCCGGGCGAGTGAGCGGGCATTGGGCGGGGACAGCTGAGGAGGGGTGGAACTCACGCCTCAGACATGTTGTTTGGTCAAGTTGAGGTCAGTTATACATGGGTGCCACAACTGCAGATTCAAACTAAAATGGACGCAATGTCCGCATCACATGCCACCTGAAATGTTCGCATCACATGCCAACTGACGGGGTTTCTTTATGCCTCTCTTGAGATGTATAGAATTGGGATATTGCCAGGCGTGCACCAAGGATTTTCGTTTGGGGGCCCGGCTGACGAAGCGGGGGGCTGATGGGAGGTGGCATGTTTGACAGGGCGTGCCAGGCTACTGCAGGGGAAAAATTGGCCAGAGAGGGTACTTATCAGGTAAAAGGCAATACATATTTGTCGTATGGTGTAAAACGCAAGTGAAGGGGTCATAAGCGTCGCCACCGCGCAAAAAAGGGGCGCAGCTAAACTCCAACCTGATGCTGACAAAAAACTTTCCACGTCAGGACAAAAAACTGTCTGAATTTGGGCTCCTCGCTGCCTTCCGCAGCGGCTGGTTATAAGCATTTGCAGTTTTCTCCCATTTTGACTGAGATCAGTAAATTTTTGGCCGAAAAGTCGGGGACCAGGCCCCCTGGCCCCCTATTCCAACGCTTATGGAACGTGATACAATTATTATAAACCTGGCCTGTGGTTGAATCACATATTGAGTGAATAATTCACCGGAGGGGCTACACACTGTGAGCAGGGGCGGTGAGGTGAAAGAAGAACTGGAACTAAAAGCCAGATCAAGCCTCATTTCTGCTCTTGATGGGTGACTCCAGCGGTCAGTTATTACCAGAACCCACGTCGAGTGCCACGCCAGACATGGCCGAGGGCCGGCACTTTGGAGTCAAAGCGTTTGGGGGAAGGGGGCCCGGGCCCGCTGGCCCTCTCCTTGGGTGCGCTACTGGGTATTGCAGAGCGTGGCGGATTGAGGGGGTTAATCAAGGGTGACATTGACCTAACCCATTTCCACGATTTTCTCTTATTTTCTTTGCAGACTTTTTTTACGATTCTTAGGTCTGATGTCCCCCAGACCACCAGTTCAAACTCGCAGGTAATTGTAAATTTCTTTGAATCAAAATCTCCCAACATTCTTGATTTTTTCCAGTTCGGGGATCAACCTAGAAACAGAAATTTAGGGAAAATTGATGCTACTTTGGTATATTAAATGAACTCTATACGAATTCAGACCTAAATATGTATATGCGTAATTATCGAAAGAAAGGCATCATCATCAAATGCATCATTTAAGATGCCTACTTTAATTGGACATCACTGTCAAAGTTTGTCCATGGCGTATAGGGGGCATTCCATGACAGATCGACAAGTCGATAACACCCTCATATCTCAGATTTCGGTGTATGTTTTTGTGAGGGGGGCTATTGATGAAGCTGATGACTATTTTTCTATTCATTTTGCTCCCTGACTTACGGATTGGAAATTTTAGCCTCAAGCATTTTGATCATATTCACTTACTTGTCTCTTTTAAAGACGAAATTTTACCTGTGTGATTCTAAAAATACCATGAAGACTTGATCTAGGTCTCTTAAGTATAAATTACGAATTTTGGCTCATGAGAAATATAACTCAAAAAATAAAATTTTGAATGTATTATACATTCTTTATTTTTTTCAAAATCTATGAAAAATTGTTTTCCTATGCCTTATTTTAAGCTTTTTGAGGCTCATATTACTCTTTATACTTTTCTCTATAAGATTCAGCAATAAAAAGAATGGAGTCTTTAACCAATCGCGAGTTCTGAGTTCCCAAATGTCCCGATCCCCACTTTTGTGAGGTTCGTTCGCCGGCGCGGCCCGCCGTCGTTGCGGCTATCAAACGTCTCTGGTCACGAAAAATACCTTCCCACAAATCCCACCATTGACACTTGTGTCAACGATGGGATTCGTGGGGCATGAGGGTAAGGATGTATTTAAAAAAATAAACTGTAATTAATGTCCCATTTCTTAACACCCGCACTGGAGAGGGGTCTGACACTTACGCGCACTGGTGGGCCCCTGAGCGCTCGGAAATTAAGAGACGTAGAAAAATTCCGGTTGGAGGCTGGGTGGGAGCTATTGAAATCTATACTATGACCGATTTCGATTGACCTAGGTAAGTACCGTCCAGTTCAAACGAGGTGATAAGGGTCATGTATGAGCCGTGCTGGAGATTTTTCTGGAAATGCTGTGATTAAGCGCAAAAAAGTTAAGAATGCACTAAAAACGGACCAAGGTCATAATGAGAACGTTCCAAAAATGTAAACTTAATTTTTGGGGTCAAGTAAGTTCATTGACCTATAACGTCACAATATTACATATTCCCTATAATTACACCATGGCTAGCACCATAGCAAACGTTGGACGGAAATGAGGATTGACCTTTACCCATGACATTTTACTTTGACCTGTGCCTTGACCTTTACATTGAGTTATCTTAACTTGGACGTCGTAGCATGTTATGCGTCATACTGGGTAACGCCATGCGATCGGAAGCACCGGACCAATGACTTTGAGAATGCTGGTATGGCGTTGAACTGTGGGCTTGATCTTCATGTTGGGTGAACTTGACATATAACCTCATTTCATATACCGCTATAACTTTGCCAGTCGGTCTTTGATGCACGCAAACTGGTACAACCGCGCGATTGCAGCGATCTCAAAATAAAGCGTTTACCTTTGAAAGTCTATAATTACAACATTGGGGCCGATTTTCAAGATAATTTGACCAATCGACGTGCCATTGGATATTCTCAAAAGTAGCTATTTAGCATTTTTGGCCACGAAGGGTTCTCCCGCCACCTTGAAAAAGTAGGTGAGGGCTTCCGAGGCTCCCCTCCAGTGTGCTTGTTATCACGCGCTGGTATGAGGTCCCAGGCCACCTTTACTAGCATGGGGGGTACTCATCCCCCTACGATCTTAGCAACCATGCTTGGAAGGGAAAAGGAAAGCAGTGTTCCATTGCTTCCCTCGATCTCTACCAAAAATGCTTATACAACTTTTCGTTCAGGTCATTTTTGTGGTCTCGGAGGCCAAGGTATGTTTCCATAAGAATACAACGGAAACTTAAATCTTGTATCGTAATGGCTAATAAACTATAACAAGAGTAAAGTTATTGCCATCGTTGAAATGTATGTGCAGAAACAAAAACTACTCAAATTAGCTACTGAGCTCAGAAAATGCTTCGATAAGGCAATCACGAGAGAAGGAACATTGAAGATTCACAAGTTCGTGCTGGTTAATTCGAAGGCCATTATTGTGCATGGGCTCTCGAACGCCTAGGGACAGAAGGTTCAAGTTTCACATTTAATATGTGAACTTCATTTGCGCCACGGGATGGAGTCGTTCTTCCGATCCGTTGGTCAGATCTTAACCCTCGCCCGGTGGGGGCGTTTGAAAACCCCGTCGGTTTTTTTCCGGCGGCAAGAAAAACGGCAGTGCCAAGCGCCGCCGTACTTGGTACAGCTTATCCTTGATCAAGTCCGCAACTTCCCGCAAAATTTTAAGGTTAAGTCATCTCAGGTAAGGTCACTAGTGCAGGTCAAGTGACCTCATCTCAAAAATGTTTAAGGTGGCATAAGTAAGAAATGGGGAATCCATCGAATTGAAACTTATACCACATAATGGGCCCACCAAGCGCTAAAAATATATTCCGGGGTTTTAATATCGATGACCTAAGGTCAAGTACAGACCATGACCTCTCGATTGGAAATGCATGGAATAAAAGATATTGGGTTGTATTTGTGTAGATACAACTGAGAATACCTTCATATATTCAAAATCGTAGTATCCTGTGCCCCTTTCCAGGTTCATTTTGCAATTTTTGACCCGTGACCTCTGAGAGGTCATCTGGGGGTATTTAAGCAGTTTTCAGACTTAGGTCAATAACTTTGCATGAAATGATGAAACAGCTTTTATTTTGATGTCATTGCGTTCAGGTTGCTATTGCAAGTCGATTGATATGCATATCGACTATGCTAGGTTAAAAAGTGACCTTGACCTGACCTGGGGTCAGGTCATTTTTGTGTTTTGACCTAGTATGGTCATAATCTACATCATTAGATTCGCCGTGACGAGAGAAAGCGAATGGTGCCCAAAAAATGGTTTCAACTCAGCTCTCAGACGCTAGGGCACAAAAACTTTACCCAAAATGTCACTTTCTTTGACCTGCCATGACATGACCTCAATATTGAACTCAGCCAAAAAGTGACTAAGATAGTTTCTTCATGAATTTGTATGAGCTATCCAGCAGCATTCGCGTTTTTTTCGCTATCCCGCATAGGGGCCAAGTTAGAAGGGGTTGTTCAAACACCCCACCTACCGGGGCGAGGGTTAATAACAATATGACATATTTATGTCAAAAGGTACTCCTTGTGTTTCAGTGTTAGTTACGTGTACTAAAAAAAACACGGTTGTCATCACAACTAACTGTATGCAGCTAATGACATCATGATTGACTTTCCAGTGGTTTCAAAGACCATTCAGAAGAACACGTTCTAACGTGTAATTCTGAACGAAAATAAAGTAGAGGACTTCGCTCCGCAGCCGCAACTAACGCCGTTCGGTCCCTGTAGGTTCACATATTATGGTAATAGCAGACTAATGGTACCAAGCGGAATGGGTCTGTAATTTTTTAAGCCAGAGGGAGAACGATTTTTTAATGGGCTGGATGGTGGCTTGTTTCCACAATTATGGACATTTCTCCTCATTAAGGGATTTGTTGGAAAGAGTGGTACGTGGTTTGTAGATCAGTATCGCCGTTAGCTTCAAAATACGAGGGGAATTCCGTCGGGACCTAAGGGATTTATTGAAATTGAGTGAGTTTAGTTGGTTCAACACTTCTCGCTGGGTGATAACGATGTTGTTTAAAGGAGGGCTGATTTCTCTGTTTGTGTCCATGTGAGGCTGGGATTGATCATCGATGTGTCGCCTGAGTAACGAAGCGCAATATTTATTCGATATTTAATATAATATGATATTATATAATATGATTTAATATAATATGATATAATATAATATTCTAATATTACCATCTATTGTGATATTGAGATGGATTTTGCTTGAACTGGACATGCGTCGCTAATTTTTTTTGCACCATCCATCTTTCCCAGCCTTCCCCCTGTCACTCTTCTTAGCCAATTTGAATTGCGATTACATTTGTGAATGCTTCTTAAAACCTCCGATGCCACCCATCGGTTTCTCCTGCTGTTAATTTTTAATTGCCTTTTCATCTATCACCACTGATCACCACGCTTATCGATCTCTATCCGTCTCTATTAATCCCGACCTCTTCTGTATGGACGCAACAAACCCAGTAGCATGCACCTGCCCGAGTTAGTCAAGGGCACGCTCAGTACCAGGGGCGTAGGAACGGTTTGAAAAGTGGGGGGGCAACCTTAGAGGGGGCCCACCTCAAGGGGGCCCCAGTCCACGGAGGCCTATAATTTTAAAAATTTTAGATAGCTCTTTTAGTGTAATAAGGCATGCATGCACACAAGGATGACAATGTATGGAAAATTGAGAAATTAAATTTTTTCCCTATGATTTCGAGTTGTACCTATTATGATGTAATAAATAATAGTAAAACGCCAAAAAAAACAATTTTTGTTTTTTACCTAGACCCTTTTCAAATACGAAATACATTTTTAAGCTTTTTGTGAGGATTTCAATCATTTTTTACCACGAGCGCGTTTTTTTTATATTTACAGATGTTTAGGCCCTTTTCATTACATTTACAAAATTAAGAACTGCTTAGAAAACTGCAGACAATGCTTTGATACCAAATAGCCTCACTTCGCTATGCCTAATCAACTTGTATTTGCTTATTTAATGACGAAAATGGGAACATTTTTGTAGGTTATTACTGATCTATTCTTTCCATCATTAGAGATTGATTTAGGTAAAGGCTGATCACAATAAATACGCCTAGCTATATTTCGATGGCTAAAATGCAGAGTTCCAGCATGACTGCAAGTGCAATGTTGGTACTTGATGGCCAGCTTTGTAATGCCGAGGAGGTGTGGGCATGGTGTTATAGTGGTTCGCAACCCTGCTTTCCACGCGATCAACTCGGGTTTAAGGCACGGCAGATTCCTTGTGCAAGGAGCAATTTGACTCCAAAGAAACCCCTCCAACAGGGAAAGAGTTGGCGACGCCATATAACCCTGGCATCGAAAGACGTCGCGCCTTTCGATGGCTCAGGGACGACTGTTGCTCGGCATTTACTGCAAGGTCCGTGTCCGATTCATATTTTGTGTTGGGATTGATATGGAATGGAGTTTGATTGGGCCCAGTTCTCGGGACTCATTTGGAAACACTCGGGTAGTAGGTTCCTTGGCTTTGTTACGAAGCGCTCCTCCTCCAGGGGCTTGCAGGTAGCGTACTACCGAACTTGAACGTTCCCAGACAAGCTATCGGGGCCGTTTGGGTTTCTTGTTCTATATTACAGTTGCTGATATTTGTATATTCGTTGCGGGGGCCCACCTCAAAAGGGGGGGCAGTATCCCCCTCACCCCGGTTCCTATGCCTATGCCGCCCAGGGGCCGCCAAATTATCTCGGAGGGCCACAAAGTCCAGACCATGGCTCAGGAAACCAGATCAGTCAGCTCAAGGGCCCAGACCAGTGCATTAGCTTTGGGACCAGCTTATCAAGGGACCCTACATAAGCACAGCACCGATAGAAGCTCATCACAGGGGAGCTCCAGATTCGCACAGGGTGCCAGATTAGCTTAGGGGCCCGGTTCAGCTCGGAGGTCCCCAGGTCGACTTATGTAGGGTCTCAAAACAGCTCAAGGGACTTCAAGCTCACGGATCCCAGCTTAGCTCAATGATGCTAGAACAGTTCAGAGGCCCCAGACCAGCTCAGGGCTCTTGTTCAGTACAGGCCAGCTCAGCTCAGGGGCCCAGATCGGCTAATATAGCGTCTCCTCTCACACCAGCTCAGGGGCTCCATTCAAGCTCACGGCCCCAACTTAGCCCAGGGACCCTAGAAGAGTTCAGGGCCCCCATACCAGATCAAAGGCCCCAGTTAAGCACAGCTGTACCCAGATTGGCTCAGGGCCCCAGCTAGGCTTATGGGGTCCCAGGGTGGCTGATGTAGAGTCACAGAACACAGTGGCGTAGCCAGGATTCGGCCAAGGAGGGGTCTGACTACCGTCGGGGGCCCCAGGCCGGGGTTCCCTTAGCAACCGGGCCCATCTCCTATATCTTTTGTATAGTATTTTAACATTATAACATTCACACGAAGGAAATTTTGTTATGGCTTTTTAAGCATTCATTCTTATTTTGTTTATAGCTTGGTTTTTCAATCCGACCAAGTGTTGGTAAACTAAGGTCACCAAATATTAAGGATGGCCCATAACTTATATGGTAGCGTGGCTATAATAGCAGCTTTGAGCCATATTTCGGGAAGTTCAATGTTGATGCACGCATGATGTTAAACCTGAGTCTACCTCAATTCACTCGGGTAATCAGACATGAAGTTATTGGAGGTCAGTCGTTTTGAGTACGAAGAAATGATCTACGGGAAATGATTAGCAATTACTTCCCGGTGTCGAATCCATGAACTCTTTAATCAGGAAATTTCCAAAGAAACGAAAAAAACGAATAAAGATACAAGGGATATGGGAGTGTGTACTGAACGTTACATAACCTCTATTCCGTCGACAGATCCTGTTGAGATCCATTTACTTTCTTACCCTTGCTATCTTGTAAACGAGCAAATTACCAAGACAAAAGGCGCCCAAGATATCTATCGCTTTGGCTCACTCTGTTATTGTTATTTTCAACCTTGCATACCTATTTTTCTTTTTGGGATTATGCTCATTAATTTCTGTCATTACCCTACTTTGCCTGGTTTCCTACGAAAATATTGGAAAGTTGTTTATTTCAGAATATTTAGGAATGTAGTTATTGGTGTTAAGCTACTCGATTAAAAATTGACTAGCCCTGTTTGATTTGCTCTTATGATAAAATTATATTAGTTTTTGCCTTTCCTTCGATAATGGTGCCTGATCGACATGTTTCAATTTGTCCTTTTTAGTACGCAATAGGGGTAGGTACATTTTTTTCCGAGGCATATGATTTTGAAAATTTTTATTTGAGCTCTGGAGCCACCTAACACCAACACTTGGCGGCACTCACAAAGATAATTTTCGGCCGCCCTCCCGATTATATCTCAAGGGGTCTCTGAGAGTGATTCACGGCGCCTGTTGATCAAAACTGGGGGCCCCTGAGAATCTCTCGGGGCTCCTGAGATTAGTTATCGGCAGCACCTCTGAGACTAATTATTGGGCCCCCCAGATTTGCTCTGGAGGGGGAGGGGCTGAGACTGACTATCGTGACCATCCAGATTAGCTATTGGGGTCCCCTGAGGCTATCTTTGGGGTGGGGGGAGGGGGCTGGGAATGACTTCCGACAGCCCGCTGAGACTTACTCTAGGGCACCCCTGAGACAAACACCGGGGGGGGGTGGAATCACCTCTGAGACTGTGTCTTTGGCGTTCCTGAGACTGACTCTCGGAGGCTCCAGATTAGCTCTCGCGGGCCTAAGGCTAACTCCGGGCCCATGAAACCAAAAATCGGGAGCACCTCTGGAAATTACTCTCAGAACCCTGAGATTAACTCTCGGATGTCTCTGAGACTGACAACCGGGAGCCCTCTGAGACTAACTTTTGGGTGCTCCCTGAGATTTACTCTTGGGGCCGCTTATACCAAAACTCGGGGGGGGCACAGCCTGAGGCTAAATCTTGAGAGCTCCCAAAATTACCCCTCTGGGGCCCCCTGAAACCAGCACTCTGCAGATCAAATTAGACTAACTCTCGGACCCCCGGATTAACTCTCGGAGCCACCTGAAACTAAATATTGACTCCTGAGAGAGTAACCCGTGAGACTATGAGGGCCCCCTGGGACCGACTCTTGGGGTGCTCTGAGACTCACTCTTGTGGTTCTTTGAGACAGAATCTCAGGGGGACCCCGAGACCGAATCTCGGGGTCCCCTAAGACAGACTCTTGGGGTCCCCTTGACCGACTCTTGGGGTTCTCTGAGACTGACTCTCAGGGGCCCCCTGAAATAGACTGTTGCAGGGCCCTGAGAACCACTCTCTGGGGGGGCTCTGAGACTAGCTCGGCCCCCTCCTCTGAGACAGACTCCCGGGGCTCCTGATACCGACTTTTGGGGCCCCTGATACCAACCCTCAGGGGCCCCCGAAATCTACTTTCGGGGGGCCTTGAGACCGACTCGGGACGCCCTGAGAACGAATCTTCAGGGGCCCCTGAGACTAACTCTGGGGGCCACGTGATCAGAGAATCCTTTGCAGTGGTTCAGATTGGCCCAAGGGGTGGGGGGTCTGCGGACGCCTAGGGCCCCCTTGGCTACACCACTGCATCCACACTTTCGGGGGCCCTCCGAAATCACCATTTGGAGGCCCCTAAAATAATTGCTCCCCTAAACCAATACTCCGGAGCCCCTTGATACTGATGCCCGGGGGTCCTAAGACCAAGCTCGGGGTCCCACTTAGATCAGGCTCAGGGGCACCCTTAGACCCATGCTCGCGCTTTTCTCAGGAGTAACTCGACACCGATGTTCCGGGGCCCTCAAGATCAATATTTCGAGCCCCCCCGAGACTAATGCTTGGTACTCTGGAGCTCCTCGATGCCGATGCTCAGGGGTCCTGAACCCAGGTCTGGGGGCCCCTGGGACCAAACTCTGGGTCTCATGAGGCCAATGCTCGTGCTTCACTCATGAGTCCCTCGATATCAATAGTCGGGGGCACCCCGAGGGGATCCTGAACCCCTGAGACCAAGCTCGGGGGCCCCTGAGACCAAGCTCGAGAGGACCCTGAGACCAAGCTCGGATGCTCCCTGAGACCAAGCTCGAGGGCCCCCTGACACCAAGCTCGGGGGTTCCTTGAGACCAAGCTCGAGACCCCGTGAGACCAAGATCGAAAGGCCCGTGAGACCAAACATCGAAAGGCCCATGAGACCAAGCTTGCCCCCCTGCGACCAAGCTCGGTTGTCCCCTGAGACCAAGCTCGGGGCCCCTGAGACCAAGCTCACGGGCCCCCGAGATCAATATTGGGTATTCCAGAGCCCTCGATACCGATGATCGGGGGCCCCCTGAGACGAAGCTCGGAAGACCCGTGAGACCAAGCTCAGGGCCCCTGAGTCCAAGTTCAGGGGTCCCCTGAGACCACGCTCGGTGGGCCCTGAGACCAAGCTCTGGGGCACCCTGAGACCAAAATCGAAAGGCCCGTGAGACCAAGATCGAAAGGTTCGTGAGTCCGAGCTCAGGGGGCCCCTGAGACCAAGCTCAGACGTTCCCTGAGACCAAGCTCGGAGGGCCCCTGACACCGAGCTCGGGGCCCCTGAGACAAAGCTCGGAGGGCGCTGAGACCAAGCTCGGTGGCCCTCTGAGACCAAGATCAGGGCCCCCGAGACCAACGCTCATGTTTTCCAGTGCATACGGTCAGCCTTATGCATCAGATGCCCTCGGATGCCCCCTGAAACCAAGCTTGAGGGCCCCTGAAACTAAGCTCGGGGAGAGGGGGCCTGAGACCAAGCTTGGGGACATCCCTGAGACCAAGCTCGGGGGTCCCCTGAGACCAAGCTCGGGGGCCTGAGACCAAGCTCGGGGGGTTATCTGAGACCAAGCTCGGAGGGCTCCCTGACACCAAGCTCGGGGGGCCCCTGAGACCAAGCTTGGGGGCCCTGAGACCAAACTCGAAAGGCCCCCTGATACCAAGCTCGGGAGCTCCCTGAGACCAAGCTCGGAGGGCCCCCAGACACCAAGCTCGGGGCCCCTGAGACCAAGCTCGGGGGCCCTGAGGCCAAGCTCGGGACCCCCTGAGACTGAGCGCAGGGGTCCCCAAGATCAATATTCGGTACTCTGAAGCCCTCGATACCGATTATCGGGGGCCTCCTGAGACCAAGCTCGGGAGGCCCCCCCCACCGAGACCAAGCTCAGGGGTCCCCGAGATCAATTTTTGTGTTTTTAGTGCATAAGGTCGGCCCAAGGGGGTCCGCGGACCCCAGGGACCCCCCTCCCCTGGCTAAGCCACTGTCAGAACATCTCAAGGGACCCATTCAAGCTCACAGCCGCCAGGTCAGTGGCTGTAAAGCCTTATAGGGTTCCCAGACCATCTCAGGGGCCCTCAGTTCAACACAGAGGCCCATATTAGCTCTGATGACTAGATAAGCTTAAGGGCCTGGATCATCCAGGGGCCCCTTGCCGGCATATTTGGGGTTTCAGAACAGTCCAGGGTTTCAATTAAAGCTTATAACCCAATTTCAAAGCAGGGGCCCTATTCCTGTGCAGGGGCCTCAGATAAGTTTAGGGTCTTCTGTGCATCACAGGGGATCCAGATTAGCTCAAAGGACAATATTAACTTTACGGTCCCAGCTCAGCTCAGGGGCCCCCAGGTCGGTGGATATAGGTTTTGGCCAACTCACGGGGCCCTGTTCAAGGTTACGGCTCCTAGCTCAGTTTAGGCATCCTAGAACAGTTCATGCTGCCCAAACCATCTCCGGGGCGCTCAGTTCAGCTCAAAGAGCCCAGATTAGCTCGTATGGTATCAGAGGCCAGTTCAGGGGCCCCGAGAAGCTCAGGGGGCCTTAAAATCAACTCATATGACCTCAACTTAGTTTAGGGGCACAGGTAAGTTTAACGGGGTTCCGGGGCAAGCTATCGGGCCAGTTTGAGTTTCTCGCTTGATATTACAGTTGTTAATATTCTTACCTCCGTTGCGGGGGCCCATCACAGAAAAGTGGGGGGGGGGCAGTGGCCCCCTGGCCCCTCCGGTTCCTACGCCTATGCTCAGTACGGCTCCTCTCGCAGGCAAACCACAGCACAAATGGGCAGCAGTTTGAAAGACAATACAGCACGCCCCGTGTTGAGGAATTAACGTGCCTTACATTCGCGCGTCCCCAGCTATACAATGGTACAGTAACTGTGCAATTGGCTCTCCGATCACCCCTAAACGGCGCGCTTCCTAGCACCTGCTACCTCTTCGCCGGGTCACAAGATCACATTCTCCGCAATCCGATGCCGGCTCAGCTTGCGCCGGCACCACCCGCTCAGGTCACGCGACAGCGAGGGTCGTCTCCGCAGACCATTCAGCTCCGTGTTCAGGTCACGTGACAGTGAGGGTCGTCTCCGCAGACCACTCAGCTCCGTGGCAGCAGGGGCGGCAGCATACAGAGACAACGGTAGGAAAACATACAAAATAAAAGTATGAAAGACAGGTCCCCCAGTTAGATATAACGCGGCACATACGCTAATGATGACGATGGCGGAAAGGCCAGGCCTTCCGCTGATCTTAGCCTGGACGCGGTGCTGCATATGGCGCCGGGGTGACTTAATGCTCGCCCGAAATACGGCCCTTGAATGTGCAAAATGGAGCTCGGATAATTTTGAACAAAGGTTTCACAAACGTGCTAAATTTGGCATCAAATCTTTTTAAAGTCGCGCATCCCTAAACGTATGCAAAGACGCTATCACAATGCAATAGGGTCTCAACTATCGCCCCTGAACGATGCGCTGCGTGACATCTGCTACCCCTTCGCTGGGTCACAAGGTTACATTGCCCGCATTCCGATGTCAGCCCAGCTCCACCCCCTCAGGTCACGTAACGGCGAGGGTCGTCTCCGACATGACAATGTGTGGAAAGCTAAACATGTTTGCTCCTAGAAGCATCATTTGATAGGTTGGCATCAGTATTCAGCTTTGGAAAAAACTGCCAAGCTATGCACAGCCAACCCGGGTTCGAACCAGCATGCTCTGTAAGAGAGCGTAACACCCTACCCACTACACCACGGCTCCGCACGCTGCCGCCACCCCACTAGTCCGGACAGGCGACCCGTTTGGAGGTCACGTGACTCTGCCGCCAGTACCTCCAACTGATCGAGGACACTCGCGGTGACGGAATCTGGCGTTGAACGCTGGAGTGGGCCAGAAAGTAATTTCAAGAGAAGCGCTGGCATCCCAAAATATTATTGAAATCGATGTTTCGGAACAGTTAAGATACAACAATCCGCTGTAACCACTGTGACGTCCCTATCATAGGTAAGATGGTGCTGCAAAGTGTCAAGAGACTGATCATGTTGAGGGGCTGGCTCATCAGTCATTAATTAGTTTGAGTTCTGCATCCCTTGCACCTCATGGCTGAATTCAGGGAAGGCAAGTGAGGGCACTTGCTCCCTTCCCTAGATTGAGCCTCGACGCCCCTTAATGGTCGCGGCTTCTCCTAAAATGTCAGTGGCGCCATGATAAACTTTCGTTTGCCACCCGTTTACTCTTTCCGTCAGGATGCAAATGAGCACCCCACGATAGGTTTTGGTTTATCACCCCTCCCCCTTCTGGCTCAGATGGTGACCCGCTTTCAATCATGCGTCGTCCCATAAAAAATCCTGTATTTGCCCATTCTGCAACCCCGACAACCATGTTATCCCCACTCCTGCCAACTTTCTGGCAATAATGTGACCTCTGCTCCCCCCTCCACCTCCTGGCAGTAATACTACCCTAAAACACACGGTCCTGCCTCCAATGGTATTTGGGGTTCAGCTCTCAATAGTGGGGAGGGATACTTGGTGGCCCACCGCAGCGGAACCGAGAAATTACCATTATGGTGCTTCGCCTCTCTGTCGGGGAGGCTCAAATACAGGAGTTTCCACGACTGAAAGTGAAAGCATTGGGTCACCCCACCCTCCCCGGCTGACCCCAGCCTCATCGGTCCGACCCGCTAACCGCTGGGGAGGTCGACCAGCCGAACAGGCCACGCCCTCAGACATGTGGTTCCCAAACTTCATGTTTCCGCCTTGTCGGACACCCCTGGAACGGAACGATACTTTCGCAACAGACTGTACACCTGCTGCACTTACCCTGAACCCCAGGTAAGTCACAGAATCTACAGCGAAGCTACACTTCCTCCGATTGACTCGTAGGCCTGCTTCTGACGACCGACACAACACCTCTTTCAGGCGCTTGTCATGTTCGTCACGTGAGGAGCCCGAAATTACTAAATCATCAATGAAAACGGCCACGCCCCCTAAACCGTTTAGGAGCTTGTCGAGTGTGCGCTGGAACAGCGCCGGTGCACTGGAATATCCAGAGGTTAATCTCGTTGGGCGGATCAGGCCCCGAGGCGTATTTAGCACCAAATACTCTTTTGATGGCTCATCTAGCACCAACTGATTGTAAGCACTTTTCAAATCAATTTTCGAAAATACGGTGCTCCCTGTCAGCTGCACCAGTAGTTGCTCTACTCTAGGCAGCGGATACTGTTGTAAAGGCGCAGCCTTATTTATCGTCAGTCTGTAATCCCCACATAAGCGCAGCGAGGACCCCTCTGGACCATTTTTGGGAACAATGACTAAGGGTGCCGCCCACTTGCTATCTCGGACTTCCTCCCACAGCCCCATCTTAATGTCTGTCGAGCTCTGCATTAACCTTATCGCGATACGCCAGTGGAACGGGCCTAGCCTTGAAAAACCTGGGTACTGCGTCAGGGTCCACATCAATGTGTACTTTTTCGCCCTTGAAACATCCCAACTCATCCCGGAAAATGTCTGAGTATTCCGCAAGTAAGCATTTCAGCTTAGGGTCCAGCTCTGGACCCGGGCAGGGTTGTGTGGCTGTGGTTGCATCCGGCGTTGTTTTGTCTGATTCTGTTTTTGATACATTCAGTATGGCAGATCAATTCAGCCTGAAGAAGCGCAGCCAATTACGGCCAAACAACAGCGGACCATCCCCCTCCACTACAACAAGCGGAAGATTCACAGCAACAGATCTATACTGTACACACACAATTGATTCCCCTCCAAGACTTAACTGTTTACCCCCGTAGGTTTTTAGCTTAAAGGGAATGTGGCACCTTCATAACGTGATTTTAACTGAGATAGCCAAATTGTAAAGCAAGTCGGAAAACCCGATACTCCATATATCATTTGTCTTGGAACTCGATATTTCCGTAGAAAAAAGCTAAAACCTACCAGACACTAGCCCCCTATCGGCCTCCCCGCCGGGCGGCCATTGTTGTGAGCTGCTGGTGTGACGACATATGCTGACGTCACGATGAGCATCAGCCAATTGAAGCCCTTGAAGCATTTCAAGTATGGCAGTGGTTGCCAGATCATGACATCATCCACAGGCAGATATTTATTTATTTTCCTGGAGGAGTATTTTTAAAAACAAAATATTGAGCTTATTGAACATTTTTTCAGAAAAATCATGAGTGGTTTCATTATTTTTGGCTAAAAGTATGCCTAATTTCACTAAATTCAAGGGTTCGACCAAGGTGCCACATTCCCTTTACGCCGAGTCGGCTTGATCACTGGTTGTTTGCATGGAAACAATTGGTGAAACAATGATTCCGAGCACACCGACATTGCAGCACCCATATCAATTTCTGCCGTGACCTCTCGATTATTCAACTTAATGTCTACGCGAAGTGGTTCTACAGACTTACTGGAAGTGCAGCGTGCCTGATAGTTCAGTTCATATTCCTCAGCTGAACTGTCCTCTTCTCCCCCAACTGGTAACTCGACTGGGAAGAGCTGCTCCTCAACTTGATCGACGCAGACTCCTCTGACACGACACGCCTCCCGGACGTGACCGATGTCGCCACACTGGAAACAGCGACGATTCTTTGGCCCAGCAGTCGCGCGGTAGATGTCGCCTACTCCGACAGCGATAGCAAGCTTCAAATGATGCTGATCCAGCCCCAGTATGTGCAGATCCTCTGCGCCGGCCCCTGTTGCCTCCCCTCTGACTGGGCGGGTCCACCCACCGCGCCGCCCGGGGATCGGCCGGCCGAGGTCGAGGCCTGCCCTCCGGCGCTGATGGCTGTGATACGCTGTGAACAGCTGGCTGCTCCCTCGTAGGCGCCACGGCGGATACAGCAGCCGCCTAGCTGATCTCGGCAGCCTGGGCTTCAGCTGCTTCACTGGCCATTGCCTAGGCCACAGCTGAAGACAACGATAGCCTGTCCTTCGAGAGCAAATTTGCCTGAAGACTTGGATTTTTGACACCGCAAACAAGCCGATCACGCAGCATCTCGTGCATCACTGCACAAAACTCGCATGATTTTGCCAGCCTCCGTAACCTGGCGATGAAGTCTGCTATCGACTCGTGCGCCTCCTGACGACATAAAAACGGAAACGAGTGACGATCACTGACGCTTGGGCTCAAAATGCTCCTCCAGAGTCTTCAAAAGTTGCTTGTACGGCACTTCTCCCACTGTCACTGGTGCACACAAATCTTCCAGCACTGTGAACGTATCAGCTCCTACGACACTCAGGAACACAGCTCGTTTCAACTCCGGTTCGCAGACACTATTTGCAATGAAGTACTGTTCCAGCCACCGAGTGTATGCACCAAAAGTCTCTTTACCGGCGTCAAAGGCTCTTGCTGGCCCACCAAGGGACGCCATCGCCACGGCGAGTCCGCCTGAACGCCACTGTTATAGCACGTCCGCTCCCAACAAGGTTTCGGTCTCGATGATGATGATGGTGTTTGAAGGCGCACAGCCTAGATGACTCAGGCGCCTATAACCTGTAGGATGGGGAAAAAACCTTCTGGTCCGTGAGAGCACCAGCTCTGGTTCCAGTCTAAGCAAGAACCAGAACTGATGGCGACAACAGACAATAGGACATTCCTAGTACCGCCAACTAAACTTATTACCTCCCTCAAAGAGAAACGATATATCTTTTAAACCTTGATTTGCCAAGGACAGTTATCAATCGGGGACACATACAATAACCGGTTGACGCTGACAATACGCATGCTCTGTTGACTTTGTCGGTAAGTTTGACTGATCCCCTATTAGATGCATTATAAATATATACGTCTTTAAACATGTCGGAATATACCGTTTTATGGCGTGCTTCGTTGCCCTGCCGGTCCTCTGAAAAGGTTTGATTAATACAGATATACAACTAAACACTCAGGGAAGGCTCCAAAACGTGGGAGCCCCCGTTCTGGATCTGGAGAATTGCCGAAACAATAGTAAGATATAATACGACACAAAAAATCATAGTTTGTCGATAATAAAGATATTCAATAAATGCAGCGACGCAAAATGATACTTTCTTGACATGAAGGAGAACTAACGTACACAATCCTAAATCTTAGTAAACATATCCGTGTCCTTGAGGTACTTTACAACTTGTTGAAAAATAGTTTCATTAAACCCTAGCAAACTTCTCAAACTAAAATCTAAGCGGTTTTTCTCACATACTTTACGGATGCTTCTGCAATGGACCTGAAATTTGACACAGGTTAAAAGTATATGACTAACTGTAATAGGACGGTTGCACACATTACAAATAGGGGGAGGTTTCTGTGAAAAAGATGGCCGTGAGTCAGTCTCGTATGTCCTAGCCGCAGCCGGGCTAGAACTATTTCTTCTCTCCTGTTTGGTCGGGTTGAGAAATCGTCATCTGTCAGGTCAGGTTTTACAGATAATAAGGTTCTATTCTTATGCTGATCAAGACCACTCATTGTTTTCCATTGCTTTTTGTAAAGTGACTTCATAGCTGAAAGTATCCCGGCCCTATATTCTGTAAAGTGGTCATCAACTTCAGCTGTATAATCAAAAAGTATTGCTTGTTTTGCTCTTTTATCAGCCGTTTCGTTTCCCGGGATTCCCATATGACTGGGCACCCAAAATATTTCAATTTCCTTTCCGTCTAAAAGGAGTTCGTGTATTATTTCTCGGGCAATAATAGAATTCGGCGAGGGATCATCGACGTTTTTAACTTTCTGTATTGCGGAAAGGGAATCACTGCATATAACTGTTTTTTCAATACCTCTTGATTTTATGAACTGGAGACATCGTAAGATCGCAAACAATTCCACAGAGCATATTGATAGCCCGTTCGGCAGTCTCTCCTCGAAAGAACCTGTCGCGAAAGCAAATGCGTATGCCGCTTTGTCCCCGACCTTGGAGCCGTCGGTAAAAAAGAATCTGTAGTCAGCGTACATTTCAACAATGTCGATAAATTTTTCCAAAACTTCAGTTTGCGATATGTTTTGCTTTTTGTCATCTAGCAGCCTTTTAGGAGTCAATGAAACAAGCTGCCATGGAGCTGTTTCACCTTTTGTTGTTTTCAAGTTCTGTGGAATCTCAAACCGGAAAAGGTCAGCTATTTGTTTCAGTCTGCAAGAGATTGGGACTCCACAGAGCCGGTTAAGCCTTCTTTCTCCGAGGAGCATTAGCGATTGCATTGTGGTAACTTCTCTGAAGACTGGGTGATCGTCATCGGCCAAAACTTTCAGGCAGTACTTAAGGGTTAGAGATTGTCGACGTAGCTGTAAAGAAGGGATGTTAGCTTCGGTTTGGGAGCGATTTTATTGGAGTAGATCTGAAAGCACCCAACGCAATTCTAATACAGGTATTTTGCACACATTCAAGAGAGTTTATAACTTTGTGGTTCGATCCGTCGAATATCTGACACCCATACTCTAGTATGGGGCGAATGAGCGACATGTACATTCTGAGTAATATTTTTCTATCTGCACCGTACGAGGGTCCTAAAATACACTTCAAAATTGAAATACTTTTTCAGCCTTTGTCTTTATGTATTTTGAGTGGTTCTCCATTGACAATTTTTCGTCAAGGAGGATCCCTAGGAAGCCGACTTCTTGGGCAAATCCAATTGGGGCGTCCCCCATTTGTATTTGCAGCAGAGGGCCATGAACTGGCATCTTCATATTTCTCTTAAACACCATCACTTGTGATTTATCTGGGGAAAAATTCAATCCATTTTTGTCTGACCATTCCATTATACGGTTTATAGCATTTTGCAAAATATCCATTGCCATGTGAATGTTTTCGTGGCTAGTCCACAACGTACAGTCATCAGCATACATTGCTGTTGTAACTTGTCCACCAAGATTATCAAATATGTCGTTAATCATGCATAAGAATAACAAAGGAGAAATCACTCCTCCCTGGACCACACCATTTTCCTGTGGGAAAGTATCCGACAGTACTTGTGTCTTCACCTGAAAGGTTCTATTTTCTAAGTAATTATCAACAAATTCCATAAAATATCCTCTGAAACCCAACATGTATAATTTCTTCAAGAGGATACATTTGTTTACCATGTTATAAGCGGATTTAATATCAATAAAGATTGCAACTGTACGCTTTCTCTCAAAAAAACTTTTCCTCACATCAGATTGAAGTCGGACAAGGTGATCTACAGTGCTCCGGTTTTTCCTGAAGCCACACTGCACCTTGCTTAACAGTCCCTCCTTTTCAACATACCACATCATTCTCTTGGTGATCATGCGTTCATATGTTTTAGCTAAGCAAGAGGTTAACTGAATAGGCCGGAAGGATTTAACAGAGGACCGAGGTTTTCCAGGTTTGCAGATTGGAACTATGAAAGAGTGGCGCCACTCGGGAGGATAGAAACAATTTTCCCATATCGAATTGAAAAAGTTAATCAAAGTGCGTGTTAAAGATGCTGGCAAATGTTTCAAAAAATCGTAGCGTATACCGTCGGGTCCCACTGAGGTTGACCCAACGTTAAACAAAGCCGTCTTAATTTCATCCATGGTGAACCTGGAGTTATACACTTCTAAATTATTTGAGGTATAATTCATGGTACCTATGTTTAATATATATTGCTGAAAATACTCACTGTAATTATTTGAGGATGAAACATCGGAGAAGAACCGGCCGAAACAGTTTCCAACCTCGTGGGGGTCAATTACCGATGACCCGTTTACTTCCAGGACGATCGGCGCTGGAGGCTGGTACCTGTTTCCTGAAAAACATTTTATTAAACTCCATAATCTTGTTAGCGGTGTACGTACAGTAAAAGTATTTAATAGTGTTTCCCAACTATTTCTCTTTGCTTGTCTAATAATGCGTCTAGCTAAGGCTTTCAAACGCTTATACTCTAAAAGTAAAGTTCGGTCTGTTCTATTTCTCCGAAATCTTCTCAGCTCACGTTTCCTGGCTGCAACTGCCCTTTTGCACTCCAGTGTCCACCAAGGGCAGTTGTACTTATGGTGGTAATTTTTATGAGGAATGCTTTCCTCCGCAGCATTCATAATTTTATCAGTAATCAATTTACAACCATCGTTAATTTTTTCTATATTTACTTGTATTTCACATTTGTTTTCAAATTCCCCCCAGTCTGCTTTTTTAGTGTTGTATTGTATCATAGGTAAGGCACACGTTCGAACTGGTTGGTTGAAGGATATATGAATTGGAAAATGGTCACTGTTATAAGTCATTGTCCACTTTCCATTCAAACAGAGGAGTCAGGGAACTTGAGCATATACAGATATCAATATGCGAGAGATTTCCAGAATATTCATCCAATCGTGTTGGGCTTCCATTGTTTAATATATGTAGTGTTTTTTTCTCGTATAATTTCCCCCAGATGTTACCACGCGAGTCATTTCTTGGAGATCCCCACATTCTATTTTTGCTGTTTGCATCTGTACAAATAACATAAGGTAGATTGAACTGCGAAATCAAATTGTCTACTTCCTCCTTCACAAGGGGCATGCCAGGAGGAAGATATAATGAACATATTATCATCCTTCTCCTGTTTATGACACAAACGCATGCCACTGCCTGTAAAGGGGTATTCAGGTAGAGCTGACAGTGGATGATCTTATTAGAGATATAAAGTGCTACACCACCTTGTCGAATACTGGTGTCAGCACATACTTTGTAACAGGAATAATTCACTAGGCTAAAGTTATACGGATCGTTTGGGAGAAAGTGGGTTTCCTGTAAACATATCAGAAGGGGGAACAATAACAAAAGCATGGGCTTCACCTCTGCCCATTTACCAATCAAGCCCTACAATTCCATTGGAAAATTTCGTTGTTCATTGGATTTTCGATGAGGCTGTATATCCCCTTTGAAGCCTGAAAAACCTGTAATACCTGAAGGGGGCATCAGTTAGGGGCTGGGTATCCATCCAGCCCCCACCTTTCCTGTCATGAGACTTCAAGTCCACATGACCACTGACGCAACACCCGGCACGACGCCGGGAAGCAACCCCCAGCGCCTCCCCGCATCCCCAGGCCCAGTGGGCCCACAGGCGTAGGGAAGCGCCCAGCAGCGCCGAGCGTCCGTTAGCTGCATGAATGTTAATGTTGCACTTAAATAACAACAAATGTGAACACAATAAGCTCCCGAAGAACTGAAAATCCTGAAAACAATTTGGTCAAACAGATTAGTAGTCAAAAACAATAATATGACCACACATACACAAATTGGTTAGAACATAGGTATAATATAGACAGGTGTAAAACACCACATTTTGTAACTAACCAGACAAGAAACATATAAAGGCGGCACATGTTAATGTTAGTCCATTTATTCATCAGCCAACCCATGTACAGAGATGATAACGATGATATGGACTGATGATGAATGTGGCGGCAGTAAAACAAAAAGAAGATAACAGTGATTCCAAGGAATGCCCCGCTTGGGACAAAGGTGAGAAATAAGTGGTAAGAAGCAGTGATGCTACAACAGAGTTGCAACAGTCGAACGCATATTGTGCATAGGCCCAAGTCGCAGAAAAACAAAAGAAACATAAAAAACAGTGCTTGCCAGAGCATGAGGATGCTGTGAATCTTGCCGCTTGAAAAGGCAACATGAACCGAAACACAAAAGAGGACCACCAGAGCATGCCAATATACATTACTCTGGGAACACAACATATATAAGCAAAACAATTAAGGTGAGCTCGTGCCATAATTGAAAGAAGGAAAACCAACTGCCACCACAGTGATGAAGCACACTCAACCATTTTTTTCGTTTTTACCTCTCTGCGCAGAGAGAAGGTTCACATATACATATCTCTGCGAGGCCTGCAAGCTGGCCTCCCGGTTACTAGGGCCAGCTCGATTGCTATGGCCTGCACTGGATGCAGGCCCATCCCGCTTTGGGGGGCTTGTGTCGAGGGCAACCTCGTGACACTGTACTCCAGTCATCACTCACATCCAAAGTCTGCTCAACGCGGCTAACCTGGGGACTCACATGCTTAGTCGCCATCACACTCTCCGCTGCAACGACTGAACTCCTATCATTTTGCATCACTACACCTGTGTCCCTACCATCTCCCTTTTTACCATACTCTGCCCTTCCTTTACCTCCTGTACTCCCTTCTGTGCTTCAACTACCTTGGTCATCAGACTGATCAGCTTCTCTACCTTTTCCTCCAAAGTCCTCAATCTACAGTCCAGATCCGGAGTCTGGACTGCAGATTGAGACCCGGAGGGAGACATCACACTGGAGACAACAGAACTAAATGAACGAGTCATCACTGGATTTCTATCTAACAACACTTTTTTGCATCTCTGTAGGACAGATCTTGTTCATACCTAATTTTTATGATTTCGTGTTCTTTCTTATACTCGCTGCATTCCTCGACACACATGGACGTATGATTTTTGGAACCACAGTTGCCACATAGTAGCGTACACGATCCCTCATGCTTATTCCTGCTGCATTTCAGACAAGCCTCTTCCCGCGCACACCGTTGCCAAGTATGGCCGTATCTCCCACACTTCTGGCACAGAAGTGGCCTTGGCAGACTAGGCTTGACTTTGTACACAACATAGTCAAGTCTTATCTCCTCGGGTACCCTAGGCCTGGAAAAAGTCAGAACAAACAGAGGAGTGCCTTCCTCCCTATCACCCTTCCTTCTCCTAATCTGCTTTGCCGCGGTAACTCCGAACTCTTTCAGCCCTGCCACTACTTCCTACTCGCTAACCTCTACCAGATCTGTTGCATAAATTGTGCCTTTACTGCTGTTCTTTCTTTCATCCAGTTTACACAAGACGTCCTCACCATTAAAGTACTTAGCTCCTAAGAATTTCCTAGCTTGAGAAACAGACTTGGTTTTGACAAGTAGCTTCCCCTCCCCACAAAAACCGCCTTCTCCACCTTCTCATCCCCTACTATATTCCTGATGCATGCCTGGAGGCGAGGCCAGCCCTTGTTACGGAGTGGCCTCCCAGATTTGAGTTCCAAAACAACAAATGACCCTTCACCATCTTCCCCATCATCAGACAGCTCATCCTCTAGCGCCCTTTTCTTGGGTCTTACCATTGGCAAGACCCTGAAGAGAGAAGAACTCTCCAACACTCAAAAGAAAACCAACCACAAGAAGAAAAAGGAATGCCAGTGAAAAATGGCGCCCGGACAAAATGGCGTCTGCCACACCCTCCAAACACGCGCGAAAAATCAAGAACAAAATAGAAACTCACCAAAAAACCATGCACAAACGAACCAAAGGAGAACTCAGCAGATCCGGAACCACAATCACCCCATCACAATCTCCGATCAAGTGGAATCAACACAAAAGACTGGGCCCAGTCAAAGCAGCGGGTGTCCACGAGCGCAGCAACGGTCGACGACCCGTCTCCAACGAGACCAGGAGCGCGACTCTTTCGGTCTCGAATGGTTTACTGGTGACCAGCTTCAGGTTAGGTCAGTCACAGCCAATCACAAGGCGACATGTGATGACGTCATCCCTAGCACACCGTGGGGCCGAGCATGGCTGCCCACACAACAGTCTTGGAAAAAGCCTTTGCATTATCATGATATACACGTAGTGACAAAATGCACAGCGCTCTTACTAGCTTCTACATCATTTTCGGCACTTGGGGTCAAGAGACCTCGGGCTCGAGAAACCACGCAAAAGTCTCTAGAACTAGTGACTCAGAACGCTCCCACAGGTAGTCGCCGAATCCTCTGATGTGTTTTCAACACCTACGATAGGAGGTACTCACGGTGTTGAGTGGAATATCTTACTCATGATTTGAAAAGTGTTTGGCAAAGACAGCACGTTCAGGTTGTTTACATAGATGTGTAGGGGAGGGTGGGGTGGGTTGTATCAGTTTTTACTCCAGGTTCATCAATTTCGTAACTACTTAAGATGGCCCCGTGATTTCAATACCATCTCGTAGCTGCATCCTTTGGCTTCCTTTTGTCGATATATTTTTTTCTTAATCTTTACTGGTTTGTCTCCTACTGCCCTGCGAATGGACCTTTTCACTTGATACAACTTACCCCACCGGTTGGGTGAGTTGTATCACATGGTGGGTTAAGTTGTAACAGTGTGTCACGTTTTGGAGACTGTGCCTGCTACCGATCATGGCCGTGGGAACAACCTACAACGAATTTAGAATTTAATTATAAACTTAACTTGCATTTTATTGAACCTAACTATGGCCAATACAGTACGAAATTCATGGCGACAAAAAGCGCAAACGAAACATCAACCGTCCAAGTGTAAAAGTGACCCGTTTGGAAAAAGGAAGCCAACACAATGCGTCGAAACGGGCAAATTCTTGACTAGGTACCAGCAGACTTAAGCCAGGGCTAAAGTCTGTTCAATCTGCAACTGTTCAATCTGAAAAGCCTAAACGTATTAGTTATGGACTTACTAAGTAATCCTCTCACAATAGTTACGGGAAGGGTTGTATCAGGGATACGGATGAATTGCATGGACGTGGGAAGTAGGAGGCGGGAGGGGGGGCGAGCAGGGGTGTCCCTCGAATTTTTGAAGGGAAGGTGGGGATGTGGCCATAACTTCTCGGGACTTGTTAGACTTTAATTTTTGTTTTTGCTTTCATTCCATCAGCGCGGCCTGTCTTGTACTTATCCTGGCCCGCACTTTTTGCAGAAAATATTTTTACCTATTTTTTCGTTGTGGCTACCTGTGATGATATAGTGTTTTTTGGAAAAAATGAATCTGTGGCGACATCCCTAATGAGCTGTATAGGCAGCGTGGGGTGCCTACCTATTTAAACGGGTCCTAAATAAGCTCAGGGGGCCAAAACTAGCCCAGGGGGCCAACCTTCAACTCATGGGGCCTAGACACGCTGAGGGGGCCCAAAGCAGCTCAGGAGGCCCATACAAACTAAGATTGCCAGACTAGCTGGGTGTCTCGACGAACTCATGGGGCCCAGATACGCACAACGGGCCCCATACAAGCTGAAGGGGTCTATATCAGTTAAACGAACACGATACCAACCCAGGGGGACCCTTGCCAGCTCAGAGGAGACTAATCCAGCTAGGGGCCCTATGATCAAACCAGAGGCCCCTTAAGTAAATCCTATCACGGGCCCTAGACCAGCTCATGGCTGCCACAATAATTTCACCTACAGGGTTATTTTAGCTTAGGGGGGCCCAAAGCAGCGAAGGATCTAAGGCCAAGCCAGTAAGCTCCTGTGCAATACTCTTTCACGGTCCCAGAACAGCCCAGGGGGGCAACCTGAAAACTCGCTCTCAGATAGCTAACAATTAACTCAAGAGGGCCCAGGATCTGTTGAGGGGGCCTACACCAATTAAGGGACCCCGAAAAGCTCAGAAGGCTCCAGTGGCGACACATTCAAGTTCAATGTGAGGGCCTGGTTATCTAAAGCGTTCCCAGATCAACTGAGGGGACTCAATATCAGCTCAGAGCAGCCACCAAAAACTCAGAGGCCCAGGCCCGCAGAGGCTCTTCGGCCTCTGATGCTTAGTTTAGCGTCAATCGGAGATTTCAGTAGGGACTCAGCGTTAGTCAAAACAACTGTGATATGTGGAGGTGGTCGATACGGCACCTTAGCTTTCGCCATGACTTAAGTTCAACAAAGTTCACTGTATTCATTGTTAATTGCGCTTATTGTAGCGTCAATCGGGGTTTCTGTAGGGACCCAGCATTAGCCAAGACAACTATGATATGTGGATGTGGTCGTTACGACACCTCAGTTTTCTTCCAGATCAAAGTTAGCTGTATTCTTTGCTCATGATGCTTTAGTTAGCATCAGTGGGGGCGTCCAGCTTCTTCTACCAATGTACCAGTCATTACGTTCTGGGCGAAACCTTGTCGGCCCGAAATATGTCTGATGGTAAACGTGAACATGTTTCACTGAAAGGTAGCTTTCATGAAAATAAACATTTACAAATACGTTTTTTAAACGCGTTTTTTCTTCGACACTGGCCGCCTATTGGGTGGTAAATTGGCGCCCCTCAGATTCCGCGCCCCCAGGTTCGGCGCCCCCCCTCAGAGCCTGCCCCCTAACGAAATCCTAGATTCGCCACTGGAATGTTAGACTTTAATTTTTGCTTTTGCTTTCACTCCATCAGCGTGGTCCGTCTTGCACTTATCCTGACCCGCACTGTTTGCATAAAAAATATTTTACCTAATTTTTCGTTGTGGCTAGATGTGATAATGTAGTGTTTTTGGAAAAAAGAATCTGTGGCGACACCCCTAATGAGCTGCATGAACATTGGGGTGAGTTGTATCACTGTTACAACATACCCCACCTGGCCTTGATACAACATGTACCACCCTCTCACATTGGAAAACACGTCCTCGTGCTCAACAACCAGTGGCCAGCCGAGAAAATCCTTCTCACGCACGAAGCCTTAGAATCTACCCTTACCACTGCTACAGCGATCCTTCCAATTCGTGATCATCTGAATGACAAAAACACACATTTCCTTACGACGAAATTTTACAGAATGACACCCCGAAAACGCATTTTCTGCACTCACCGCGAAACGCGCCAAGCCAAGCAGACGGCAGTATAAAGAAAGATGGCGGACCGCTTGCCGCATCATCGGGTCGTGTCGGGAGCGCTATCTCTTGGATAGTTTTGGAAATAATCGCTCTGATACAACTTGTCCATGATACAACTCTCCCCACTCTCCCCACTCTCCTCTAATAAAAAACATCGTGCTGGTGTTCAACATTAGATATTACAAGCAGGTTCAGTCTACGCCCTGGAAAGAATGGAATTGGTTAGATCAAATTTTGGAAATGCATCGTAAATGTTCACATGTGGCGCTCGTACAGCACATGGTACATAATGACACATAGTTCTGAAGAGAAATGGAGGTCAAATGATACACAAAATAAATGAAATGAAATGAACTATGTGGGAGGATCCAAGGGGTTGCGGCAGGGGACCGTCACCCCTCTTCTAAAGAAGAAAGCATGACACTCTTGCGCCGAGGGGCGCAATCATATTTTTCCCCGCTTAAGTGGTTGTTTTATTTTTCCCTTGTTTGTCTCCCCTGAATACTCATTGCACGATATATGCCTTTATTTGCATCGTATTATCTTGTAATTGTAAATAATCCTAGCGACGCTCAGTAAGCAAATACACGCTAAAATGCGGAATAATATTGGATCCCCAGAATCCATTAGTCATACAGTCAGGGGCGTCGCCACCATAGGGACGACGCCCATGGCTGATTTTTGGAGGACCTACACTTGCCTCAGGAGGCCCCTTAAGATACTTAGAGTCTGGAATAGCCTCTTGGATATCAAAGAGCTTGGCTTCCCTGCTTATAAAGGAGGTCTAATTGGCCTATGCAGGGGGCCCCACTAGCTATAGAGGAGGCCCCATAACGATCTACTTAGGAGATCTCCTTAAAAAAGATATCCACTCGACAGCCCACATAGCCGGCTGCTTTAATTATAAAGCAAGCCTATTATAAGACGGCCTATCCAGGAGGACCCCTCACTTATAAAAGACGCCCAATAAATGACATATCGTGGAGGCGCTTTTACTTTAAAGGAGGCCCCTAAATGCTCAACATGGGAGGTCCTTTTTAAATTAAGCAGCCGGGAGAACGGTATTATACCAGCTACACGCCCCCAGCACGCCGCTCGTCTGCCTCTCTTGTAGATATGGGGTGTGCTTAGAGAGGAGGGGAGGGTAGGGTTTGTTGGTGAGTTTGTATGTTAGTAGAGACCTTGAGAGTTAGTTGACTTAGCGTTTACTTGGTAGAGATAGGAAGGGGCAAGAAAGGTGCCGGAGGTCGGCCTGTGTCAACACCTACATATACCTTAAATTATACATCTTAAACCACTAGATTTGTATTCTGAATATCTACATATTATTTGAAGACTTGACATGGTAAGGTACAAATAGTGACATAGAAAAGCTGGAGATAGTTGCTGTTTTCACTTAATCTATTCATAATTTTAATAGTTATCTACGTACAAGCTTTTTAGTACCATTTTAAGGAATTGCTTGCTACGTGGGATATCCGCCAAATTTCTGATTTTACGAGCTATAATTTTATTCCATGTCCTTGGGGCTGAAACGAAAAATGAGAACTCCCGGTACATTGTTTGGGCGAACGGGACTTCAAAATGCTGGGCGTCTCTGGCGCTACGCCTTATCTAATCAGTTTGGGTCCAAGTTAGTCGCTCCGACAGGGCAGTAGGGAGTGAATTTGAACGAGCTTATGAAGATTTCTAATTGGGAAACTTCTACTAGGTCTTTTAACTTCAGTATGTTATATTTTTTAAAGAGGGGACTACTATGGGCCAGGCGGTCGGTTTTATCAATTATTCGAATTATTCTTTTCTGCAGTAGATTTAACTTTTCTAGCTTATATTCGAACGTACTACCATAAATGGGGAGACAATATCGGATGAAGGGCAAGATGAGAGAGTTGTACAGCAGGAGGATATGACTTTAGTCGAGAATATGCTGTGATCTTCTAATGAGTCCTATGTTTCGGGAGATTGTATTCTCAACATTTTTTATGTGATCCGTCCACCTTAAATCCTCGCTTATAGTAATTCCGAGATACTTCGTGGAAAATTTACGCTGGAGGTTGGCGCCACCTACGGCTAGGGCAAGATTAGGTTTGGGGATGGATGAAAATAATTGATAGTTCGATTTTTGGACATTAAGCGAAAGCCGGATGCAACAAAGCCACGTATTAATCTCAGCAAGGCTAGTGTAAATGACTGATTCGAGAATGGTTTCATTTTGTGCAGTAAAGAGGAGGGCCGTATCGTCAGCAAAAAGATAGAATTTTGGGGCGACATAACGCTTACGCATATCATTTACATACAGCAAAAAAGGAGCGGGCCCAGAACGCTGCCCTGGGGTACTCCCATTGGAGTTGTTTGGGGGTACTTGATAATATTCCGTTACATTTGACAAACTGGGTGCGATTTTCAAGGTAAGTTCGAAAAAAATTTAGAGATGTTCCTCGCATGCCATAGTGACTTAATTTAGAAAGCAAAATTTCGTGGTTAACAGAAAGAAGTTATGAAGAAAGCCCCTGAATGGAATGCAAAATGGAAGCCCCCAAAAGCTAGGAGTCTCTTTAAGGAATAGGGATAGGACACCCCTTCAATCCTAACCCCATGGAAAAAACATATGTCGACGCCCTGCATCATTAGGGGAGAGGGTGGTAAGACGGGCATAGTTGTGTTTGAGACTGTGTGTCTCACTCACTTTTCATATAACAGTGATGAGATTTCGCAGACAGCTTCAGCAAACATTTATTTGACCCTGGGCTTAAACATACTAAGATCTGTGCTTATTCCTTTGATCAGTAACGTTTACCGTAGAATGCTGCAAAAGTCCATCTTACCCCCACAGGTGGGGTAAGACGGGCTTTTGAAAATAGTTCATCATATGCTGGAAACTTTTGACAAAAACATATGGAGCAAAAATGAGGCCCGAAACATTTTGCAAGGCATTGTTTCGATAACACAGCCGGCAGACAATTATTTTGCGGAAATTCCATAAAATGATAATTTTTTTCAGTGGATTCAAACAATCAATAATTTACAGCTGCTAATCCGGTTTGCAGGACCTTCTGGGACTGATTCATTTTAATCATGTAAAACAGCGGCGATAAATATTAGATGTTTTATGGTAATATAATATTTCATTTGGTCCCCGTCTTGCCCCATATCAATATTCTAGAAAATTTCATTGTTGGCGATCATCATGCAAGGATAATATAAAACTTAAATCACCTAATGCATGCTAACGCTCCCCTGACAGATTTTGCATATTTGACTTTCAAAATATGACCAGACACTAAAAGAACGCTAGAAACAAAACTACTAACAATGGTAGATTGAGCCATCAATATTGTTTTTCCAAAATTTTGGAAAAACGATAAAGGTTAGGAATCCGTTTTTTTGGCTCATGATCAGGCACCCAAACACACACTTAGGTAAGCAATGGGATATCGATACCATTGCTGGTTTGGTCCACAGAGCCTGTGCCCGTCTTACCTACCATGCCCGTCTTACTACCCTCTCCCCTATGTGTTAAACATTGCATCCACCAAATAAGCAGACTTGTAAGACATGCTCAATGATATTTCTTAAATCTAAGGCACATAAGTGTGCCATGTGCATTGTGCATCCTCCAATGCATCAGTCTATCCATCCTACAATACATTGCATACAATGGTATCTTCACTTACCTTACCATGCTCCCATTGCTTCTGCACTCAGAATGAGGCGGTTTTGCGCCGTTTTGCAGCAACAAAATAGAACTAGCACGTGCTGTGACGTCACAGGAGGGTCAGACTCTCCAGTGAGGATCACAATTCTCTACAAAAGTGTCGTGACCACTCGCAAGCTAAGTGCAGAGAGTCAGACGCCTTCTTGGAAGAGTCTGACACTCTTCATATACCCTACGAAAGGAGTCGGACACCTTATTTGACAGAGCCAGACACTTTTTTCATGTTTGTCTCTCGTGGAAACACCCAGTGCGCAGCTTGACATTGGGTACTGAGCCAGAGACATATTTACTGCCCGTACGACAACGACGTGTTTTGTATATTTAGGGTGATGATGAGGTGAGAGCGACTGAAGATGAGAGCATGAATTAATATAACTCCCTCCGTTGCCCCCCCCCCACGGGCCAGCAAGCGAGGTGAAAACCTGTTGTTCACCAGCCCCCGGGAGCAACGAAGGGAATGGTGATTTTCTCGTCTGGTTGTCGATCCAAATGATGTCAATGTCAGAAAAAAGAAAAGGTCAGGTCTATACTCAACCTTTTAGACTCCCCCGGTTCCTATTCTGAAAAGAAGATGATGAGGTGCGAGTGACTGAAGATGAGAGCATGAAGTGAAGCATGAATTGATCTGTGTGTCAGGCGTTGGAGCACCACAATGTGACTCGACACTGGGTGCTGAACCACAGACATGTTTAATATACGTTGATTATAACGCGTTACGCTTCCGGAGAGATGCAAAGGCGCCAGGACCTCCCCGGTGCAACCCGCCCGACCGAAACCTGACAGACCCAAAGGGAGCCAAATCTGTTGGTGTTGGAACATCCTACCGACACCTTACGAAAAGAGTCAAATTCCTCGTTTGGTGGTCGGGATACCTCCATTAGAATGCCTGACACCCTTAATGATGTAGTAACTCCCCATGTGTGTATTGTTTTGACGCCAGAAAGTGGTGTCAGAAATGGTGTTCAAAATTAGGAGTCAAGTTACTTGCGGAAATGACACCGGCTAAAGGTTATTGGCGCCAAATCACAGGATCTGATACCCAAAAATAGTCATCAGTCCACCAAAAAGGATGTCGCATTCGCTATATTTTAGGGTCATCGCAGGGCTGGGTGTCATTTTTTCTTTCAATGTACTAGACGCTAGTGGACGCAAATGAAACGAATGACACCTGGTAGCAAGGGCAGCTGACAGTGAGAGGACATCCAGTATCCAAGGCGGCTGTCAGCTGGTAACAAACTCAGATGACAGAGAGACGCCACTTGGTAACAAGGACACATGGGTGGCATTTGCCATGGTGCAGTCCTTGGTAGCAGACGGCCAGGCCAGTCGAGGGGAGTGCAGTTAGGAATTTTCAGGGGGTCTGGACCCCATTGAAATTTTCATTGGTTTCTGGCTACACCTATGTGTGTACCGAACAATCTCCAGGTGTGGCTCTCTGCCAAGTATCCAATAATTGTTTGTTAGGTAGAATAGCCTAATGCTCCGTGACGCTGATTTAGCCGTTGAATATTGGTGATGCTGTTGAATATGACGCAACGGTCTTGACTTATACATTACTTGCAGAATGTCTATGGAGCTTTTCGGAGTTCGTAGGCAGGGTTAGTGCGAATCCTCCTGTGTAGCAACTTGGGTGCCAATGTATTAAATTGTGCCCTGATACCTATGTGATCCGAGGAAGGATTTTTACCTAGGTCCTACGCACAATTTCGATCGCGATCGGACGGTGTATCCGGATACAATTATGATCCTGAAACAGCTTTTGGGAATGGAAACTCGGTTTCCAAAAAAATCCTCGCCGGTCTGCATCCACCAAGATGAGGCAGCATTTAGCAGCGTGATAGTAAATATTTCCCTTACAGTGCACAGGGCAAAGGAGAGTAGACTGCAGAGGGTTAAGCTTTCATTGCAAACTTGGGCGAAGGGAAAGTGTGGGGCGTGAAGGGAAACATCACCGAATCGCCAGGAATGTATGCAGAATTGAGATATAAGATTGTCGATCCATTACAGCTCTATATCCTCATCCGGGCTTGAGTGTCATGGAAACCACGATTTCTTTATCCTGATCTTCAGGCGAATCCTCATCGCCTCTCGCTCATGAAAACTAAGCTATGGTGAAGTCGGATATGTTTCCTATTATTGTTTGGACCTTCGTCCACTGGCATACATAAATTATAGGAAGCTTTCCAGTGTACGCAAGGCTACGTTCACTGTTGGTACACACGGTTCGAGGTCAAATACATGAACTACAGCCCTACACTGTCTAAATACAGTTTCATCACTACACTAAACTACACTATATTCACGGTGCGGGAGAATGAATACTTCCCAATTTCAGCACATAACTCTAGCTCAATTACCATAACTCGACACAATTACTACAGACGAGAAGTGAAATCTTACTTAAATTGCATCCTAAAGGTTTGCGAAGTCAGCTTATATGTGACAGAAACACGGGGTGTAAGAAATTACATTTCAGTTCCACTTTCAGATAAAACCACAACATTGGGACCCGAGGGAACAGGGTGCTTGGCGAAACGATAAAAGGCAGATCAATATCACGCGAGGAATATGTGAAAATTAAAACAGGAAAACCCCTCATTCTCCCACTCACATATTCTTTGAGACACTTCGTGACAAACATGACCTCACTGAGCATAGAGAGCCAAATGCAAAATTTGGCTCCCTGCTTATCTGACAGAAAATGTTCGTATAGCCAGATCCATCATCCAAATACGAACTACATATTTACTATTTCCGAGGTCTTTGTCAAATTAAAACTGCTTACTCAAGGCTCAGCCGGGGTCTGAATGCGTCCTAAGCTTGAGAATGTCAAATGAAAAAGTTTAAAGTTGAGATTAAGCAATGTAAAAGCACAAATCGTTATGCAGCATACAGTCTTCTAGGAGGAAAAAATCAATACTGACCTTTAGTTTTCTGCAATCCATTGGACAAGTGTGCCACCGAGCACCTTTATGAAATAATATTGAAGTTACCCCTTTGTCTAATAGGTTTCCGTCACATCGAATTTCTCGTCCAGCACTGCACGTTTTCACATCATACTTTTTCTTTTGCTTAGGAAAAAATGGGAACATTTCTCAAGTGTCGTATTCTTTCCATGAATGAGCTGAGACAAACAATTTTAGCATGTAACTGAACCAGCATTTTTGTTTCCTCTCAGTTGCAGTTTTATGTAACTGTGATTATAGTTACCTGAGTTAGGGGAAATAGGAAAGTGTACACTTTTTGCGACCCTGTATACCTATAGCGTAGTTTATACATAAGTATGCGAAAACTACATTTCTACACTGTTAAATACACAGTCACTACACTACACTGTATTCTATGCTTTTTTACCTCGCATCGACTGTGCCAACGCCCGAGGAAGGCTTCTTTCATTAGACAAGCCGACAGCTTCCGATACTTTGCGTATACCCTCAAATGAAGCTCCAAACAGGGATACAAAATAGTTATATCCACCTCGTAAAACATCCCCACGTCACTGCCAATGCTGATGCTCCTCGTTAAGTAAAGCAGACATCTAACTTTGAAACAAAATCAATATCTTTCATAAGACAAAGATGATGCTGACATGATTGAAGGCGGGAGGCAAAGCATTATTCACGGAGAAGGTTACCACAGCAGCCTTGGTCAAACCGAGGGGTGAGCAATTGGGGTTCTGATAAATATTCGCTTCATTCACACACGTATTTGAGATGATTAAAAAATCAAAGCATGCACTGACGCTAGTAGATTGATTTCATCGCTATGTTCGCAAATCACTTGATGAGCACTGCCCCCACCGTCAGGTCAGCCGCTCCCCTAGTAATGTGAACTCACGGAGAAGCTATGAATCGTGGCCACCATCACTGAGCTCACTATATAACCTTCAGCCAGCGTTCTAACAGTATCAGTTCAGCATCTCACTCTTCAAGAGAAACACCCGTCGAAAATATGAAGGTAATATTAAGCCTCACAGCGTGGTGGTAACATATCCAGATAGATGCAACTTGTTTTCGAACGCACTGCCTTTGTCCAGGTCGTGGGAAGTCACAGATTTCCGCCCTAGGGGGAAGGGATTCCCCAATGGGCCTCCGATCTACTTTCGCCCTGGTCGGGAGTAGGGAGGGTTCACGAGTGGCAGATAGCCGGTGAAGAATTATACCAAAACAAATTGTAGTAGCGAATTCTTGGCTCAGCTCAACATTGGGGTCACGCCAGGTAAAACAATGTTATAGCCGAGATAGTTCTTGGCTCTAGCGTCAGACTGAGTTGAGTTAGAGTCGATTCGAAGGCATTGTTCGAATTCCATTGTTACGACAAATGGAATTATGTATAATTTGGTCGTACCAGTCCAAAATGTAAGAAATGATCTGGCCCAAGGTCAGACAATGGTCACCATCTCACCTAATATGGTAAATTTGCGTATCAGCCGACTCGCAATGACAACACACACGTAATGGTATAAAATAGAAGTCCTATGACCATTTCTGGTGAAGTTATTGAGCTAAGTCCAAAAGCCTGCTTAAAGAGAACAATCGACCACTTCGTCAGTTTTCTAAAAGGGATTATTTAAGGACAACACGAGTCTGAAAATCCCGACCTACATGTTGTTTTCACCTTGAATGGTACTGAACACAAATATGACCTTTTCCTTGCAAATTATGGCGTTATCAAAACAGAATGCAGTTCATTTGAGGATGACCGAGGAATTGCGTGTAATTACAATACTGGCAGCTAGGGTACCGCTCGCAGGCTGCGAAGGTTGTCGTTGTTGTTGTTGAAATTTGTATTCGATAATGCACACATGCAAACAAAACAAAAAATCACGCGATTGGCGCAAATGCCCTGAGGGCATATAACAAGGCACCTCTCGCAACCAATACAAAATACACGATGGTGACGTCATAACCACAGCCGTCCACGCCGACACGCCCCGCCCACCGGCCACCGAACCACAGGATGAAATACCTCACCGGCGCGAGCCGCCTCCTGACGATGCCTAGGCCACCAGGTTTACCGTTATTATTGGAAACGTTTTGATTCAAAAATGAATTTCTGAAACGCTAAGGCAACACCAAGGCTCTCTCCGTCACTGATTTCATGCCCATCGAGAAGTATCCTAACTTTCTTTTCCTTGGGTACTTGGGAGAAATCTATTCCGAGAAGTTCTGAGATAGTGCGATATAACTTGTTTCGGCTCTCTCCATGTAGGTTACACTGGGTGATATAATGGGTTACCGTTTCAAAGGCGCTGCCGCAGGCGCAGCCGGGATGATCAGTTTTTTGAATGGCAAACATATGTGCGTTTAAATCTGAGATACCTAACCTAAGCTTTGTGTGTAGCGTGTTGCCGGTTTTGGAGCCATATGAGAAAAATGCTGGCGCGGGTTGAGCGTCCATAAGTTTGCTTAATTCTTTTCTGAATTTTTTAACTGTAGGGGAGGCACGAATCGTCTCTGGTAGTTCGTTCCAAAGTGTGGTGGTTGCGGGAACAAATGATCTTTGGAACAAAGAAGTTCGGTTTTGGGGGAGGGAGAGCGTCAGGGCGTTGCGTAGTCTTCGGTCTGTGTCTTGCTGTCGGGTGTGTGGAACCATATTAACTATAAATTCTGGGAGTCGATCGTTATTGTTAACAAGTCGATGGTATAAATTTAGACGGTGTATTTCGCGTCTAGTTGCTAACGTGTTCCATCCTAGATCTGATCGTAATTTTTTTGAAGATGTTCTGAACGGTGTGCCTGTAATGAGTCTCATAGCTCTATTTTGTAATAATTCGAGACGGTTGGCATCATAAAAGGTTAGCTGAGGGCCATAGACAGTGTCACAATAGTCGAAAATCGGTAGCACATAAATAGTATAAAGTTGTGTCAGAATGTGTCGAGGTAAAAAACTGGGCCACGGGGTATAGAGGGCTTAGAGATCGATTCACCCTTAGATTAATTTCGTTCACGTGTTCGTGGTATCTGAGGTCACTGGATAAAGTTATACCGAGATGCCTATGACTGTCCGTGTGAGTTATAGCGTGACCCTCAAACCTGAGCTGAAGCTTTTTAGGGTTAGTTCGGGTTGAAAAAGTCTGTTGAATTGTTTTCGAAGCATTGAAAGTAATTAACCAACTTTTAGCGTAGCGTTCAATCGTGTTCAGGTCGTTTTGCATGGAGCTCTGTGCGAAAGACGGGTCCTGCGGGTTATACTGGGCGTAGATTGAAGTGTCATCTGCAAAGAACAAGATTTTGTTTGTGGTTTTGTCTGCTAGGTCGTTTAAATACATCAAAGCTAGCAAAGGGCCCAATACTGAACCCTGTGGACATCCTGCGTTGATGGTCACCGGAGAAGAGAGAGATTGGCCTATTTTAACTTGTTGTGTTCTGTCCTTAAAGTAAGATTGTAACCAAAGCAATAAATTTCCAGTGATTCCAAACTCGTATTGACACTTCAGGAGCAGGCCTCTGTGCCAAATTGTATTGAAGTATTTTGCAATGTCCAAATAAACTGCGGTGAAGTCGTCACCATTGTCAAGAGTCTTATATAGTTCGTGGGTTAGGTAAGTCAGCTGAATTTCCGTGCTATGTCCAGGTCGGTAGCCGCTTTGCTTAGGAGAAAGTAGGGAATTGCTGGTGACGTGGGCATAAATTCTGTGGAAGATAATTTTTCCAAATATTTTTGATAATATGGGAAGGAGACTGATTGGTCTATAGCTCTGTGGGTCAGATGGGGATCCTTTCTTTTTGAATATTGGGTGTATAGTCGCCTGCTTCCACATAGCTGGGTAAACACCCAATTGTAGTGATTTGTTGAAAAGGGCAGTGAGCGGCTCATAGATAAGTACTGCAGCTATCTTAATGATACGCGCCGGAAGCTGGTCTGGGCCACATGATTTTGAAACGTCAATCGCGTTAATCAGTTTTAGAACCTCACGTTCCGAAACTATAACAGTAGAAAGTGACGGCAACTCCCTGTTTCTAGTTATTTCAGGATTGAAATCGTCATCGATGTCCAGTGCTGATAAAGACGCAAAATATTCATTTAAAATGTTCGCCTTAACCCCATCTCCAACTGTCATATTGCCGGCTGTATCGACTAGTGGTGGTACGTTGGATTCCGAATGACGACCAATAATTGATTTTAGTGTTTTGTGGTATTGGTATGGATTTTGCTTGAATTTTAAAAGATAATTGATTTTTGTCTGACGGTATCTGGTTATTCAGTTTTGTCACATAATTTCTCTGCGATCTCCATTTTTGCCAATCATGGATACAATTCCGCTTTTTTGCTAGTTTGAAAAGTCTATCACGCGCAGAATTTCTGATGTTATCCAGGGCTTGTTTTGTTTTGTTAGGCGTATCACCCTAGTTGGGATGGCATTCTGGGCTGCGCCCAAGACAACATCCGTGAATTCACGGGTAGCTTCATCTATGGTTTTAGACAAAATTTCATTCCAGTTAACAGCCTGGAGACTTCGGATAAAACCTTCTATGTTTAATTTGTCGTAATCCCAGACCAGCTTCTTATGTATGGGGTTGTTTGTTGGTACGATGTTAAGTGATGCATAAATCGGTAGATGATCAATTTGTGAAAAAGATGGTAAAGTACCACTGTCGTTTACAATTGATGGTTCGGAAATAAAAAATAAGTCTCTGAGGTTATTACTTTGACCCTCTAGCCTAGTTGGTTCTGCGATCAATTGTTTGAGGTCCAGGGCAGCCCCCTCCAAAGTTTTCTACTACAATTCTACTACTGGGCGTACAAACTGATCACCGTCATTGACTTTGCATGTAAAATTGCCTATTTTTGGCGGGCTCTCAGCGGTACACCAACAGGGGCTCCCTCACAAAAATGGTATCATCAGAACAATCGTTCTGTCCAATTTCCATTTCTGGGATCCGATAAGCGGAGCCCATGGAAAATTTTGAGGAATGATGCAAAAACTGGAGCAATGTTTGCCGGTCTCCCACAAAGCTTGGGCTCGAATCCAGGTCGAATCCAAAGTTTTTCGCCGAATGCGATCTGCAAGTTCGCCACAATTATTGCAGGCCCTCGCTTTTCTTCTGAAATGGAAGTGTTAGACGAGCACAGATAGGACAAGTAAGGATGTAAGGACGAGTCAGGATAATGGTTATATGCCTACGAATGTTTTACAAGTTCCGCATACTAAGTTCCGCATATTCTGGTTATCGGAAAGCGGCCGCGCTCCTTTAATTTCACATACGTGGATCCAGGGGAAAAGGGAGGCATGTGGCACCCATCAACCCTCGGCGTCCCCTCAAATGGTCACGGCGCCCTCTTGAAAAGTCGATGGCGCCCCATGAAATGTCACTCCCCCCCCCCCCCCCAAGAGGCGAAAATCGGCGCCCACCGATAGGATTTTGCGCCCACCTGATAGGTTTTGACGGTCAAAAGTGGCGCCCAACGGAAGGTATCCCCCCCCGATTGGAAATCCTTGATCCGCCTATGGGATTCCATATAAATATTAAAACAGAACAATAACAGCAATACTCAATAACTATGTCGAGTTCGAGAGGGAGGCCATATTACCGACTTTTCAAATAGTTTGCTCAGAGCCTGCTCATGCCCCCCTCCCCCTGGGTGTCCAAATTGTACAATCGAGAGGTTAGATTATAAAACAACCCATAGAAAACACCCCAAATAGCTAATTATATTGGCGTTTATTAGCCAGGGGACCACGTCCTGTCTGGATTATCCCCAGAACTGAAATATGAGTTGGCGTGGGCAAGGCTGAATGTGTGCACATATTCTTACTTTCTATCCAAGACAATTGAATAAGACAAATTTGCCGAGTTTATCAAGAAGTTTTCATGACAGGAATGCTAATTTTGATCTCATATGATGGTTGTTTAATCATCAAAATTTATCAAATGAACTCCTCTATGAAATTTGCCACTCCCATTAACTAATTGCAGACAATACAATAGGAAATACCTTAAGGAAGGCAATACAAACATGAATGTTGCGCTACTTATTGCCAGAGAGAAAAAGATAAAGGTACAACCGAAAGTAGTCTACATTGATCCACTTTTTAACAAATTACCAACCGAAATTTAAACCAATGTTCATAAAAGAAAAACTGCAATGTTAACTTCAGAATATTAAACAAGCATTAAACTCAGCAGTCAAGGCCTCAGATAACAATATATGGAGGTGGATGCAAGGAGTTGGGGCTAGGAGACTTAAGTCCTCCCCCAATATGTTGGACCATCTATACAAATTACATAGATGGAGGTTGTTTCCATGGTGATCTGTGGTGTTTGAGAATGTAAATATGTGTCTATACCTACATGATTATTTACCTGAAATGTATTCTCCATACTAGAAGTTTTAAAAAGAGTCAGCAACACAAAAATGCAAGAAATAATTATTTTAACTGCAATAAAGTGAACAAAGAGAAAAAGTAAAACAAAGTGCCTAAAAGTACGAGAAAGAGAAAGTTAAGACTCAGGATGAATTGAGCTCGTCAAAGAATGGAACCAACAAACCACAAGCACCTCCAAAATTAACTTGATAATTGTAGGTAAGGTAAGGTAAATGACCTTACAAATTAGCAATCACAGCACCCAACATAATTTTTGTACCCTAGACAGCAATTACCTAAAATAAAATTGGAATGTGCCAGCAAAATGAAACTTAAATAAATATCAGAGCATCTTTTGACAAAATACCAAACTAATTGCAATATACCAAAATACCAAACTACTGCGCCTTGCCAGACTGGTCTGGTGAGCCTTGCCAGATCACTGCTTGTACTGATTGACCTTCTCCGCAGCCCTTAGCTAAGCAACATACTGGCGACCAGCATTGAGGCTGTTCGGCCTCACCATGGTAAAGCTGAAAGCGATGTCTTCTTGAGGCTTGGATGGACAGCAGGAGACTTATCTTCCAGCACTGCCATGAAGTCATTCACCAGGCTTTAATTTCAATTTCACTTCAACAGCGAGGGTCTGAAGTACCTTTTGAGCTTTGTTCTAAATTGTTCTAAATATCAGAATATTTTAAACCCTCATTTTTAGATTGTTTTGTGGCAAGCTTAAATATAAATGGGCAGATATTGGCAATACCCTCCATTATTAGGTTATGCTACGACCCAACCACAGCCAGATACTGCCCGTAAAAAGGCGCCTGCATTAGCAGTCTGATTCCACTGACTATAAGAAATACTAGTGCAAAATGACCACAAGAAATTGGTCCCGTGTCTTTTCTTTTGTCCTACAAACAAGGAAAGACAAGAAATAACTCTTGCCTTCTCTTAAGCACCCACAAACTAAAACAAACTCTTACCTTATTAACAAACAAAAATCAAATAAACACACTAGACAAACTGAAGTGACTTCGCCGCAGAAATACAGACGTTTTCAATTACAGCCAACAGCACTACTAGCACATTTTGGTTGGTACTATTTATTGCATTGTTCCAATTGATTTCGTAGAAAATGGCTTTCAAAACAAATTGTTTACCTCCCAGAAACAGCCTGAAGATACCCTACACCCTACGGTGGAAAAACAGATCGTGGGGAATTATTACCCACAGTACATCTTGGTCCACCGCTATCAGGGGAAATATTACCCACAATGCATCTGGGTCTACTGCGATCAGGGGAAATATTACCCACAATATCTCACAACTTTGGAGTACCCGTCCTTTACTACCCTGGTCCAGGGTATCCGTGCTGTCTTTTAGTTTTTTATCAAAAGTTGTTACACCACTGCTAACTAGCTGCATGCCAGTTTCCAGATAGATGTTGCCAACATTCCTATCGCCTAAGATTAAAATAGCGGCAGGCGAATACGCGGCAGCCAGGGCTATACTATCGCTTAGTTTGTCAATAAAATCTTGTTGTCTTTGCACCAGCAAATTTGGCGGTACATATACACTGCAAATGATGAGAGTTCTTTCTCGTATTCTCAACAAGGTGCAAAGGCGATTCCATTGCTAACATTCATCACGTAGCCAGCGTGACAGAAAGGCAGCTAGGATTTAGACTATCAAAATTGTTGCATCCAGAGAGAAGGGAGTTCCTCCGGGGTTTGAATTATCGCTTTAAGCCATTATATTTTGAAATATAAAGTGTTCATAAAGTAAGTATGGAGACCTTCGGGTGGATTGCAATGTGTAAATAACAGCTTCCCGACACACACTACGCAACTGCTATATCACTTCAAAACTGATTATAAAAGTGGGACACTCCCTTTGAGTAGTCCCAGGAACCTCTCAGATTTCTCAAGGCACCCCATGGTTTTATCATTTTGATTATAACTGGTACACCACATTTATCGAGCTCCCTGACTGATTCCAGCTGAAATATATTTTCTTAAAGGAAATCTGATGTGCAATCTAAGACCCACTAAACACACACATCACTACATTTGTCCAAATATTACAGGGATCAAAGAACGAGTGACTAACTTACTACCCGACAGGTATTTGTGGCTTCTCTCCTGCTGGCGGCGGCTGCAGTGGCCGCTCCCGACGGTCAGGGCTACGGAGCTCCGAGGAGGAGCAACGCCGCGGCTTCCCAGGGTTACGGAACTCCCCAGAACGGAGGACAGAGTTACGGAGCTCCCCAGAATGGAGAACAGAGCTACGGAGCTGCCCAGAACGGAAGACAAAACGGACAGAGCTACGGAACTCCCCAGAATGGAGGTCAGAGCTACGGAGCTCCTCAGAACGGTTACGGTGCCGCCGAGGAGGGCTTCCCGCCTCAGCCGTACGAGTTCCAGTATGAGCTGAAGGACGACCAGGGCAACGACTACGGACAGCAGGAGGAGTCGGACGGCACGCGGGTGGAGGGACAGTACCGCGTGCTGTTGCCCGACTCGCGCACGCAGACCGTCACGTACTACGTGGAGGGCGACTCGGGCTTCGTGGCCAACGTTGAGTACGAGGGCGAGGCTCAGTTCCCTGATCAGAACGGAGGACAGTATGGCCAGGGCAACGGTGGTTATGGTGGACAGTCTTCCAACTCTGGTTATGGTGCTCCCAAACCCAGCAACGGGTACGGAGCACCCTCCGGTGCATCCCGCACACCATCCACCAGCTATGGGGGCCTCTTACTAAATATTTGAAAATGAGCAAGTGTTTAAGCTTTGTCACGTGTTTGACAAGGAATGTAGAAAACGCTCTATAATGTCTTTCTGACTTGTCTTGAATCAAAACATGTGTTTGTACCGTGATTTAAGTGCGTACGCAAGTGACTGTGAGCCTAAGTATTTATGAGTTATTAGGAACGCAGTCAACTGCGTAATTGTAAATCTTGGTGACATGCACATTAGGTAGAGTTGAAAATAACAAACATGCGATTTTCTCCTTTGCCTAATGTTTTTTGTTTGCCTCTAAGTGTGTAGAAACTGGAAGTAAAATTGTTATTTCCCAAAAAAATAATTTCGATTGGTGGAATTTCAGTTGAAAAGTTGGTGTTTTCCGCGTTTTTCTCTGTTTCGGCCGCCTGGTGCTAAAAAATACTACATATTTAACTACTCATAAAGGTAGTTATAAATTTCACTGGTTTAACCCTATTTCCGGCAGGGGGGCTAATATTGCCCCCTCAGGTTTTTCGAGAATATCTCCGAAACGGCTTGCGATAGAACTTTGAAACTTCCTGACTTTTCCTAAAACTAGTACAGGCAGGTTTTCTGAAATTTTCAAAATTATATATTTACCAGGGGCGGAGCTATGGCTGGGTTTTTGGGGAGGTTCTATCCACAAACCAAGTATTATCGTATGCGATGGGTTTTTGTAAAAGGAAGCCGTCTCTGCTGATCCTGATACCAGTTATATGGTTTTATTATATCATTTTTTATGTGAGATGATAGTGCATTCACAATTGTCACTATTTGTATTCATCAGGGGCGGTTACAGCAGTTCAAAATGGGGGAATGTTATCAAGAAGGACTAAACGTTAGTAAGTGAGAAGACTGCTTACAGCCGTGGCAGGGCGAATACAATTGGGTATATGAAAATTCAAAATAGTTATAACCCAATTCTAGATTACCAGAGGCGTGTCCAGTCACTACACATTTTCAAAATGTATATTCCCAGCCAGTATCACCGCCGCGACTCAATATCGTTGTATATTGAAAATGTGTTTCCAATCACCCCCACCCCCACGACGAGTCCTTGATCCGCCTATGTCACCCCCTTTCCCAGAGCTGCCATGGGAGGGTAAAATTATCAGAAATTAAATTTCAACTAGTCGAGGGACTAATATACTCATGCATACCATTCGCATATTGTTGGTATGTATTTTACCCCACTGTTTTACCTTACTGCATCCGCCCCTGATGAGTTTTTCACTTTTTTTCTCATTTATTTATGTGTCAAAGATGCCAAGCAGTATATGACGGCTTCTAATCCGCGTAACAAAAATTTTTTAGGTTGTATATATTTCCCTCATAGTCCTGGTCCTGGAACTGCCATTGAATTTCGAATTTTTGCGTAACTCGAGTATATGAAAATTTTGGGTCAATTATTTGTAAGTCTGAACTAGTTTTGTGAAAATCGTACAACAGAGACAAGGGTTATGGAAAATCTAAAAAATACACAAAAATTGTATATTTTGCACGACCTTCTCCTAAAAATAAAAATTTTGAAATTTTCTTTTTTCAAAATAAAGTTTAGCAGCAGAGGAATCTATGGCACTTTGAATTTTCAAAATCGGCCGGTTAGATTACGAGATCTTAGGGGGGCCAATATTGCCCCCCTGCCGGAAATAGGGGTAGCCGGAGCCTGACGGAAATAGGGTTAAAGATAATGCCAGTTTTGAAAACTAAAGAGCAAGAGCTTTCTAAATATGGTTTTACTTTGTCAATACGGATTTATTTAGATGGGTAGAATCCCGATAAAACATGTTGAATTTTTGGTATAATTCCCCAGTGTCGGCCGCCATTTCGGATAAAACATGCTACCTTGAACTAATTGCTTACTTGTTCTAATTATAATGCTCAATTCCCTTGAATGAAATTGTCTTTGCTGCTTTTACCTTCAGAAGTTACATTGCACTTTAAAAAAATGGCTCAATGTATTTCATTACGGTATGATCAGGAGCATTGCATTGTCTCAGTCCAGAGAGAAATCGAACAGAGCCTTGTAGTCAGCTTTGCTCTCTGGCCTCTTCAGTATCTTCCTAGAATTCTTAGCGCTTCCAGGGGTAAATCCAGCGAGGTCTCCAGCTGCTCCTTGGCGATGGTGCAAATGTGAGCAGCGGCTCGCTTAGTTTGACTGAATCCCAGCAGATCAGAGCTTGCAGGGTTTCAGCCTGGAAGTTGATGCGGAGAGCTCGGAACTGGCGAGTCAGTGACAAACCGAGCTCAGAACCCTTCCTGATATTGTCTATCATCACCTGCAATGCCAACCTTTTCTCATCCTCCTCGTCTGAGGCCAGTATGGTGATCAGCAGCAGCTCCGGATGGGCACCAGCGAGGTCACCAGCTGCTCCATGGCGATGGTGGATGTGATCAGCAGCTCCTGACGATGTAGGGCTCCATCACGGCATAACTTCATCTGAGCAGCACTTTTGCGCTATCTGAAATTATCTCAGCATGTATCGGAGAACAGTCCACCAGCTTGCAGTCCTTCTTTATAGCAAATCACTGTTTTTAGTACACCCCGTTGATGAACAGAGAGAGATACCTAAGGTCCGCCGGGTCCTACCCCACTAACACGTTCTCCCTGGTCCACAGGTCTAGTAACCGGTTTGCGGTAGTAAGCCAACGGCTGTGATCCGGGGGCCGTTCACAATGATCTGGAGGGATTGAGGGTCGGTACCTGACTCCAGGGCCCGCATCATCTTGTACCCGCACTGCTGGTCCCAGCTTAGGTCTGCTAACACCCTAGGAGGGTGACGAGTGGTTCACCACAAGATATCGGTGGGAAGTCACTGTTGTAGGGTAGGGGCTGGGTGTGCGGGAGGAGGCAGCCGGTAGGTCAGTCCAGGTTGGTGATCAAGTGTGAGGAAACTGGTGATCCTCAGGGCGATCACCTGGCCTGGCCTCATCTCTTTCACATTTTCCCTGCTGTAGTGCATCAAGAACTCACCCTGGCCGTCTGTGAGCGTGACATGCTCTTCCTTGAAATACCTGACGACCCTAGTGCCGCACTCCAGAGTGACCCAAGCCCTCGCCGTCTCTCCCTTTCCATCAAACTGTATGAAACTGATGCCAGCGGTCCTCGTTCATTCCTCCGCCTTTATCGTCACCCTCACCATTTCCCTCTCCGCTACCTGACCACCTTGGCCTGGTCCACCAGCAGACCGGGGTCCTCCGTGCTGACCAGCTTCATGCCCACGGTATAGGAGGAGAGGATGTTGGCCAGTGTCATCTGGGACACGCCGTCCCTCGTGACCACCATCACCGTCTCAGGGAAATGCTCCCGGTTCTGCCGGCCGCTCCAGTTTCTAGAAGCATTGGTATCATCACTGCTGGTGGGAAGCTCATGCATGGTGCCCTCCCACTCCTGGAGTAGCTTCTGATTCTGCTGATGCTCCCTGTGCCTGGTGAAGAGCTTTTTCTCTCTTGTGGCTTCCTTGTGCTCCCTTTCCTCCCTCTTCTGCTTATCCAGCAACTCCATTTGCAGAGCCTTCTCTTGTCTTGCCGTCTTCACTGCATCCATTCCAGCAATCACCACCTTGCCCTTGAAACGAACCTTACTCCGCTGGTCGTACATGAAATCCAGCTCTAACTCAGATATTTGGGACTCCTTGGGGCACCTGCACCGGATGTGAGCCATGGACTTGCAGCCGATGGGGCAGCCGGGCTCAGCGTAGAGGGTGATGGGGTAGTGGCGACTGGATATGTCAAATAGCTTGTCCAAATCTTCCAGGACGCTCTCCCTCTCCCCTCATGGTTTCCCATATTTCTTCCTCGTACCTTTTGGCTTCTATCCTCCACTGGCTACTCCCTTAATTTTGGTCCACAGCATTTACATTATCCCCGCTACCTCCCTTCTCTTCACCAGTGCCCCCACCATATTACTGTTGACCTTCCACGCTGAGGGGACAGCCTTTTCTACCTTCTTCGCCACCTCCATGTTGGGGATGTACCTGCAGTACCTACCTACCTAGGATCCCTAATCCTTTCCAGCAGTATTTTCTGGAGGACACTCCTACTAGTGGGGTGGACGGCAATAAAAAGCTTCTCAGAACTACCCACAATATTTGCCAGGTGAGTGTCAGCGGCTGACCTAGTCCTAGGACCACCAGACATACCAGCGGCTAGGAAAGGCTAGGATGCTAGGAGAGTATGAAGGGAGGCAAGTATATAGAGGAGAGTATAAGGTCAGGTTTACAAATTTTTTAATACATATTTGAAAAAAACTGCACTTAATTTACGTAAATAAAATATTGAACAGTTTTTATATTTAGGTGAAGGTAGTACATTTTAACAAAGGTGGCGGCCGACACTGGGGAATTATACCAAAAATTCAACATGTTTCATCGGGATTCCACCCATCTAAATGAATCCGTATTGACAAAGTAAAACCATATTTAGAAAGCTCTTGCACTGTAGTTTTTCAAAACTGGCATTACCTTTAAACCAGTGAAATTTATAACTACCTTTATGAGCGGTTAAATATGTAGTATTTTTTAGAACCAAGCGGCCGAAACAGAGAAAAACGCGGAAAACACCAACTTTTCAACTGAAATTCCACCAATCGAAATTATTTTTTTGGGAAAAAACAATTTTACTCCCAGTTTCTACACACTTAGAGGCAAACGAAAAACACTAGGCAATGGAAAAAATCGCATGTTTGTTTTTTTCAACTCTACCTAATGCACATGCCTGTGTTCAAAGACCAAAACCAAGTCGTGGTGTTGAAAATACATTAGAGTTTGTTATTTCCTGTTTTTGCTTCGTTACCAATCCCCTCAACACATCTTTTTGCCCACAAATATAATTAATACTGCCTTACAGCAGTAGTTGCAGATGCCAATTTAATCAAATCAGAGGACGTTATAATTATGTTTGAAGCCCATGGTTCCACCTACTCATGCAGACAATATGAATCATACTGACATGATATCGCATCAAAGTGCTACCAATAGCAGGGGCGTGGATTCATATCACTTTGGGGTACCCCGGCACCCCCAATACTATGCTTGGCACCCCCATGGTGATTTGGGCGCCTCCAACTAGAATTTCAAGTCACGGCGAAAATAAGTGTTTAAAGAGGAGGGAAATATGAACAAATACATTGTACATGAGTTATAGGTGGTAATATTCTGTGCTTGCCCTAAAACTGTATCCTCAGCTTGCAAGGCCAGAGGCTAGACATCATAGCCTGTAGACATCATAGACAATTAGCAATGCACGTTTAAGAAAACGTACTGAACACTCAAATTTAAGTAGTGATCTATAGGAAATCCATAGAAGGCAACGGATCAGAAGGTATACACAAGATCTGAGCAAAGTGCATTTGTCTCAATAAACAATTTAAGGCCAGCTCATGTGTGTGTAACCAAAAAAAAAAAAAACACTCCGGCATCATGGCAACCTTAGTATGTGATGCTAGGTATTTTCATACATAGAAAATTATGTGTAATTATATATATTAGGTACAGTGGCGGATCTAGGAATTCATTTCGGGGTAGGGGCTAGGGGCTCGAGCATCACCCGCTAGTACCTCGGGCAGCCCTTTGCCTATGTATTAACTATACACTGTAAAAAAGTTGAGCATCCAGAAGGTGCTAATCAGACAGCAAAAACTACCGATTTTCGTTGCTAGTTTTAAGCCAATTTTCGAGGTGCTAAATGTTTTTGGTGCTAATTTATCGATTTAGCACCACCTTGTTTTTCGTTAACATGGTGCCTAATATTACGAATTTAGCACCTGAAGTGCTAAAACTTTAGCAGCTCTAGGATGCTAATCCAATTAGCAGCGAGAGGGAGCTGTAAAAAACAAGCACCAAGCTAGTTTTTAGCAGCCTAGAAAAGTGTGAATAGCACCCAGATTTTTAGCTTAAAAATAGCTCTTCTGAGGCTGAAAGTGCTAAATTGAACCATCTCAGCAGCACCACAGCGCACCAAAAATTCCAGATATACTAAAATGAGTCTTTAAAGAGCGAATGCATCCATTTTAAGCACGAAATTTATATCTAGTTGTTGTCGGCATCAAGTTAAAAATTGGCTGGCCCGCTCTTTTTTGCCGGTGGCGACGCACCTGCATTAGGTCATCCCACGGGTCAACATCTAACCCCTTTGCCAATATCAGCCCCCCCCGCTTTAGCCCAGGATTGTTCTGTGTGTGTGTGTAAAAGCAATTGGTAAGCAAAATAATAGCGTGGATTATGCGCAGGATGAAAAGGCTGGTGGATAAAATACGGGATATCATATTAAGGTACCCTAGAAAATGTAATTAAAAGGCGGAGTAACACTGGAAAAGTTGACATGATGATTTTAATAAAAATGATCTTTATCTGCCTCCTCAGTAACTTACGCGACAGCTCAGACGTCAAAATCAGCGAGTCAATGCAAATTCCCCAACACAGACCCACCATGAGCAAGGCAGGAAGCTCGTGGCTCATCACAAAATATATCGCATAAATATGGTTCCAGTCCTCATAACTATTATTTGTATCTATGTTTTACCATCACATTTAAAACTAACACTGGACCCCTCCCGTCCCTCCCAATCTCCCCCGTGAAATGATATGTTCATTGTTGAGGAAGTGTTGCATTGCGAGAACACCGTAAACATCAAATGGACGTGCAATATTTAAAAAATATGTGCTGTGTTTTTAGTGTTTGTGGTTAGTCGTGATCATGCCATGAGGTGAAACTGTCGTCTGTTATAGCTTTAATTCCTAAAAATTCTAACATATAATTTTTGGCAGATAATGAACATTTTTAGCACGATTACCCCAGAAAAATTCAGACACTAACTCCCAGAACACCAGCCCCTTTGTCAGGCAACGTGTATCCCTAATGCTTCAAATCGGGCTAAATGCCAAAAAATGCGTCTAATTTACCAACGTCAGATATGTACATACAAGAGGGACACCTCGGAGGAACGGGTTAATGCAGAAATTTAGTAACAGTGCGGCAAATAAATGTTCCACCCCCAACGTCATAGGCACAGGTTCCGAGGGCAAGGGGCATTGGCCCTAATCTTTGGACTGGGGCGCAGTGCACCCCTCCCAAACTTGAAGCCGATTTTGGACATTTTCCGTAACAAATTGTGATAGGTACATAGGCGTAGGAAGAGGGGGCAGGTGCCATTGCCCCATCAAATATTGGGCTAAAAAATTCCTGATCTCATCTGAAATGGGAGTAAGTCGGACATTTTTATAAACAGCCGGTATAGAAAACAACGAGGAGTCCAAATCCGAAAGTTTTAGCCCTGGCATGGGAAGTTTCTTGTCAGCTTCAGGCTGAAGTTTGGCTACCCCCCCTCATATTCTTGAGGTTCCTACGCCTGTGGGTAGGTAGAATCACGTTCACCGCCACCAGCGCTGACGACATTTGCCCTCTCGACATAAAAAATAGTTATACGCCTATGCCTAACTTTCCAGGCTCTCTGGAAATAGGTATCTACATGACCAGGAAATAGACTTTCAATAATATTATTGCAAGTGGTGGATCCCGAGGGGCAAAATAAACATTCCCTCCCAACCACTCGATTTGGTTTCTTTTCTTCTTAAATCATATTTTTCCACAATTTTGGATCCCTTGACCTCCCCCAAACCATCCACTTACCTATCGGGGGAGCTTAATTGGGCGATGAGAGCATTCTTCGCTGCGAGATACCTTAAGGCTGTGTTATTTCAGACACCGAGGCAAAATTAACCTGTGTTTATATCTGCGATCAAACTCGATAAATGTATACCCAGTATGTCCACTTACCTCCAGACTTTGGTCTTCGCGGGTTTTCGCCCATGCGCGCAATGACTATTATTGACAGACCAGCACTTGGTGAAAGATGGCGGTTGACTGACCTTGAGGACGCGGCGCGTGCACGCGCCATGGTAAATTAAGCACCAATTAGTGCTAAAAGTTCCCGCCAAAATCAATTAAGATGCTCAGACATAGCACTTTCAGACTATTCAAGCCGGAAATGCAGCGCGCGCACTCGCTTGCGCGCGTTTTTTTAGGGGAATCGGAAAGATGCTAGAAAAACATACCTTGTGGGTGACCAGGTGCTGAAAAACAGCAACACGCTAGCACATAATTATATCAGAGAAGCTAATTTGTAAAAATAAAGCCGTAGATGTTATATTCAAGCACCATCTGGCTCTTTAGCTCCCATTTATGCTGCTAAGTGCACGCTATAGCACGCATTTAGCATATGGTGGTGCTCAACTTTTTTACAGTGTAGGGTCTCGGACATTTGGGGGAGGCTTGAGCCCCCCTCGCCACCCCCCGCCCACCACGTCCCTTGGATCCGCCCCTTATTAGGTACCTACTGTATAACACTGAGAAGCAGCGCCTTTTCTGTTTGCTGGTTGTTACTCTTGTATTAAGAGGAAATGGAAATGTTGCGGGAATGTTCACTGCACCACTTATGCAAGTACAAATTTGGAATCCAGGATAGCACCATTCCAAGCATATAACGTGATCTCATTATAGCTCAATACTGGTCTAATTGCGCCTGAAAAAATACATCATAACCCACACAACTTCCTTTTGAAGCCTTTGAAAATTCCAATTCCCCCTCCAGTATTCAGAACCTGCTTTGATTTCCCCAGAAGCCTTAAAATATATTCGTCTGATGCTCCAAAACCTTTTTGTTCTTCCCCTCTTTCGTCCTCGGTTGCGTGCATGGACAAAACAAAATAAAAAAGCCCCCAGTGAATTAAGAAAAGGCGGAGAAATTAAACCCTCTTTAATATTCGACCACGAAAGGGAATCCATGAATAATGTTATTAATAAATACTTCCTTAAGATTCGTTCGACCTTACAAGAAATTGCTGTTTTTCGGTATGTTTATGAAAGTAGCCATCTCCTACAATGATTCCCGGCGTGAAATATTGATACTGATGCAAGGCCTTAGAGAGACAGTACTAATTTAAAAGCACTGTTGTTAATGCAGCGCTTCATGTAGACAAATATAGCGATCTAGATACAAATCAAAACAGACACAATTTGCTGTGTGCATTCGATGCGTAGGAGAATCGAGTGGGGGTGAGGGGGCGAGTTGTAGATGATAATGCATCTGTTGTATCACTTCACCGGGATTAGATGATGAGGGCTCATGAAAAGTTAAACTCACGTTCATTTGCAAGATTTCCAACGAAACTCTCGTGGTAAGTTATCTGAGGAAGATTCTGAATGGTCCGGATCACAGCTGACCTCATTGAAAGATTTTGACAGCGGGGTCATTCCACCGTAAATCGACCAAGGCATAAAACCCTACTATTTTTTATTTTCACCAAAATTGGTATATGGGGACTCGCAAGGGCGTAGAATCCACCCATGGCACCGAAAAAATTATTTGAAAATCGGTTTGAGAGAAATAGCCTCCGGCAATTTTTGAAGTTCATTATATAGGCATTGATTAGAATGCCTATAGCTCGAAAATTTTTCCAGTGGTTTCTAAAAATTTTTTAGTCTTAGGATGTAAATTTGGCGGGCAACATTTTGGCTATCTTCAATTTTGCAATTTAAACAAAAAAAAATGTTAGTGACCTCATGACCTAGTTTTATTATGGTGACCTTGACCCGTAGTACAGTGAAATTAAAAAATTCTCTTGAAAGCGTTTTGACATATAATAGTAATCTTTCATATTAAATAATAGAAATGATGGCTTTCGAAATGCATATACTACTTTTAGCTTCATATATATAACACTAGATGTTACTGTGAAGCTATGCTAGCGTAACTCATGTTCTAATTGACTTGCAACTTAAGAATAAAAACACTGGAAGAATCAAAATCAAGCAGCCAAACTAGAATTGAATCACTTTACCACAAGCACAGGAATAACGAGTTGTTCTCCCCTATTTTGAATTCACATTAGTGTCCCTTTGGAAATGAACTTACCTGGTGTACCTAAATGTCATGTATGGTTGTTTGGATCATTGTACATCTTTTGAAAATAAATATGTCCCCGTCACATTGAATCACCCAACTATGATGTCATTTCCAGAAGCATTTAACCCGCGCCCCACCGGGGGTCCGGTTCCACCTTCACCCCACCGGGGGCTATCAATGCCCCCTCCCCTAGCTCCGAAAATATGGAAGAGCACGTTAAAAGAGCTCTGCGAAAAGTACTCTGCTAAAAGTGTTAAAAAGCATATATTTCAAGGTGCCTACGAACAATAACTGAATCTCTAAATGCCCAATTACATCATTAATTGTCTTTACAGTGTCAATGATTTGATTAGGTTCTTAAGGCTTCTGCAAAACTGCTGATCTCAAGGCTCAAGTCGACTCTAGCGGAGTAAATCAGTTCGGAGATACCGCAGTCGTCAGCGACCCGACTCCGGGCGTATCAGAATCAGAATCAGAATCAGAATATATTCGGAAGCGTCCACACGCGTTGATCAAACAAGTAGGTGGTTTTTCACGTTTCCACGTCATATGATAAAACAGAGTAGGTAAAACTAACGATAAAATCTAAGGATAAGAGTATACTTTAAAAGTAAGATAATATCACACACACACACACACACACACACACACACACACACACACACACACACACACACACACACACACACACACACACACACACACACACACACACACACACACACACACACACACACACACACACACACACACACACACACACACACACACACACACACACACACACACACACACACACACACACACACACACACACACACACACACACACACACACACACACACACACACACACACAACGCGCACAACGACAGAAACAAAACTAGGGTTGATCAGACTCTCTCAACTGTCTCTCCAGTAGAAGGGCTCTCAAAGTGGGTCTGAACGGCACGCCCTCCCCGATGTCCAGCTCGTTCAGCAGAGCTGCCCCTCGGTACGCAAGCCGACGTCGGCCTGCCTCCGTGCGTATTCGCGGCAGGGACAGCTCCGCTGACCGGCGTGTTGCGTGGTTGTGTATTGTACTGCGTGGAGGGCCTATTGTGTGTACTATTTGCGGTGGCGTGGGAGTGTGTATGGTTTTGTGTACTGAGCATGCAGTGTGATACTGAATGAGGTGTTTGGCGTCCAACCACTTGAGCCGTTCAACAACGTCGGTAATGTGGTCTCGCTTTCGGCGCCCGCTGACTACCCTTGCGCAGAAGTTAATTATTTTTTAATTTTGTGTACCTGAGTATTGTTGCATGTTCCGTAAACACAGATACAGTAACGAACAACGCAGAGCACTAAAGATTGAATAATTTGGGGCATGAGCTGAGCAGGGACGACATGACGGATGTGGGTGAGAGCGATAAGTAGGCCAGTGGTTTTGTTTTTGACTGAATTTACGTGTCGTTCGAAGTCGAGGTGTTGATCAAGCAGAACACCGAGACTCTTTACGAATTTTGAATCGATGATGGTTGAATTTCCGAACTTGAGGCTAATGGGAGGAAAATTTCGAAGCATCGCTTTAGTGCCTAAGACCATCATCTGTGTTTTGGCGGTGTTTACCTTCATACCGTTTGCAAAAAACCATTGAAAAGGGAATTTAGTATGGCTTCCATGCGTCGAATGAGATATTGTAAGCATTGTTTTTTGCCTGTAATGAGAACAGAAGTGTCATCGGCGAACTGAGTGATCGTTACGTCGTCTTCGACGTGAAGACAGAGGTCGTTAGTGAAAAGTATGCAGAGTATACAAGAGAGACTTCCACCTTGAAAAATGCCAATGTTGTTGTTTTTTGAGCCAGATCTGATAATTGTGCCGTCTTGAGGGGATTTTATCTGGACTTGTTGAGTATGACCTTGCAAATAATTTCGAAACCAGACTGTGTCTATGCCATAGAGTGACATTTTCTGCAGTAGGATGTGATGGGGAACCACATCAAACATTTTCGACAAATCCAATAGAACAAGGTTGCTAATTTCACCTTGGTCCATGGCACGATAGACGCGGTCAGTGATCACGTTCAAGGCGGACTCTGTAGAAAAATTTCGGCGGTAACCATGTTGAGAATCGGACAGTAAATGAGTAGTTTCGAGATAATTTACAAGTTGGTTTTGGACTACCTTTTCAAGTAGTTTCATGGGTGGGGGCAAAATTGTAATGGGTCGCGTGTCGGCCGGGCTCGATGGTGATTAGTTTTTTGGAATTGGGGTTATCAAAGCGTGTTTCCATTCCGCTGGGACTTGACCAGTGAGAAGACTAGAATTAATAATATCTAGAAGGAGAAATCCAATTGAAGAAAAGAATTTGGTGAACATAGACATCGTGAGCCCATCACTTCCGGCGTTGTTGGACGGCTTCATGCTGAGTATAGTGGCGTGTAGGGTTTGTATGTCGATGGGCTGGACGGTGAAACTGGATGTGGTGACGCGAGGCAGTCGCACTCGGACGGGGATCGTCGGGGCGGGTATGGAGGCAGCAATGTTTGGTCCTACCGAAACGTAATAATCGTTGAATGCATCTGGTGCCGCGTCGAGGAACATAGAGGTGGTTTGCTTTTTGCCTAGAACGGGTTTCAAGATTTGCCAGAGGCGACTACCTTTCCTTATAATTTCGCGTTGGAAAAATTCGCGCGAGTCACGCCGAATCGCAGATTTACTTAAACGGTTTAATTGTATCGTATCGTTTTCAGTGTCATTGTGTTAGCGCCCAGGGTATAGTGTTCATGCGCTTGGCTCGCCGTATTGAGTTCTAACGTCCAAATAGTCTGGTCCAGTTGGCTGCTGTGTGCGAGAGGAGTATGAGGCTTGGCTTGTGTTAGCCTGCACAACTTACTTCTACTCAGTCGTTTCTGGCTCAAGATGCCCAGAAATTTTTGTTGTGATCCCTTCAACCGGCACAAGAAACAAATAACAACAAATCTGAGGTTAGCGACGAAAGAACTGGTAGAACTGGTGAGGGATCGCCGAGTCGCCACCAACCACTTTCTGTGTAATAACTGCCGACGAAAGCTTGAAAATGACCCAAGAAGTCTCGCTCCAGAGGAAAGCAGCGAGAGTGTGAGTGAAGGTGATGCCGTTCCTGGGGACCTGGGCTGCTCACCATCAGGATCATCGATTTCGGACTCCGAGATACACCGCCATGACACTGAGGCACTCCTTCCTATTCTTGGAATATCGCCTATTGTACGGAAAAGTGAGTGATACTCCTTATGTGTAATTATTGAGTTTATTTACCGTTTGATACTTTGTATTTCAAGGGAAGCCATAAGCAGGCAATAGCTTCGTTGCCACACTTTGGGAAGATTTTTTTCTGTGTGTTCCCTTAGATGGCTAGGCAATGTAGGACAATACTTTTACGAAATCGTAATATGCAACGGATTCGCCATATGCTTGTAGACAGAAAGGCATGTCTTAAACAAATTAAAAAAATATTTCCCTTGAAAACCGATGACCTAAAAATATAACAACAGCCTCCATTTTCAGAGGGACTCCCTGAAAATCGGAGGCGTTCAGCCGGCACCGACAAGTTACGAAAGGTGGTGGGTGCTGTGAAGCGAAAGCTGGAGCAGACGATGGATGTAGAACTACCCACACCTGACACCACCCCAGAGACCTCGTCGGCAATCCTCTGAAGATCTAACCAGGTTTGTTTTTTGTTGCCACACTTTGGGACGATTTTTATCCGTGTGTTGTTTGTATATGTTTATTAAGTCGGATAGATATAGTTCAATATATGTTCCTCAACTACTTCGAGAATGTTAACTTTTTCCCAGCAAAAAAATCCTCAGCTAAGCAAACCTTAATTGCATAAACAAAAAGAACCACGTTTGGAAAGTAGCATATTACAAGGAAGATGGCTCACACTATTCAATACAGCAACCGGTCAGACGTTTAAAGAGATGCAAGTATTTTCATTTTAAAGTGATGTAGAATCTATCGCAGTTGGATGATATTTCTACTTGATTAATATGTCTCAGTGCGAACGTGCTGGTTACCTTTAGAGCGCTCTTGGGGGGATTTCTTGCGTGTAAAGTGATTGTGGGACAGAACATAATTTTTGAAATGTAACAATTGTTTGTCAATTACACATATTTGACTTTTCATCGTTTTTGTCGGTTGAGACCGTCACAGGTCACATTGAGATAAGTCACGTGCTTTCAGCACCACTAATGGTTTTACTCGTGTGCTCTGACATTGTAGTTAACTGCAGGGAGCGTGTCGCCAAGCCCGTGACTCAGCTTCGCTAACAAGAAACCCTTGTGGTGTCACAAGCTGATACATACATGCAGGTATCCACGAATAATATTATATGTAATCCGATGAATTAACATGCATATTTTTGTTTTTTCAGATACGAGTCTCTCATTGCTGATCTGAAGACAGCATTCGACGGTACCACCGACTACAAGAGACGACTGGCTATCCTAACGCTATCACCATACCAGCAGGAGAGGACTGCCGAGTTTTTCGATACCACCAGTTACATGGTCAAAAGAAGCAGGGAGCTGAAGCGCAAGCACGGTATCCTGCCAGAAGTTCAGAGCATGAGCCGAGGCCGGAATCGGATCACGGACGAGATACGTGATAAAGTCCATGCATTCTATGAGAGTGATGACGTCAGTCGTATGTGCCCAGGCCAGAAGGATTGCATTTCTGTGCGTGACAGTGATGGCGAAAAAGTGAAGGTACAGAAAAGACTTGTTCTCGGAAACCTGAGAGAGATCTATGAGCTCTATCGGTCTGATAACAAGAACCCAGCGATAGGTTTCTCCACGTTCGCAGGCCTGCGTCCTCTGCACTGCGTACTGGCCGGGAGCAGCGGCACACATTCCGTCTGCGTGTGCACATATCACCAGAACCCCACCCTTCTCTTCGATGCCTTGGGCCTTACAGGGCTAACATGTGATGATCTGATGGATGCTGCGGTTTGCGACGTGAGTAATCGAGACTGCATGATGGGCGAATGCGACGAGTGCCCTGGCGATGAGGGGGTTAACGATTTTTTGTCAATGCTGCTGCACGATAACGATGAAGACTCGACTAGTGACACCGAAATTCGGTACAAACAATGGGAAAGCACAGATCGATGCACCCTCCAGGACATGGTGGCAAGTCTTGAAGAATGCATTGCCAGGCTAAGTCAGCAGATTGTGCAGCTGACGCGCCATCATTATCAGGCCAGAGAACAGGGGGCTCACTTCAGACATCTGAAGCAGACGGTAGGGGATGGTGAAGTGATAGTGCAAGGGGATTTTTCAGAGAACTTTTCTTTTGTAGTTCAGGACGCCGCCCAAGGATTTCATTGGGATGCCTCCCAGTGCACAGTGCACCCGTTTGTTGTGTACAGGAGAAAAGACGACAAGGAGTCTCACAAAAGTTACTGCGTGATTTCAGACTCTACCAAACACAACTCCGCCACAGTTCATGCATTTTTGCAACGCCTGGTGCCGGAAATCAAGCACAATGTTCCCGGCAGAGGTGCAGAAAGTATACTGGCTGTCACAAACTCAATGCGACGTATGCCTCCTCTGTCACACAAAGCTGGAAATGATAATTTTATACTTGAATACTATTTCCAATATGCTGAATGTCATCTACCTGCCTCTTACTTTTTGCAACGGACAAGGTTCAAGCACCAAGCCATTACCGCATGAAAGTAGTAAACTGTGTTTTCATTTTTAGATCATGTTTATGTTTTGGAAGGAAAATTTCCAATTATGGATCATTGTTTTCAGTATTGGGATCATAACTATTATTGGCAACTCTGACTGCAGTTTCCCCCAATGACATGCATTTCTCTTTTTGAAGAAGTTTCCATTTTTGGAAGGAGTGTTTCCAATTATGGTACATTTCCCCATGATTAAATGTGGCAATTATCATGAAAATTATAATTGGGAACTAATCTATAAATGGGAGCGTACACCTACACACAATTGGGAACCCTGATCACAGCTTCCCCCCCCACCCCCCACTGAACTTCCATCTCACATACCAACAAAAGGGACAAAAATGTCAATGTCAACATAGGATTTGGATCTACCTAAAATGTGTTGGTAAAGTGGACCTTAGGTAGCATTTTTATAGCCAGATCAAATGCTTAAAATTTTCCCCCAACACCTGATTATCACCTGCCTGGTCGTTCCTTCTTGCAGTAAAAACTCTGAGGCAACTACCCTGCATATATGTAAAATTATGTCTATTGGCCTAATAGGTACAGAGGTATTGGAAGTCTCATACCAAAGAAAGATCCAGTGTATAAGTCAAAATCCTGCTTTAACTCCAGGCAGTTCAGGTCCTGTGTGTTGCTTACTACCACTGGTAGTAAGCAACACACCCCCAACCAGCGTTTTTCAAAGTCTCTTTCTTTCTGAGATTTTCTGTGATTTTCTGAGATGAGAAGGGGGTCTACTAGGCCCCCCTCTAGTGCACGTTAGTGCCAGGCCCCTCTCCAGCGTGTGTTTTAACACTTTGTGGAGGACTGCATTGGCACACATTTACTATCTGTACAATATTGACATGATAATTTGATCATGAAATCTCACCTGAATTATTGTTGTTGCCAGTCTGCTGCTGGCGCCAACTCTCCCAACTTCCTCCAGCTCCAAATCTACCTCACCAATCTTGATCTAGGGCACAAATAAGGTAAGGCACAAGCAAGCTAAGGAATGAAAAACCAAGTTTGATGTGTGAAAGTGCATCAGAATCAAAGTAGCCTACATTCATCTTAGATTAGCCATGGGCAGCACTATTTATTCCAGCTAGTTTTAGCCTGCACTTATCTCAGATATACCTAATAAATATGCCCTCAACAGAAGTAGCTTCCCACTTGTTCAAATTTTTTTGGCAGGCTCTACATCACACAAACATTGCGAACTTGTCTTGTCGCTGTTGCGTAGTTTAGGTAGAATTGCTGCCCAGCTATGTTTATTTCTTTCACTCATTTAGTACTTTTCCTAGTAGCTTTTAGGCGTACTTGATACTAAATTCAAAGAAATAGGGACCGCTAAATCGAAGATACTCAAACTTTAGATATTATTTAACCTGACAAAATGGACAGAAAAGTACTTGATAACGTATCTGCGTTATCTTTAATGCCTTAAATATGCCCACAATCATGTATTTCTCGAAAAAAATTGACTGTCACATTTCGGGCACCGAGGCGGCAACTTTCTGGCAACTACTAACAATCGGCACCATTGGGCTGCATGTTAAAATCTGGCAACTGTGACAGCGGTTTCCGGGTTTTCTGCAGCGGGGGTCTCTCGTTTTAGTAGAAACTGAACACAGTACCAATATTGTATCACTGATGGTACCATGGAATAGAGATACCTGGAATGGAGACCTCAATGCAAACCCGCCCCGCATTTGGGTGCCAATCTAGGACATGAAAAAATCCTTCGGTGAGTAAAGCTCGGTAAGGACCCATATAAAGTCTATGGGAGATGTGGTGGCCGATGACTTTGATGCGTCATAACTTATAAACCGTGGCTTGCACAGGAAAACGACCATGCATTTCGGAAAGCCCAATGTGTGGTGCGTCCGCTAAAATACATTTTAGGCATGAAATACCTAAAATCTTAGAGCAAAGCGCAGGAGAAATCAGAATCTGATACTGCAGCTCAACTTGTATTATAACATGTTTTAAACGCGCGCGGCCCGGCGCCGTAATAGCGCAGTGTGTTAAGCCTCGTCTGGTAAGTGAAAGATCCCGGGTTCGAATCCCACGGGTGGAACTTTTCATCTTCATAATGGTAATTTCGTCGCTCAATAGCGCAGTTGGCAGCATGCTTGTCTAGCAATCGTAGTGTTCCGGGTTCGAATCCAGGCTCACGCTGATTTTGCATTCAAATTTTATGGTTATTATGCAATTATTTAGGTTTATATTGGATAAATAATACCTCAGTAGTAGCTGTTTCCTCTGGGTTGAAGTAAGGCACGCGCAAAGGCCTGTTTTTTGTTGAATATTTTACTGCCGTCTGTATTGTAATGTTCTTGGCTATTTACCCAATTCTTTTTAATGAGCCCCACAAAAGCATCCCAGAAATCAACGAGCCTTCCGTTCCAGGTATCTGTATTCCATGATGGTACGCTGTGCAATTGAAGGACAGAGTTGCTAAATTAAAATATTTGCTACACGCTTCAATCTGTATTTCGAAAATGTGTGGTTTGATTTTGAACCGTACTGTCACGATCGCTATTTTGTCACACTTATGCACCTCGACTATCATAAATGTGTCACGAACTCCAGTAGCCGAGTTGGCAAGTTTCTGCACCTCTGGTTCCCGGGCTGAAGAAAATACACTACTTCACTGACGGATGTGGTGCACAGTATAAAAACAAATATAATTTTGCCAACGTCTGCAGTCACAACAGTGACTTTGATAGAGTGTCATGTGAGTGGCATTTTTTTGCCACCTCTCATGGGAAAGGGCCATGTGACGGCATAGGAGGCACTGTAAAGCGTGCGACTTACAGGGAGAGCTTGCGGCGCATCAGGGCTGATCAGATCCTCACGGCTGAGGACATGTTTGTGTTTTTAGATTGTTAACTGAAGTCCACGATTCAGTTTATGTACGTATCGAGTGCAGACGTAAAAAAGCAGCAGCAGACTTAAGCAGCCGTTTCGCAAGAGCAGTCACGGTAAAGGGTACCCGGAAGTACCATAGGTTCTACCCAGTAGACGAGACAACAATCCGTGTATATGAACTGTCGAAAGACGAACGGTGTCGAGAAGTGAAGGTGTTGAAAGGTTCTGGTCACTGCTGAGCGAAAATATGTGTGGCTGTGAACTGCAGTTACTCTGACAGGTTGGCATTTCTCTGGGCTAGAATGACGTTTTGTTTCCCGACGCGCGCCAGGTCATTTGGAGAGCAGCAGGCAGCCCACGAGAAGCCTGTTCATATTGCTGTTGAGGACGCTTGGGATTGCCATAGCTGGTGTGCCTCTGTACTTTCTGCTCTTGATGCTTGGAATAAATTATTTGTTAAGGTCAATGCGAGCTTCCTCGTACTCACTCAGCTTGAACATTTTTCCCAAAACGTCTTCCTTGTCACTGCAAACTTTGAACGCAATGCCCGCTAAGCGCGGTCAGATTCAGCCTTTCCTAACAATGCTATGATTGTATTAAAATGACCCTTAGTGTATACATCTCAGAAAAAGGTACTTATGGACAGTTCTCACAATAACAACTAACATGACTTTTATTTCAGAGCTGTGCGTATCAATCATACCTCGAGTTACGACGGTAGAGATCCACAGTGGCATCTAGCGTCATGTTTCGGAAGTCAAAAGTACTATGTATATTTCGAAAGCCATCTTTTTTATTGTTTTATCTAAAAGAGAATTGCCAAATGTCAAAATGTCTTCAGGCAAATGGGTAAATTTCATTGTACTGCGGGTCAAGGTCACCATTCAAAAACTAGGTCACAAGGTCATGAGGTCAATTTTGATTATAAAGGAAAATCGAAGATAGCCAAATTAATACCTGCTGCATGGTGAGCAAAACCCTAAAATTTCGTTACTATCGTTTAAAAACTGGCGGAACTATAGGCTTTTCAAAAAAGGTCTGCATGGTGACCTCCGAAAAATGCCGGAGGCTATATCTGCCACACCAATTCTCAAATAATTTTTGGGCAACATGGTTGGATTCTGCACCCCTGAAACCCCCTATCACCAATTTTGGAGAGAATAAAAAATATAAGGGTTCTATTTTACGAATTTTTTGGTCGATTTATGGTGGAATGACCCAGCGGTATTAGATGGGCAGGGTCATTAATATAATGGTACCTTAAGATACGGCCAATGGTTGGGCCATTGGGTGCCTATAACACCAGGTGAGACTTGCTACTGGATGGGAAGCTCGAACGGACCAGTGGGCATGCCATTCCTCCATTGACACTTATTCCCAATCATCTTACCATTGTTAGATATGGGGAAAATGCTTTCTAGGAAATGCTGAGCACCAAGATTAATGTTACACATGACACAGACCTTAACGATTTCCTACAGGACTGATTTGAGATCTTTATGGGTGCTAAGATATCTTTATGAGATCTTTATGGGTGCTAAGCAGTTGGCAGTCACACAGTGTTGCTGTTATTTTCATATTTCATACTGCAACTTGGATTCATGTTTTTTTAAGGTTATGGTGATTTGGCAGGAGCTTTACTAATACAAAAAAATATCTAAGCGATGTCGTAGTTAACGGCTCTTAGATTTGGGCACCTCCCATGGTTTTAGAAAATCCACGGCTCTGGCATAGAGGATCAGATAGTAATTTATGCTGCCGTTTATGCACTGACGGATCCAAAGGGGGCCAAAGAGGCCGTGGCCCCCTCCAAAGCCTAAATAGTATCTTTTCCTCCCAAAAAAGGACCAAATTTTAGATGTATGTCTTTACAAATACACCATGTTTTCAGCTGGCTGGGCCCCCTCCAAAACCTGCTCCTGGATCCGCCGATGCGTTGATGTCGCACCATTTACGTTTAAATGCATTCTCGTGCATACAGCACTACAGTCGTGGTCCAGTGACCTGTCCACCAGCACTTGCGTTCTCTCGCACGCTTGCTCAGAAGCAGTTCAGGTCACGTGATCCTGACCGCCTCTGGGCTCGGCTGGGGGTGGCAGCAATAGAACATCCGCGTTGCAAAGTTAAAAGGGAAAATAACCACAGGGTTTGAACAATGCATTGGCAGTAACGATACACATTTAAGGTGGGGCATCGATTCTGGAGGATCAATGCTGGAGCGAGGGCTTGTGCCCGCACAGCGCGCTGTGCTGGACGCTTCAGCACATGAAGAGGGAGCACATCCAGTATCCAAGGCGGCTGTCAGCTGGTAACAAGCGCGGACGACAGAGAGACGCCACTTGGTAACAAGGACACAGGGATACAGGACGCAGGCATTTATAATGGTGCACACCTTGATAAGAGACGGCCAGGCCAGTCGTGGGGAGTAAAGTTAGGTATTTCCAGGGGGTCCAAACCCCATTGAAATTTTACTTGGTTTCTGGCTACAACTATGTCTGTTCTACACAATCTTCAGGTGTGGCTCTCTGCCAAGTATCCAATAATTGTTTGTTAGGTAGAATAGCCTAATGCTCCGTGACGCTGATTTAGCCGTTGAATATTGGTGATGCTGTTGAATTTGACGCAACGGTGTTGACTTATACATTACTTGCAGAATGTCTACGAAGCTTTTCGGAGTTCGTAAGCAGGGCTAGTACGAAGCCTGGGTGCCAATGTATTAAATTGTGATACAATATCCGAGGAAGGAGCTTTACCTAGGTCCTATGCACAATTTCAATCGCGATCGGACGGTGTATCCAAATACAATTACGATCCTCCTAGAGATTTTGTGAATACAAGCCTGGTTTCAATAAAACCCTCGTCGGTTTGCATCCAGCAAGATCTGGTCGTATTTGTTAGTGTGATGGTAAATATTTCCGTTACAGTGCACATGGTAATGGAGAGTAGACTGCAAAGGGTTAAGCTTTCTTTGCAAATTTGAGCGAAGGGAAAGTGACGGGCGTGAAGGGAAGAGTCGCCGGATCACCAGGAATGTAGACAAATTGGGAGAAAAATGTTCGATCCATTACAGTTCTATTCTCATCCAAGCTAAAGTTTCATGGAAACCACGGCTACTGTATCCTGATTCCAGACAAATCCTGATCGCCTCTCGCTCATGAAAACTATGCTATGGTGAAGTCGGATATGTTTCCTATTATTGTTTGGACGTTCCTCCGCTGGCGTAAATATATTATCGGAGGCTTCCGACTCTATGCAGGCTACGTCCAACGTTGGTGCACACGGTTCGAGACAACATACAATAACTTCAGCCCTACACTGTCTAAGTACAGTCACTATACTAACTAAACTACATTTTATTCACTTAAATAAAGTCTATTATAAATGTGTTTTATTTTATTCCAAGGTACGGGAAAATGCATACTTCTCAATCTCAGCACATAACTCCAGCACAATTATCACAACTCTACAAAATGATTAACATACGAGAAGTGAAATATTCCTTAAATCACATCCTAAAGGTTTGCGAAGTTAGCTTATATATGAAGGAAACACGGAGTGTTAGAAATTATACTTTATTTTCCACATTCAAAGAAAACTACAACACTGGGACCCGAGAGAACAAGGTGCTTGGCAAAACAAAAAAGGCAGATTAATATCATGTGAGCAATATCTAAAGATTAAAGTAAGTCACCATCATTGTCTCACTCACTTCTTCTTTGAGACACTTGGTGGCAAATATGACCTCATTGAGCATACAGAACCAAATGCAAAATTTGTATCCCTGCTAATCTGACAGAAAATGTTACGTAGAGCCAGATCCATCATCGAAACGCGAACTATACATTTACTGTTTACACAACTACTATTTTCGGGGCCTTTGTCAAGTTAAAACTTCGTGCTCAAGGCTCAGTCTGAGTCTTAATGCGTCTTTCGCTAAAGAACCACAAATGAAAAAGATTAATGTTTAGAGCAAGTAATAGAAAATAAGAAATCATTATGCACCACTCAGTCTTCTAGGAGAATCGAACCAATCTTATATCATGACGACAAAATTATACCATGATTACAAAATCATAAGATGAAGACAAGATTCATAGAAAAGCAAATAAATAACACATTCTGGAGCGTACACGAAATGAAACGAATACGAAGCCGAGCATCGCCGATTTCACCTTCATCTTCTTATTTTTTGTTTTCAGTTCATGTGTGCATGTGTGCGTATGTGTGTCTGTCTGTGTGTGTATAACCCGGAAATTCTTCACCTTATTCTCCTCCTCATCCCTGAGCTACCTGGAGGCATATTAATTAATTATTGGGGCTTATCGACGCACCAACTGCCAGGGTCATATGGCGTCGCCAACTCTTTCCCTGTTGGAAGGGTTTCTCGGGAGCCAGCTTGCTCCTTGTTCAGGGAAGCCGCCGGGCCTTGAACCCGGGTCGGCTGCGTGGCAGACAGCTACGCTGACCACTCCACTACCGCGCCCCCCCTACCTGGAGGCAGCGTGCGTGTGCGTCATGGGCAGCAACGACCCCTATGGGTAGTATTCCACCTTCCTTTACTCTCATACATCCTTATCCTTACGGTTTCCTTCCATTGTTTGCATTACTTCATGTTCATTACAATGGGGCTTGAAAAGCCACCTCATGTGTGGAAGTCTACGAATCTAATAAATACATACACAAATAAATATTGGCCTTTAGTTTGCTGCAATCAGTTTGTTGCAATCAGTGTGCCACCGAGCACCTTTATAAAAGAATATTGAATTTACCCCTTTGTCTGCTAGATTTTCGTCACGTGGAATTTACACGTAGGGGAGACTGGGGTCAATTGTAACAAATTTCATATTTCTTGTTCTGGAGAAATATTGCTTTGAGTTAGAGCACTTATAATTATATTTTCATCAACTTTGAAGATTTTGCAATGTGACAGACGTATAAAGATTTCAAAATAAAACCAATTAGGGGTCAAAATTTCACTTCTAAAAATTTACTTCAGCTGTTACAATTGACCCCACGTGCGGGGCAATTGTAACAGCACTGGGGGTCAATTGTACCATGTTAAAGCCGGATGAATTTCAGCGATTTAATTGTACCATAAAAACATCCTAATGCGAACACTTCTGCATCTTTAGCCTGCTACACTCAGGCGTCGGCATGTACTCAGTCTGAGCCACAGTTTTCACGGATGTATCCCTGATATCTCTCAACGGCAGTGCAAGGCAGTGCAAATGTAAAAATGTATTTATAATTTGACTGAAGTCTCGTTGATTTTTCAAACCTGGCACATATAGCCTTAAGAGCTGACGTGCCCTTGAACCCCAATTATCATCGTTAATTTTTCAATATAAGAGATATTATATAGGGCAGCCCACATTGCCACTTTTCCGAAACATACACCAGCCTACGAACAAACATATCATTGGAAAGCAATGTGATTATCATAAACAGTAGCGCACCCAGGGGGCAGCGGGCTCGCACATCCACCCTCCCCCTCCCCCTGTAGGATCCAAGGGGCAAACAGAGCAATTCCCCTTCCCCAAATCACCAATTTCTGTCGATTTTCTTCAAAATCCATTTTTCCAGATTTTAGGCCACTTCCCCCAACGGTCGGCCCGGATCCAGGCCTGCCCCTCCCCCTAACGTGTTAACTGTTTCCTCCCAAAAACATTTGACACCAGGTATGCGAAGCAAAAAGTTCATCATCGCTCCCCCAGGATATGAAGATTGGCCCCTTGAGTGAACAAGGGCGCCCCCTTCATCGGCCTGACGTCCCCTTGTCAGCCCCCCAAACGAACATCCTAGGTGCGCGCCTGATCATAAAATCACTAACCTAGCTACTGCATTTGTGCAGTAGAAGCAAGTTTAATACGTCGTAAGGCCATAGGGGTCAATTGTAACATTGTTACATTTGACCCCAAGAGAAATGTTACAATTGTCCCCATCGCAACGCGCAATTTTTTAAACCAAATTGCCGCTCAACAGGCTGGCCTAGGCGACAGATTCTATGCTCATTTCGTAGCTAATTAAATACCCTTTATGCATCAAAGCCGTTTCTACTGTACCTTATCATACCCATCAATAAGCTAATCTACTTTGAATATTTCAAAAGTTACAAAACACTCTCAAAAACACAATTGTGAATAGCGTCTGACTTACCCGCCGCACCGAGTTGAAACTTCGCTAACAAAGGCAGCAGCTGATTGCGCATTTCCGGTTGTGCCATTAGATCAATCCATTGATTAGTTTAGACAATATGGCCATTGTTACAATTGCCCCGTGTTACATTTGACCCCAGTCTCCCCTAAACTCTTCTCTTTTCGTCAAGCACTGCACGGTTTTAGATCATGCGTTTTCTTTTTCTTAGGAAGCGAAAAAATATGGGAACATTTTTGAAGTGTCATATTCTTTTCATGAATGAGCTGAGATAGTACAACTTGAACATGCAACTGGACCAACATTTTACTTCCTTTCGGTTGTGATTTTATAAAGATGAGATTATCATAGCCTAAGTTACTATGAAATAGAAAAGTGCACATTTTTCCTGCAACCTGTATATATCAAAGCTCCTATATCTAGGTATGTATAAATAAACTGTAGTCCTACACTGTTTTAAATAGGCACCAGATCACTACACTACACAGTAATTTATGTTTTTGTTTGCTTGGTACAAATTGTACCAACGGTTGAAGGAGGCTTACAGTACAAGTCGAGAGCTTCCGATATTTTGCGTATACCTCAAATGAAGCTCCAAACAAGGATACAAAATAGCTATATCCACCTCGTAAAACATCCCCACGTCACTGCCAATGCTGATGCTCCTCGTTAAGTAAAGGAGACATCTAACTTTGAAACAAAATCAATATCTTTCATAAGATAAAGATGATGCTGACATGATTGAAGGCGGGAGGCAAAGCATTATTCACGGAGAAGGTTACCACAGCAGCCTTGGTCAAACCGAGGGGTGAGCAATTGGGGTTGTGATAAATATTCGGTTCATTCACAAACGTATTTGAGATGATTAAAAAATCAAAGCATGCACTGACGCTAGTAGATTGATTTCATCGCTATGTTCGCAGATCACATGATGATCACCGCCCCCACCGTTGGGTCGGCCGCTCCCCGGTAATGTGACCTCACGAAGAAGCTATGAATCGTGGCCATCACCACTGAGCTCACTATATAACCTTCAGCCAGCGTTCTAACAGTATCAGTTCAGCATCTCACTCTTCAAGAGAAACACCCGTCGAAAATATGAAGGTAAGATAAAGCCTCACAGCGTGGTGGTAACATATCCAGATAGATGCAACTTGTTTTCGAACGCACTGCCTTTGTCCAGGTCGTGGGAAGTCACAGATTTCCGCCCTAGGGGGAAGGGATTCCCCAATGGGCCTCCGATCTACTTTCGCCCTGGTCGGGAGTAGGGAGGGTTCACGAGTGGCAGATAGCCGGTGAAGAATTACACCAAAACAAATTGTAGTAGCGAATTCTTGGCTCAGCTCAACATTAGGGTCACGCCAGGTAAAACAATGTTATAGCCGAGATAGTTCTTGGCTCTAGCGTCAGACTGAGTTGAGTTAGAGTCAATTTGAAGGCATTATTCGAATTCCATTGTTATGACAAATGGAATTATGTATAATTTGGTCGTACCAATCCAAAATGTAAGAAATGATCTGGCCCAAGGTCAGACAATGGTCACCATCTCACCTAATATGGTAAATTTGCATATCAGCCGACTCACAATGACAACACACACGTAATGGTATAAAATAGAAGTCCTATGACCATTTCTGGTGAAGTTATTGAGCTAATTCCAAAAGCCTGCTTAAAGAGAACAATCGACCACTCTGTCAGTTTTCCAAAAGGGACTATTTAAGGACAACACGAGTCTGAAAATCCCGACCCACATGTTGTTTTCACCTTGAATGGTACAGAACACAAATATGACCTTTTTCTTGCAAATTAAAGCTTTATCAAAAACAGAATGCAGTTCACTTGAGGTTGACTGAGGAATTGCGCGTAATTACGATACTGGTAGCTAGGGCATTGTTCGCAGCTTGTGAAAGTGCAAAGGCGATTCCATTGCTAACATTATCACGTAGCCAGCGTGACAGAAAGGCAGCTAGGATTTAAACCAACAAAATTGTTGCAACCAGAGGGAAAGGAATTCCTCCGGGATTTGAATTGTCGCTTAAAACCATTATATTTTGAAGTGTAAAGTGTTCATAAAGTTAGTATGGAGACCTTCGGGTGGATTGAAATGTGTAAATAGCACTCTCCCGATACACACTATGAAACTGCTATATCACTTCGAAACTGATTATAAAAGTGGAACACTCCCTTTGAGTAGTCCCAGGAACCTCTCAGATTTCTCAAGGCACTCAATGGTTTTATCATTTTGATTATAACTGGTACACCACATTTATCGAGCTCCATGACTGATTCCAGCTTAAATATATTTTCTTAAAGGAAATCTGATATGCAATCTGAGACCCACTAAATACACACATCACTATCTTTGTCCAAATATTACAGGGATCGAAGAACGAGTGACTAACTTAACTAACCGGCAGGTATTTGTGGCTTCTCTCCTGCTGGCGGCGACTGCAGTGGCCGCTCCCGACGGCCAGGGCTACGGAGCTCCGAGGAGCAGCAACGCCGCGGCTTCCCAGAGCTACGGAGCTCCCCAGAACGGAGGTCAAAACGGACAGAGCTACGGAGCTCCCCAGAACGGAGGACAGAGCTACGGAGCTCCCCAGAATGGAGGACAGAACGGACAGAGCTACGGAGCTCCCCAGAACGGATACGGTGCCGCCGAAGAGAGCTTCCCGCCTCAGCCGTACGAGTTCCAGTATGAGGTGAAGGATGACCAAGGCAACGACTACGGACAGCAGGAGGAGTCGGACGGCACGCGGGTGGAGGGACAGTACCGCGTGCTGCTGCCCGACTCGCGCACGCAGACCGTCACGTACTACGTGGAGGGCGACTCGGGCTTCGTGGCCAACGTTGAGTACGAGGGCGAGGCTCAGTTCCCTGATCAGAACGGAGGACAGTATGGCCAGGGCAACGGTGGTTATGGCGGACAGTCTTCCAACTCTGGTTATGGTGCTCCCAAGCCCAGCAACGGGTACGGAGCACCCTCCGGTGCATCCCGCACACCATCCACCAGCTATGGGGCCTCTTACTAAATATTTGAAAGGAGCAAGTGTGTAAGCTTTAGCACGTGTGTGACATGGAATATATAAAACTCTCTATATGTCTTTCTGAATTTACCTGCATCAAAATATGTTTTTGTACTTTGGTTCATGTGTGCATACAAGAGACTGTGAGCATAAGTATTTGTAGGTCATCGGAAACACAGTGTGAATATTCGTGGCCTGCGCATAATTGTGCTCAAGAACTATCAGCAACTCATGTGTTGTAAATAAATTTGTGTTTGCTATTTGTTGTTTTTTATCAATCCCAAATACATCACTGGGCCAAAAAAATGTACTTTACAATGAAATGAAAATTGCATAAAGAATGAATATTGCATCACATCTGTAGTTGCCAGTGCTATTTGCCAAACGAAAAGTGGTCATAATTATGACTCATTAATCAGATATTGGACAAAATTATACGCAAAACATTAAATTTTACACCCACCTTTTTTAAAGATAGCACCCACTTAAAACAAGTTTCAAGCTTGGATTTCTGGTCATTTTACTGCGAACTCACTGCACAGGTCATAGGTGCTGGTCAACTTTTACCCTGCTGAAAGGAAAACGTGAACTTGAGTTGTTGAAATCACTCAACCACTTAATAGCTCAAATATTTTACATTACTAATAAAACTTCGTAAGGTAGCGTGACGGAAACATTTTTTTAAAGAGATAAATGCAGAGGGAAGAGTGCAAACCCAACCTCGCTGAAATGAATATTCAATAAATATGTCCGAAGTTGTTTTAGACCATATGTACGCGTGATGTTGAGAGTGGTGTTTTGGTCGCTCATGCTGCCTGTCTAGTCGTCTCTCCTCGCACTCCCTCCAGACAGGGGTGGACGCAGACCCGAGTTTAGGGGAACGTGCAATTTGGGTGCTCGACAGACCTAGTATAGGCTACCTCTCTAAGTTCATGATCGCTCTCCTGGGGGAGCGAAGATTTAATTGCTCGACAGACCTATTGCAAACACCTTTTTCAAAAATTTATCCGGCCTTCGGGGGCCAAAAGATAGTTTGTCCCCCCTTCCAGCTCTTCGCGGGGGGCATGGCCGGAATGCCCCCCACATCTGCGTCCGCCAATGCCTCAAGAAGAATAATTATAATCCTGGGTGTCCTGTATTATGCTGCAGCAGCCATGATGACAACAGCAACGCCACCGGCGGCTCCCCCCACGACGCCACCGACGACAACGCGTCCTGAAACGGCGCCCATTACAACATGGCCGCCAGCCACACGCCACGTTCTCATGTTAAATCCGCGCACTGGCGGATCCAAGGGGGACCAAAGGGGCAACCCCCCACCAAAGCCTAAAATATTGTATTTTGACCCCAAAAAGACCAAATTTGGGTCTTTTTTGTCAAAATTCTACGTTTTCGCGATTGTTTTTCGATTTAGCCCCCAAAACGTTGGTTTGGCCCCTCCAAAATTGCTCGTGGATCCACCAATGAATCCGCGAAACAGTTATTTGAATTTTTAAACTCACTCACAGCTCCCATCACATACTATTCTTTCTTAAATCCAAAGTCACATCCGATTTATCCGTTAATCCAATTTACAACAATACCTAACCCCCGTGTAATCCCTTGACTCAAACGTGACAAAACAAACACAGCTCAATACTTAGCAATCACAAGTTAAGGATAACGATACTCGGTCATAAACTTTCAAAATATTCACACAAAAACCACAATACAAGATTTACACATTACCGTTAATAACTCAGATGCCTGTTAACAACAATACGGCTACAGCCGACGTGCCAGAAAATCCCTAACCAAAACAGACTCCTCCCCGGGATGGTGATCCGATGCTGCCGCTCTCTGATTGGTCGAAAGCCAAAGACTAAGGCTCGACAGAACTCCTAGGCGAATAATTACAACAGCCAAATACAAATTACATTACTAATAAAAATCACGATACTAATTCACACCTCGGTTTCGCTCGATGGTTGCTTTGCTCCGAACTTACAAATTATTACGATACAGCTTTTCCCAAATTACCCATTCACGCCGTCCGCACATTCCATCGCCAAACTCCGGCGAAACCACCAAATCAGGACAAACCCTGCGGTAAGCCCCGCTTACACAAATACTCTCCTTCACAAGTCTGAGTGCTGTGTTCTATGTTTAACCAAACAAATATGATTCTGGGCAACACTTTTGCTGTGTACATATGCCAAAGTTCCAAGGGAACTGACGCCCTGTCCTGATACGTTATCAGGCCTCAGCCCTTCCAGGTTAGACCTTTAGGTTAGGTTAACACCTGGTTAGACCCAACGGTTAGAACCATATGCGTGGAAAACAAAATTACCATACCACGTGTAATTCAATTCAATGTGTTTCTTTTCAAGATGAAGAAACACATTATATAACACAAACTGAAATAATATTAAGACCACAGAGGTGGGCGGCGCTTCCACTTTTAAGCTGCTACTGCTGCTTCTGCCACCTTGGCTAACTGAAACCACTTCTAGCTCTACTTTTCTCAAAATATTGATACCCTCTACCCGATAATCCACAGCTTTGTTATCGCTCGGTACTCTTAATTATAAGGAGCTAGTAAAGTGCTACCCATAACATGTTTTTTTTTGTTCTTTTTCAATATATGTCAATGAAAACTATTGCTCATTTTTAAGTTGCATAAGAATTAGCTGTCTTATTGCAAGATATGAAAAAAGCACACAATAAGAACATCTATTCAATTTACTCTCGTCTTTCTCATAGATCAGATATATTTCAAGCTCAGTCTTCTATTTTGTGTGGCGGTCTCCTCAACAGTCTGCGGGAGCAGTAGCGCTTTTGAATTATTTTGAGTCCGCAACCCGCTATTCCGCTACTTTCTGGTTATTGAAACCGCTATCGCTACTTCGCAACCATATGGATAGTTCGTAAGTAGTGGAGCACCGGAGTAGCGGACAGAATTAGTGGAGTGCCCGGCACTGGAAAACAATAACCGGTGTCTGGTGCGTCTCGCCTCCATTTCAAGTTATGGTGCGAGGACTTTGGAAACGGCTATATGCAGAATGTTGTTTGCTTCGAGCGTCAAAGGCCGAAGTCCGTAAGTCTACCTCAATAATGAGTATTTGTTGATTTAAAGTGTGTGACGCGTGACCGCCGCATGACCTTCGAAGTCGGCGCACCCCCAAATCCCAACGATTGTGAGATGTTTTGCCAGTGGCCATGGCCTGTGCTGTCTGTGCTACCAAGCCCAGCTACCCATTTGTACAGAGCCTGGAGCGTATCACCGGGTGGTCTTGTTAAGTTGATGAGGAGTTTCATCCAGATCCGTGAAGCCGTGAAGTGAAGCCCCCGTGAAAAGCTGTGTAACCTTCCTGAATTAGTTGGTGCCTTGGCACTTTGTCCCTGACCTGAACATTCGCCAGTTGTGACAATGCATTCCGTGTTTCTATGCGCCTATGTCAGCGTCTGCACTGCCACCTTTGGAATGTCTTTCATGAGATTAGTGCTTACACTTTTTTGTACATTAAATAGCAGAGAAACAGCCTGACTGGGATACATTTGGATGGGAAAGAACGATGCTTCTATACTTCGGACACATTCGGAACAATGCTCCCCAAATTTCAGCGGTCACAGCACTATCTCAGATCCACCTCTCTCTCCTGTGAGTAAGAATAAAACAGACCAGCACACGCGTGATGCTGCACTGCACTGATATCAAATTAGTATCGGTGTATTCATTCATGTCTAGGCACGCAATTCACAGATAGATCACCTGGTAAATATAAACCTAGTCTGAATCTCGCTCAAAGATTGCTCTGGTTCTAAGGCAAGCCAGATGCATGCAATCTTCATGATACGTAGAGTAAAAAAAATGGTCAGGCCCAAGTCTCCACTGTTGATTGTTTAGGGGCCACCGTTATAAGCAAAAGCATTTCCATGTAGGTCATTTAGTGGGCCAAATTATAAATAAGGGAGCCTTATGGATAACCCGTTTAGGGAACTTGCTTTATAAGTAAAGGGGCCGTCGCCTAGTAGGACGTTTAACCCTCACCCCGATGGAGGTGTTTGAACACCCCCTCCGATTTTTCCAGCGACACGAAAAAATGACATCGCAAAGCACCACCGCCGTACTTGGCACACCTTAGCCTTGATCAATTCCGCAACATTCCTAAAAAATTTAAGGCTGCGTTATCTCAGGTCAGATCACCAGTGCAGGTCAAGTGGCCTCACCTCCAAAACATTAAGGCGGCAGAAGTAAGAAATGGGTAAATCTTTTGGATTAGGACTTATAGCACATAATGGGCCCAACGAGTGATAAAAAATATATTCCGGGATTTTTCATTTCGATAACCTAGGGTCAGGCACGGATCATGACCTCTCCATTGGAAATGCATGGGAAAACAGGAATTGCCCTGTATTTGCGTGAATACAGCTGAGATTAACTTCGTATTCTCTAAACCGTAGTATCCTGGGCCCCTTTCTAGGTTCATGTTGCAATTTTTAACTGTGTCCTCTGAGACATAGGCGTAGGAACCGGGGGCCAGGGGGCCACTGGCCCCCCTTTTCTGTGATGGGCCCCCGCAACGGAGGTAAAAATATCAACAACTGTAATATCAAGCGAGAAACTCAAACTGGCCCGATAGCTTGCCCGGAACCCCGTTAAACTTACCTGTGCCCCTAAACTAAGTTGAGGTCCTATGAGTTGATTTTAAGGTCCCCTGAGCTTCTCGGGGCCCCTGAACTGGCCTCTGATGCCATATGAGCTAATCTGGGCTCTTTGAGCTGAACTGAGCGCCCCTGAGATGGTTTGGGCAGCATGAACTGTTCTAGGATGCCTAAACTGAGTTAGAAGCCGTAACCTTGAACAGGGCCCCTTGAGTTGGCCAGAACCTATATCTACCGACGTGGGGGCCCCTGAGCTGAGCTGGGACCGTAAAGTTAATATTGTTCCTTGAGCTAATCTGGATCCCCTGTGATGCACAGAAGACCCTAAACTTATCTGAGGCCCCTGCACAGGAATAGGGCCCCTGCTCTGAAATTGGGTTATAAGCTTCAATTGAAACCCTGGACTGTTCTGACACCCCAAATATGCCGGCAAAGGGCCCTTGGATGATCCAGGCCCTTAAGCTTATCTGGTCATCAGAGCTAATATGGGCCTCTGTGTTGAACTGAGGGCCCCTGAGATGGTCTGGGACCCCTATAAGGCTTTACAGCCACTGACCTGGCGGCCGTGAGCTTGAATGGGTCCCTTGAGATGTTCTGACAGTGGTGTAGCCAGGGGAGGGGGTCCCTGGGGTCCGCGGACCCCCTTGGGCTGACCTTATGCACTAAAAACACAAAAATTGATCTCGGGGGCCCCGAGCTTGGTCTCAGGGGGCCCTTCGAGTTTGGTCTCAGGGAGCCCTTCGAGTTTGGTCTCAGGGCCCCCGAGCTTGGTCTCAGGGGCCCCCGAGCTTGGTGTCAGGGAGCCCTCCGAGCTTGGTCTCAGATAACCCCGAGTTTGGTCTCAGGGCCCCCGAGCTTGGTCTCAGGGGACCCCGAGCTTGGTCTCAGGGATGTCCCCAAGCTTGGTCTCAGGCCCCCTCTCCCCGAGCTTAGTGTCAGGGGCCCTCGAGCTCGGTCTCAGGGGGCATCCGAGGGCATCTGATGCATAAGGCTGACCGTATGCACTGGAAAACACGAGCATTGGTCTCTGGGGCCCTGATCTTGGTCTTAGGGGCCACCGAGCTTGGTCTCAGCGCCCCACGAGCTTTGTCTCAGGGGCCCCGAGCTCGGTGTCAGAGGCCCTCCGAGCTTGGTCTCAGGGAACGCCCGAGCTTGGTCTCAGGGGACCCCCGAGCTTGGTCTCAGGGGCCCCTGAACATCGGTATCGAGGGCTCCAGAGTACCGAAAATTGATCTCGGGGCCCCTGAGCTCGGACTCACGGACCTTTCGATCTTGGTCTCACGGACATTTCAATTTTGGTCTCAGGGTGCCCCAGAGCTTGGTCTCAGGGCCCCCGAGCGTGGTCTCAGGGGACCCCTGAACTTGGATTCAGGGGCCCTGAGCTTGGTCTCACGGGCCTTCCAAGCTTGGTCTCAGGGGGCCCCCGATCATCGGTATCGAGGGCTCTGGAATACCGAATATTGATCTCGGGGCCCGTGAGCTTGGTCTCAGGGGCCCCCGAGGTTGGTCTCAAGGAACCCCCGAGCTTGGTGTCAGGGGGCCCTCGAGCTTGGTCTCAGGGAGCATCCGAGCTTGGTCTCAGGGTCCCCTCGAGCTTGGTCTCAGGGGCCCCCGAGCTTGGTCTCAGGGGTTTAGGGCCCCCTCGGGGTGCCCCCGACTATTGATATCGAGGGACTCATGAGTGAGGCACGAGCATTGGCCTCATGAGACCCAGAGTTTGGTCCCAGGGGCCCCAGACCTGGGTTCAGGACCCCTGAGCATCGGCATCGAGGGGCTTCAGAGTACCAAGCATTAGTCTCGGGGGGGCTCGAAATATTGATCTTGAGGGTCCCGGAACATCAGTGTCGAGTTACTCCTGAGAAAAGCGCGAGCATGGGTCTAAGGGTGCCCCTGAGCCTGATCTAAGTGGGACCCCGAGCTTGGTCTTAGGACCCCCGGGCATCAGTATCAAGGGGCTCCGGAGTATTGGTCTAGGGGAGTAATTATTTTAGGGGCCTCCAAATGGTGATTTCGGAGGGCCCCCGAAGTGTGGATGCAGTGGTGTAGCCAAGGGGGCCCTAGGCGTCCGCAGACCCCCACCCTTTGGGCCAATCTGAACCACTGCAAAGGATTCTCTGATCACGGGGCCCCCAGAGTCAGTCTCAGGGGCCCCTGAAGATTCGTTCTCAGGACGTCCTGAGTCGGCCTCACGGCCCCCGCCCTGAGAGTCGGTCTCAAGGCCCCCGAAAGTAGATTTCGGGGCCCCTGAGGGTTGGTATCAGGGGCCCCAAAAGTCGGTATCAGGAGCCCCGGGAGTCTGTCTCAGGGGAGGGGGCCGAGCTAGTCTCAGGGCCCCAGAGAGTGGTTCTCAGGGCATTGCAACAGTCTATTTCAGGGGGCCCCTGACACTCAGTCTCAGAGAACCCCAAGAGTCGGTAAAGGTGACCCCAAGAGTCTGTCTTGGGGGACCCTGAGATTCGGTCTCGGGGTCCCCCTGAGAGTCTGTCTCAAAGAACCACAAGAGTGAGTCTCAGAGCACCCCAAGTGTCGGTCTCAGGGGGCTCTCATAGTCTCACGGGCTTCTCTCTCAGGGTCTATATTTATTTTCAGGTGGCCCTGAGAGTTAATCCGGGGTCCGAGAGTTAGTCTAATTTAATCCACAGAGTGCTGGTTTCAGAGGGCCCCAGAGGGGTAATTTTGGGAGCCCTCGAGATTTAGCCTCAGGCTATGCCCCCCGAGTTTTGGTATAAGCGGCCCCAAGAGTCAATCTCAGGGAGCACCCAAAAGTTAGTCTCAGAGGGCTCCCGGTTGTCAGTCTCAGAGACATTCGAGAGTTACTCTCGGGGTTCTGAGAGTATTTTCCAGAGGTGCTCCCGATTTTTGGTCTCATGGGCCCGGAGTTAGCCTTAGGCCCGCGAGAGCTAATCTGGAGCCTCCGAGGGTCAGTCTCAGGAACGCCAAAGACTCAGCCTCAGAGGTGATTCCACCGCCCCCCGGGTGTTTGTCTCAGGGGCGCCCTAGAGTAAGTCTCAGAGGGCTGTCGGAAGTCATTCCCAGCCCCCTCCCCCACCCCAAAGACAGCCTCAGGGGACCCCAATAGCTAATCTGGATGGCCACGATAGTCAGTCTCAGCCCCCTCCAGAGCAAATCTGGGGGGCCCAATAATTAGTCTCAGAGGTGCTGCCGATAACTAATCTCAGGAGCCCCGAGAGATTCTCAGGGGCCCCCAGTTTTGATCAAGAGGCGCCGTGAATCGGTCTCAGAGACCCCTGAGATCTAATCGGGAGAGCGGCCGAAAATTAGCTTTGTGAGTGCCGCCAAGTGTTGGTCTTAGGTGGCTCCAGAGCTCAAATAAAAATTTTCAAAATCATATGCCTCGGAAAAATGTACCTACCCCTATTGCGTACTAAAAAGGACAAATTGAAACATGTCGATCAGGCACCATTATCGATTTAAAGGCAAAAATTAATCTAATTTTACCATAAGAGCAAATCGAACAGGGAATTTGGCACTTCAGTCAATTTTTAATCTAGTAGCTTAATACCAATTAACACATTCATAAATGTTCTGAAATAAACAACTTGGCAATATTTTCGTAGGAAACCAGACAAACAAGGGTAATGACAGAAATTGATGAGCATAATCCCAAAAAGAAAAATAGGTATGAAAGGTTGAAAATAACAATAACAGAGTGAGCCAAGGCGATAGATATCTTGGGTGCCTTTTGTCTTGGTAATTTGCTCGTTTACAAGATAGCAAGGGTAAGAAAGTAACTGGATCTCAACAGGATCTGTCGACGGAATAGAGGTTATGTAACGTTCAGGACACACTCCCATATCCCTTGCGTCCCATATCCCTTGCAATAAAGATACATGTATCTTTATTCGTTTTTTGTTCGTTTCTTTGGAAATTTCCTGATTAAAGAGTTCATGGATTCGACACCGGGAAATAATTGCTAATCATTTCCCGTAGATCATTTCTTCGTACTCAAAACGACTGACCTCCAATAACTTCAGGTCTGATTACCCGAGTAAATTGAGGTAGACTCAAGTTTAACATCATGCGCGCATCAACACTGATTTTCCCGAAATATGGCACAAAGCTGCTATTATAGCCACGCTACCATATAAGATATGGGTCATCCTTAATATTTGGTGACTTTAGTTTACCAACACTTGGTCGGATCGAAAAAACCAAGCTAGAAACAAAATAAGAATGAGTGCTTAAAAAGCAATAAAAAATTTCCTTCGTGTGAATGTTATAATGTTAAAATACTATACAAAAGACATAGGAGATGGGCCCGGTTACTAAGGGGACCCCCGGCCTGGGCCCCCGACGGTAGTCAGACCCTCCTTGGCCGAATCCTGGCTACGCCACTGTGTTCTGAGACTCTATATCAGCCACCCTGGGGCCCCTAAGCCTAGCTGGGGCCCTGAGTTAATCTGGGTACCGCTGTGCTTAACTGGGGCCTCTGATCTGGTATGCGGGCCTTGAACTCTTCTAGGGTCCTTGGGCTAAGCTGGGGCCGTGAGCTTGAATGGAGCCCCTGAGCTGGTATGAGAGGTGGACCCTATATTAGCCGATCTGGGGCCCTGAGCTGAGCTGGCCTGTACTGAACAAGAGCCCTGAGCTGGTCTGGGGCCTCTGAACTGTTCTAGCATCATTGAGCTAAGCTGGGATCCGTAAACTTGAACAAGTCCCTTGAGCCGTTTTGAGACCCTACATAAGTCGACCTGGGGACCTCCGAGCTGAACCGGGCCCCTAAGCTAATCTGGCACCCTGTGCGAATCTGGAGCTCCCCTGTGATGAGCTTCTAGGGGTGCTGTGCTTATGTAGGGTCCCTTGATAAGCTGGTCCCGAGGCTAATGCACTGGTCTGGGCCCTCGAGCTGACTGATCTGGGTTCCTGAGCCATGGTCTGGACTTTGGGGCCCTCCGAGATAATTTGGCGGCCCCTGGGCGGCATAGGCATAAGAACCGGGGGTCAGGGGATACTGCCCCCTTTTGAGGTGGGCCCCCGCAACGAATATACAAATATCAGCAACTGTAATATAGAACAAGAAACCCAAACGGCCCCGATAGCTTGTCTGGGAACGTTCGAGTTCGGTAGTACGCTGCCTGCAAGCCCCTGGAGGAGGAGCGCTTCGTAAAAAGCCAAGGCACCTACTACCCGAGTGTTTCCAAATGAGTCCCGAGAACTGGGCCCAATCAAACTCCATTCCATATCAATCCCAGCACAAAATATGAATCGGACACGGACCCCGCACTGAATGCCGAGCAACAGTCGTCCCTGAGCCATCGAAAGGCGCGACGTCTTTCGATGCCAGGGTTATATGGCGTCGCCAACTCTTTCCCTGTTGGAGGGGTTTCTTGGGAGTCAAATTGCTCCTTGCACAAGGAATCTGCCGTGCCTTAAATACGAGTTGGTCGCGTGGAAAGAAGGTTGCTAACCACTTTAACACCATGCCCACACCCTCGGCATCACAAAGCTGGCCATCAAGTACCTACATTGCACTTGCAGTCATGCTGGAACTCTGCATTTTAGGCATCGAAATATGGCGAGGTGTATTTATTGTGGTCAGCCTTTACCTAAATCAATATCTAATGATGGAAAGAATAGATCCGTAATAACCTACATAAATGTTCCCATTTTCGTCATTAAATAAGCAAATACAAGTTGATTAGGCATAGCGAAGTGAAACTATTTGGTATCAAAGTATTGTCTGTAGTTTTCTAAACAGTTCTTAATTTTGTAAATGTAATGAAAAGGGCCTAAACATCTGTAAATATAAAAACGCGCTCGTGGTAAACAAATTATTGAAATCTTCCAAAAAGCTTAAAAATGTATTTCGTATTTGAAGGGGTCTAGGTAAAAAACAAAATGTTTTTGGCGTTTTACTATGATTTATTAAATCATAATAGGTACAACTCGAAATCATAGGGCAAAATTAATTTCTCAATTTTCCATATATTGACATGCTTGTGTGCATGGTGCCTTATTACACTAAACGAGCTATCTAAATTTTTAAAATTATGGGCCCCGTAGACTGGGCCCCCTTGGGTGGGCCCCTCTCGGTTGCCCCCACTTTCAAACTTCCTCCCCTGCTCTGAGAGGTCATCCGGGCTACTTAAGCAGTTTTCAGACTTGGGTCAATAACTTTGCGGGAAATTATAATACAGCTTTTAGTTTGATACCATAACGTTTGGATAGCTATTGCGAGTCGAATAATATGCGTATTGACTATGTCAGGCTGGAAAGTGAGCTTTACCTGACCTGAGGTCTGGTCATTTATGTGTTTTGGTCTAGTATAATTATATCATACATCATTCGATTGACCGTGACAAGAAGAAGCGAACGGTGCCTAAAAATGATTCTTACTTAACTCTGTTAGACGCTAGAGCCCCAAAAACACTACTCTAACATGCAATCTTCTTAGACCTGTCATGAAGATTGCATAGAAATTATAATACAGCTTTTAGTTTGATACCATAACGTTTGGATAGCTATTGCGAGTCGAATGATACGCGTATTTACTATGTCAGGCTGGAAAGTGAGCTTTACCTGACCTGAGGTCAGGTCATTTATGTGTTTTGGTCTAGTATAATTATATCATACATCATTCGATTGACCGTGACAAGAAGAAGCGAACGGTGCCTAAAAATGATTCTTACTTAACTCTGTTAGACGCTAGAGCCCAAAAAACACTACTCTAACATGCAATCTTCTTAGACCTGTCATGACCTCAAAAATGACCTGAGCCAAAAAGTAACCGATGTAGTTTCTTCATGAATTCATATGAGCTATTCAACAGCTCTCGCGTTGTTTTCGCTCTCACGCATAGTAGCCGAGTTTGAGGGGGAGTGGTGTTTGAACACCGCCCCTACCAGGGCGAAGGTGACTCAGAGACCCACCGGGACGGAGGTTAAGGGCCTCATTTTTAAGTAAAGGAGGTATCCTAGGTGGGCCGTTATGGGGCCTCCTTTACAGCTAATGGAACCCCCTGTATGGGCCAACTACAAGGCCTCGTTTATAAGCAAGGGATCTAGGCTCTTTTATACTTAAGGGGTTATTGCAGACTCAGGGGTTATTACAGGCCGTATCAAAGGGGCCTCTTGAGTCAGGTGGAAGGCCTAAAAAAATCCATTGGGACCATGGCTCCCCTGGTGGTGACACCCCCCGGTTTCAGTATATGTTTTTTCTTCTTCTTTTAAGCATTTCCCATCGAATTGGACAGCATTGCTTGCCTTCGTGAGCTTCTTCTGAAGTTTAAATCTATCACTTTAGTTTTTGATCACCTCATTCCCATCACGAGAACACTTTAAGAGCCACATCAATTGAGGAGAACTGTTTGTAATATATGAAGATATTAAAATATGAATATCAACCTTCGACACGTTGAGTGTTCCACTTTCTCCCGTTTGACAGCATGTGCCCTACTTTCAAGTTTTAAGTCACAGGCTTTATTATTTTATATTTTATCTTATATTATATATATACTATATATATATATATATATATATATCTATATATATATATATATATATTATATTTCATCTTTATTATTCAGCTATAGTTTAATTATTTGTTTCGTATATCTGCAGAGCAGTGGAAGCTAATAATTGATTCGGACTATTTCAATTAAGAGTCCCAATTGCCACCCGTTTGCAGCATTCATGAGGTGTAGCAAAACGGCACCGGCTATTGCAGCGCTGCTAGTTCTGATAAATGTCTGATAATTTTTCATCAAATTTATGTCAGTATTCCATGTTTTATCTATTTCTATCCTTTGTCCAAAATTAGCAGAAACAAGACTCAGACGGTGCCCAGGAGGGCAGCATTTCAAGTAGGTGAAACTTAGGTCTATATTGAGTGCCTCGCTCGCTTCCTCTTCATACAAGCAAATAAATGAATACTATCAATTAGGTGTAATTTCCTGGATCATTGCTCAATATTTTTGGTGCCAGCCTCAGCAAAAAATGGCATAAAGCACGGTTGTACCCTAGTCTCCCATACCTCCGAAAATTATTATTTGGCGCAGACGTGTAAAAAATAATACGTTGAGCAGACTCAACTCTGATTCACACCTTAGAACCTGCCACTGATTTTGACTCACATCGTCAAGTTGACTGAATAGATCGACTCTGACTCAGCAATGATACACAAGTGAGTCAACTCTTACTAAGAAAAGCGATGCAACGAGTGCAGGAAAGAGTGCGAATCTCAGCTTTAAAATTTGGAGATTTGGACTTTGACACGCAATCACGCAAATGGTGCATTCTTTGTGTCCCTCCCTTCCCCCAAATAAGGCAATAGCAAAAGATCACTCAAAATGTAAACTCCATATCCACCAGCTGTAGGCAAAGATTCTCGTGTAACAAGAGTGCTTAAATTAAATAGACATTAAAGGCTCTTTCATAATACGCTGGCAAGAATATCATGAGCACGATAACACAATTCACCACCAAGTGCACTAAACCTGGCAGATATCGTGTAATAACCACCGCCCCCTCCGACAAAGAAGCCCCTCCCCGTCAGATGACCTCACGTAGAGGCTCTCAGTCGTGACTAGCAGTACCGAGTGCACTATATAACCGTCATTCTGGAGCACAACGCATCATTCCGTCATCTCACCTCTCTCGACATACTCATACAAAGCATGAAGGTAAGGCAGCACGTGACATTGCCAACAGGTCTATCTGTTGTAGAAGTTTGACTTAAAAAACAAAATTTACTTGCATCGGTGTGTGGAATGTAATTTTAGAGATATGTTAACCTATCCATGCGACTTTGTCTGAAATATACGTAAATTTGTTAGATGCCACAGACAAACGGGATTCAATATAAATAACAAGAAAACATCAGCATCATCTCCTATATCCGGCAGGTATTTGTGGCTTCTCTCCTGCTGGCGGCGGCTGCAGTGGCCGCTCCCGACGGCCAGGGCTACGGAGCTCCGAGGAGCAGCAACGCCGCCGCTTCCCAAAGCTACGGAGCTCCCCAGAACGGAGGACAGGGCTACGGATCTCCCAAGAATGGAGAACAGAGCCACGGAGCTCCTCAGAACCGAGGACAGAGCTACAGAGCTCCCCAGAACGGAGGACAGAGCTACAGAGCTCCCCAGAACGGAGGTCAGGTTGAACAGAGCTACGGAGCTCCCCAGAACGGAGGTCAGGTTGAACAGAGCTAAGGAGCTCCATCTCCCCAGAACGGAGGACAGAGCTACGGAGCTCCCCAGAACGGAGGACAGAGCTACGGAGCTCCCCAGAACGGAGGTCAGGTTGAACAGAGCTACGGAGCTCCCCAGAACGGAGGTCAGGTTGAACAGAGCTACGGAGCTCCCCAGAACGGAGGTCAGGTCGAACAGAGCTACGGAGCTCCCCAGAACGGAGGTCAGGTTGAACAGAGCTACGGAGCTCCCCAGAACGGAGCTCCTCAGAACGGAGGTCAGGTTGAACAGAGCTACGGAGCTCCAGCTCCCCAGAACGGAGGACAGAGCTACGGAGCTCCCCAGAACGGTGGACAGAGCTACGGAGCTCCCAGGAACGGAGTTCAGGCTGGACAAAGCTACGGAGCACCGCAGGGAGGCGCTGGTAGCGTTTCGCAGGGATAGGAGCTCCCCAGGTGAGGGAACAGAGTTACAGAGCTCCTCAGAATGGGGGACAGAGCTACGCAGCCCCCAAGAATGGAGGTCAGACTGGAGTAACTTATGCGGCTCCCCAGAATAAAGGTCGGGCCCTGCAGAGCTATGGAGCTCCCCAGAACGGAGCTAGGACCGGACAAGGCTACAGAGCTCCCCAGAACGGGGGTCAGAATGCACAGAGCTACGGAGCTTCCCCGAACGGAGGACAGAGCTACGGAGCTTCCCAGAACGGAGGACGTGGTGGACAGAGCTACGGAGCTCCCCAGAACGGTTACGGTGCCGCCGAGGAGAGCTTCCCGCCTCAGCCGTACCAATTCCAGTATGAGGTGAAGGACGACCAGGGCAACGACTACGGACAGCAGGAGGAGTCGGACGGCACGCGGGTGGAGGGACAGTACCGCGTGCTGCTGCCCGACTCGCGCACGCAAACCGTCACGTACTACGTGGAGGGCGACTCAGGCTTCGTGGCCAACGTTGAGTACGAGGGCGAGGCTCAGTTCCCCGATCAGAACGGAGGACAGTATGGCCAGGGCAACGGTGGTTATGGCGGACAGTCTTCCAACTCTGGCTACGGTGCTCCCAAGCCCAGCAACGGATACGGAGCACCCTCCGGTGCGCCCAGCACACCGTCCACCAGCTACGGAGCTTACTAGAAATTTTGATGAGAATGAGTGCTACTCCAAGGTAATCCACGGATGCGAAATGTATGTACACCGTCATGGTATCTGTCATTGCTGTCTCGGTTGATCTGTGGTACGATATATGGTACTGTTCATACATGAAATCACATTTTCAGGACACTGTAATATACGTATTTATGATGATTGAATAATTACTTAGAAATAATGTTTGGTGTAACTACATAGAACGGGCACAAAAAAGGTTACGATTATTAGCCCAACAAGCTGAGACTCTAACACACCTGTCACGCCAACCATGTGAGACACGTCTGTCCAAACTTCAGGTTCTTGAACACAGTGACGGTCATCAAGACCAGGGACGTCAATTTTCCATTCCGTATGCAAACTGAAGGAAGGCAGTGTAGGTCACTTTTCAGCCCATCCACAACTATATGGTTTCCGGATGAATGTTCCTTGTATTTTACATTCTTGGTCAGGGTATCACGCTGACCAAGGATGGTATTTACACATGTATCTAAAGCTCCGAAAACTAAGTCCTTGAGGATGAAGTCCTAAACAGCCTACAATGCGATCATTGCCAGGTGTCATTAACAACAAATGAAGACTGGATTCAGAGAAACACTTATTTTCCTTTATCCTGATAAATCTAACGTTAATATATTCAGCAACGTCTCGTCTCGCAGACCATATCATATCGTCTCAGAGAACACATTACATCACATAATATCGTCCCAGAGATCAGTGATGCTTAACATCCTAATACAGCATCCTGTTGTTAATCTGATTGCACACTGGGCGCCGTTTCCAAGGAGATTATTTTATGCTTTAGGACATACAGATCGCTTCTGCTGAGCCTTCTGCGGAGGGGCGTCACCCTTTACACCGGAAGGGCGCGGGCGGCCGCCCCCATCCCCTGGACAGAGCCATGTACAGTCTGAGGGGCCACAGAAACTTGAGCGGACCAGCCCCGTTTTATAACTAGACTAGTGTGATGCATAAACAACTTCTCACGCAAACACGATAATTTTGCATACATTTAACATTAATATATGCATATATGTATGTACATATATGCATATGCATGTGCTATATAGCATGCATATAATGCACATAATGTGCAACGGATAAGCGGAAAGTCAAAACGTGGCAGAATAGTTGGAAGGCCACGAATCATAAGCAGATTTAGGGGGCAAAGGGGAGATGCTCCCCCCGATCACCCTTCGGTGCCCCCTGTAATGGTCACGGCACCCCCTGTAAGGTCGATGGCACCCCCTAAAACGCCGCTTCCCCCCCTCCACTCATGATGCAAAAATTGGCGCCCACCGATAGGATTTTGCGCCCAATTGATACGTTTTGCCGGTCAAAAGTGGCACCCCCTGGTCCGGATGGCACCCCCGGGAAGGTGTCCCGCCCCCTGATTGGCAATCCTTGATCCACCTATGCCATGAATGACGCAGACAGTAGAAATATGCTGTCTATGTGAGAAGATAATAACAGCTGAGTTCTAAAGATTAGAGTATCTTCTATTTCAGCAATTTCAAATGTGGGGGTCGACGTGGCCCCTCCACTCCCCCCCCACCCACCCTTTCCGCTTCCCACGTTCTCGCCTATAAATACCCAACGACGTTCTCACGACTACACACGTAGGTAATATAGGGCGTCACTTTACTACATCTCAGCAGTGTGGGATAATTAGGTCAGTAACCCTGCACTGGAAAACCATAGTCGTTTTTTATTTAACGGATGATTCTGACCTGGAATTAGGCCAATTCTAGTCTATACTTATTCTGATATAAAACTATGTAATGTTCGGAGTTTCGATCGACAGTGACGATGGATTTCGATACGGCCTATTCACTGTTCTGCTCCCAAGTATGAGGGAAAATAGCACGTATCTTGCCGGAACTGCTTTGAACTGCTTTGCTTTGGCCGCCTGCATATTGGTATTAGCAAAACATGAGTTCTGTAGTCTTTACTTGGTCTGTCACAGGTCATTCATGGTCGTGCGCGGTTTTTTCGTTACTTCCCCTAAGAATCGATTTTCACGTGGGGGAGCGATCCTCCTGGTCCGGCGATCTCGGTGACCGATGTCGATTCAGCACCAGTCAACGTTTACATCGCCACCGTGTGAGTACCCGGTAAACTGATCGGTTTCAGCAGATGTTAGGGAGAAGATAAAGCTTAGGTAGTTGTTTTGGCACACCAGCTTCCTAGAGAGGACAACACCTTTAAAATAATTTCTCGCCAGTTAAAGCTCCAGACGTTATTGAATAAATGTGGGAACATGAGGGTGGCTCTCCGAACTGTCCCAGAACCAGAGCACTGTTATTTGAGAGGAAACTCATGTTACACTAAATGTTTCCTTGGAAAGGAAGGTAATGACGACATCGCCGCTTGGCTGGAAAGGGGCGCAGTTTTTCATAAAGTTGATAGGGCTCGAGCCTCACCAATGAGCCGTTGAGCCCACCAATCGGGAGACCCTATAGTGAGAAGTCGTTATCAGAAGGCTTATCACTCAAAGCCGTGGCCCCCTGTCGTCAGCCTTATCCTATAAAAACCCCGGGCCCTGGGGAACGGGTACCCAAAAATAATACTGAGGCACTTCTGACGATCACAGACCGCCCCTGCAACCACAGCCAGGCCCATGCCATCAGCGGGCCCTCTATAGTAATCATGGACTCCCTGTGGTTAAATGGGTCACATATTTGTGTTGCTAACTGACGCCGTTTTTTAATCGAGGTGCCATAAGAACATTCCAGACACCAGTGGTCAACTAGGGGCTGCCTGATGCCACATTCAGACCCCTGTAAAGTTCACTGACCCTCAGCCAGCAGAGACCCTGCTCTCTTCTCCCCCCACCCCCTTTGACTCCATTCGGGTTCTCAGCAATGCTTACGGACATCCTGCTCATCCGCCAGGTGGTCTACACATTACAGCAATCACGAACCCCCAGCGGTGATCCAGACCCAGGCGTCGTGGGCCCCCTTGTGGGCACTGGTGTATCTGATAATATAATAAGACCGCTTATAGAGGCCCCTTTTGGCTGTCACACGTCCCTGTCACTATGGGCGGGCGCTGCAATAATCTGGGCCGCTAGACTCTAAATCTAAATTTGTGCACCCCACCCCTCCAGTGGTGGATCTAGCCGGTCGGTTTGGGAGGGGCAAACCGAAGTCGAAAAGCAAAAAAAACGTGACGCAGTGAAACATTACGCTAAAATATGATTTGTCGGAAGATTTTGGGTATAAGAGGCGAAAAGCAAAAAAAACTTCACAGGGTGAGAAATGTGGGTTCGAGATACTTTTTTCCTATCCATGCCCCAATATTTACACTGAACTTAACTGGTTCTGTTTGAAGTTAAGAGTTGAAGTACCAAAATCTTGCTTATAAACTAAAAAAACAGTCGGGGGAAAAAGGAGGTAGATCGCTTTGGGGGGCAAAAACATAGTTTTGCCCCGAGCTTTCCCGTTTGGGGGGCATATGCCTTTTTCGCCCCTCCCCTTGGATCATCATCATAAAGCAACATCTCTGTGGTTGTATTATTTTGTTTGAATCGTGCATCCGTATTGCTATGAACATCAATATATTCAGGTTAATATCTACTACCTGCACGTAGTAGTGTGCAGGGCCGTAGGTATATATATATATATATATATATATATATATATATATATATATATATATATATATGTTACAGGCAGGGTGAAGAACCAGGCATTCTGCAGAATGCCTAGGCATTCTGCAGATTGCCCAGCCAGTTTGGCATTCTGCAGAATGCCTAGGCAATCTGCAAAATGCCTAGGCAATCTGCAGATTGCCAAAGCGTCTGGGCATTCTGAAGAATGCCTAGGCATTCTGCAGAATGCCTAAAATTTCAGGCATTCTTCAAAATGCCTGACACAATTTGCTCAGATAAGCATCCCATCGAGCAGTTATTTGCTACCAAACAATCTTTTTCATCTCGTCCAGTGTTCCAAACACACCACAGGCCAGGAATCGCTTTATGGGGCCTGTGGTTCTCAGTTGCCGTTTCCAAAAATACATAGGTTTTGTGACTAACTTCTTTGATCAGATACACCTTCAGTAGTTTGATTTAAACTGAGCAAGTTCACCGCTGGTGGGTCCCATAAGACCTCCTTTGGTTTTCCGCAAATGCTTCCGAGTCAATTTAAGTAAGAGCCTCGTCACTTTGCACACCTCTAGAGTAATTGGCTCCACAACGTATGACCAAAATTGGCATAGGGCAGGCCAGGTCAACCAGTTTTTAAGATATTATTTAGGACGATTATAGTATTCCAAAATGAGGCTGACAAAACCAGGGTGTAACTCGGCTTTTAGAAGAGCTTGATCAAGTTTATAAGTGTATATTATTTGATAATTAAAGTTTATATTATGCGAAACCTCTTGAAAGAACAAATCGGCATGCTGGCATCCATTGTGAGGTCAGGTCAATAAAAAAGGTCACCAAAGGTCACCAAAGGTCATGGTATTGGAGTTGTTAGTGTCTATAACTTTTGAACAAGATATGATACATCAATAAATTTGGCATCATAGTGACGAGCATGACGCAAGGAGTCAAATGATGTGCAGCAATATTTCTTAAAGGTCATTAATTGGCCTTGACCTGAGGTCAAATTTTGTTAACCTTGACCTGAGACCAGGGTCGCGGTGGAACCTTTCATGGTCATGTTGCATATCAATTATTGGGTCAAGACGAACACATTGATGCCTTTGACCTTGTTCTAGGTCTAATGGTTCCCGAACTACAAAGGGTTTCCTAAATGGGACAAAATTTTACCCATATTTGCCTTCTGTGACGTCACGGGTCAACGGATATGGTTCAAACTCGTCTTTGGAGCTGTTTTTTTATTTTTCCTTTCCCAGGTGGCCACGACGATTATGGACATCATTGATCAGGTTGCATAGATCACTGTCTTTTACGGCTTCCAGATCCGAATCCTTTTGTCAGTTTTACCTCAACACCAATTTTTGTCAGCAAGTACTTTTTTAATCTTGCTTAGAGCTTTTTTATAGGGTACCCCATACTCCTCTTCGTCCCGCAGATCGTGAAAAATTTATGCGTGCTAGTCATTTGCTAGCATTGGTGTGTTAGCTGATTTGTTTGGTTTCGCACGTCGAGAAGGCTTTCGAATCTCACACGAGACATGATGCTGAAAATTTGAGATCTTATCAATTATTTGTATGATTTTCTCCAATGGTAAATTGCAAACATTTTAAATTTTGTGGAACGGTTAGCAGCCTACCAGAAATATCTTAGATTTGCTATGCAGAATATTTCAAACATATTCAGTACACCAATGTTTGCTGGCCACACATTTCTTTTCAGGATAGTTCAAAATCCGTGTAGAGTGGTGCTTTCGAAGGGTTGCGTCTTCGAAACTGACTTGGAAACTGTTACTTCTAAAAACATGTGTTTCATCATATCTAGTCAGAGTATCGAAATGTTTCAGAAAAAAATAATTTTGGCGGTTTGCGTGGCAAATTTGAAAACATTATTCAACTTAATGTTCATCCGACATTTTGTAAGCTACAAGTATCATGTAATCATTTGTTTCCAAATAATTTTCGAGACCATACCAGAATTAAAACAAGCTTTCTTGAATACCTGTGCTGAAAATTATACAATATCAGTCATTTGAATAGAAATATTACAAAGTTTTCATTGTAGTATTTAAGCAAAATACTCAACAGCCAACTTATTCCTAATATCGTAGCACTTCGCAGCGTAACGATCCAGATCACAAAGTTTGGTAGCTTCTTCGGGGCAAACGAGATCAACTCCGTTCAATCCAGTACAGCCTACCACATGGACACAATATGCATATTCAGGTCGATAAGCATGCGGTAGAATGAGCCAGTTTTGATTTCCTGATTACTTGCTCTGTTTCCCATTGTCTCACATTAGATTCTCACTGTTAACCCGGACCCTCTTGGGCTCTTTTTTCACACCACCGCCTGGGAGAGGGGTACGATCGGACCCTTTAGGATCTCAGGAACCGGAAGTAGGTAATACGAAACAAAATAGAACGGTGCCGGAAGTGCCTCACCGTCTTCTACTTTGGAGCCGAGTCTGAACCAGATCCGTCGACCCGTGGCGTCACAGTGGGCCAAAATGAGTCAAATTTAGACCAATTAGTTAGTTAAGAACTTTTTATAGGGCGTTCTGTGCAAAGCACCTTCGCCTACCTCTAAAGTGTGTGAAAGAATTTTGCGGGAGGGGTGTTTACTTAAATGATGCAGAACAAAGGGGCGAAGCTTATTTCAAGGAATGGGTCGTGAAGTGTGGCAACACTTGCCAGGGTAGGGGATTGCTACGACAGAGTTGCTGAGCCTGGTTGTTGGGGCACAGTTAGGATTTAACCCTCGCCCCACCGGGGCCATCGATAGCTCCCCTAAGGTTTTTTTCAGGATAGCAGAAAAACGACGAGACGCAGCACCGCGGTTGAGGGCTCTATCTCTCACCCTATCATTTTTCCACCATCCCCGACATTTTTTACCCCAGGTCACCCAAGGTCAGGTCACCAGACGAGGTCAACCAAGGTCACCTCACTTCAATTTTTGAGCTCTATAAGAGCTACATTTATTAGTCGATCAATTTGAAACTTCCTACACTTCATGGCCCCTCCAGGGTCTACAAGGTGTATATCCGGGATTTTTCGATTTCCTGATCTGAGGTCAGGTCAGGAGGTGACCTCTCCCATTGAAAAAGCATGAGGAAAAGCTGTCTTATGATCTAAAAGTCACAAAAATGATTGTAAATGCTCAGACTGCTCAGAACAGCGGTCTTCGACACCCTTTCACGGATCCCATAGGTCATAGGGTCTGGCCTTTTCCTACCAAATGTACTTTACCAGATCTCAATAGCTCTAATTGCATAAGAGTTATGCCCCGTTTGCTTGAGCACTGCATATTTGGGTGAAAATGGCCTATCGTGAAGTAACTTGACCTCTGAAGGTCAAACCATTGACCTGAGCGCTTAAACATGCAAAGTAATTTCTTACTGAATTCACGCGAGCTTTCTAATGCACTTCGCAGATTTGCGCTAACCCTTATATGTTTGGAGTTAGAAGGGGGTCATCGATGGCCCCGGCGGAGCGAAGGTGGCGCCGGACCCCTGTGGGGCGCGGGTTAAAAGGGTACGTGAAGAAGCTTGTCATCGCAAATGTTAGTGATTTTATAGGTTTTTTTCAATTTTGTTACCTGTTATCGAATGACCGTTTTGCTTACGTTACTCGAGTTTCTCCACTGAAAAATAATTTTGGGCAATTTGAAACACCCGCAAGCACCATGACGTGTTGCCGCAGGTCTAGAGTAGTAAGCGGGTATACTTTTTCATTTCAAGTGCTTTTGAATGATTTTTCAAAACGTAATCTAGTTCTTCTATAATTCGGTGACACCCTGTTTTTTCAGACTCATTTTAGGAGAACAAAATGGCCTTACATGGTTTAGAAAAGGATGCCATAACTTGTTGACCTGATCTGACCTGATGTTAATATTTGGTGGTAAGTTGTCTAGTTAATTACCCTAAGAGCCAGAAAAACGACGTACGTCTTGTTTAAATCGGCACACAATAATTCGCGAAAAAACCGAGGGTAGGGTCCGATCTGACCCTCACTACGGTCTCGGGAACCGGAGCTGACACCGAAAAACTTGAAACGGCGCTGGAAGTGTCTTACTGTCTTCTATTTTCGAAGTAAGCTTGAAGCATGTCTGTAGACCCGTGACGCCACAGAGGGCTAAAATGAATCAAATTCTGACCAACTTAGCTTTATAATCTATAACATTATAAGCTTTATAACTATAACTATTAGCTTTTTACCTTTATAACTCGCTAATCATTACTCACAGAACAAAGTCAAAGGCATCGATGAGTTCATCTAGACCCAAGCAATTGAATGATATGCAACATGACCTTGAAAGGTATCATCGCACACTTGACCTCAAGCGAAGGTCAAATCGAATAAAAACCTTTTCAGGCTCATGTTGTACATCATTTGAATCTCTTGGTCATGCTCGTCACTATGATGTCACATTTACTGCTGTAACTTACCTCGTCCAAAAGTTAAAGACCCAAACAACTTCGAAAACTGTGACTTTTCATGACCTCTGGTGACCTTGTTATTGACCTGACTTCAAAATGTTAGCCAGCAGACAGGTTTGTCCATTCAAAAGACTTCGCATGATGTTTATAAACCTAATCTAGTTCTTCTCTTCTAGCCGCCGAGTTACACCCTGTCGGCCTCATTTTGGAGTACTATAATCGTCTTACATGGGTTTCGAAATGTCTTCAAAACTCGTTGACATGGCCTGCCCTATGCCAATTTTGGTCATACGTTGTGGAATCAATCACTCTAGAGGTGTGCAAAGTGACGAGGCTCTCACTTAAATTGAATCGGAAGAATTTGCGAAAAACCAAAGGAGGTCTATTCAAAACCACCAGCGGTGAAATTGCTCAGTAAAATCAAACTACTGAATGTGTATCTGTTCAAAGAAATTAGTCACAAAATCTATGTATTTTTGGAAACGGTAACTGGGAACCACAGGCTCCATAAAGCGATTCCTGGCCTGTGGAGTGTTTGGAACACTGGGTGAGATGAAATAGATTGTTTGGTAGCGAATAACTGCCTGATTGGATGCTTATCTGAGCAAATTGCGTTAGGCAGTTTGAAGAATGCCTGAAATTTCAGGCATTCTGCAGAATGCCTAGGCATTCTTCAGAATGCCCAGACGCTTTGGCAATCTGCAGATTGCCTAGGCATTTTGCAGATTGCCTAGGCATTCTGCAGAATGCCAAACTGGCTGGGCAATCTGCAGAATGCCTGGTTCTTCACCCTGCCTGCAGGGGCGCAGCCAGAGTTTTCGTATGGGGGGGCACACCAACTTTGAGGGGCACCCCGGGGAAAAAAGGGCACTTTTTAACGTAATCTAAAAAACTTACTATATCTTTGTTATATCATTTTTTGGGCATCTTTGGTTCAATAAAAATGCAAAGAAATCATTGGCGGAGAAGGAAAACTCGATTAAAACCGAAAAAAGGAACAAAATATCACCAAAATGCCATGGAAGTAGCCAAAACACTACTTTTTGGATAGATTTAAGGACAGCCAACTCATGCAAGTACTTAACATCAGCGGAGCATGTGATATCTGTTACAATGTGCAGGTTAAGGCATATTGGAGTCGAATTTTTATGCCCACTGGTTTTGTCGTGACGAGTGAACCCTGGCTGAATGCGGATTAAGTTCCTTGCCTCCCACAATCGCCGTGGGACGAGGTGTAGCATAGTGTCTTTGAAAGAACACATTTTTGCTGCCGGAAAAAATTTGGGAGATACCTTTTGAACGCGTTTATTAAGTTCCATATTCGCAAGGCTCGGTCCCAGTTAAGAGTAAATAAAAGATGAACTGGCTGGTGGTTTGGATGGGGATGGTGTGACAGGGCTGAAAATTGTGAAAACTATTTCTTCATTTAAATTAATCAGTAGAAATCCTGGTTTAGGGGACTGTGCTCTGAGCTCAGGGGCACATGCCTTTTTATCATCCCTTCCCAGAATCCACCAGTATAATAAGCAATTTATATAACCAGGGGTGCCTAGGTATCACAAGCCGTTTTAGAGATTCCTCATTCCTCGTTAGCTCCGTTTTACAAGGGGAGTTTCCATTGTGTTCTTATTCCCCATCTATTCAAGACCAGCTCTGGGGCCCCCAAGTGTGGATCAGAGGCTTCCAGAGCAGCTTCCCCCATCCCCCCAGTTGTGCCTCCAGGGAATAGACTAGCTCAGTGACCCCGCCCGCAGATGATGGGAGTTGGCCTTGTGTTCTTATTATCTATCTATTCAAGATCACCCCAGGGGCCCCTGATGTAGATCAGGGCCACAGAGCAGCTCATGCTTCACCCAGGGACTAGACTAGCTCATTGGTCCCAGAGATGAGGTCATCAGACTAGCTCAATGGGCCACAGATAGGCTCATAGGGCCTTAAACCAGTTCAAGAAGCCCCAGAACAGTTTAAGGCGCCAGATCACTTCAGGGGGCCTCAAGCCAACTTAAGGGGCTCTCACAAGCTCAGCGCCCAGACCAGCTCAGGGTACCCTCAGAACCTAGATCCGCTCTTGGGCCCCAGATCAGCTCTTGGGGCCCCAGATCAGTTCAGGAACCTCAAGTCAGGTCAGGGGGCAAGATCAAGTCAGGGGCACTAATTCAGCTCAGGAGTCCCTCACCAGCTCGGGGCCCAAGCAGTTCAAAAGCCCCAGAGGTGCTCAGGGGACACCAGATCGGCCCATAGGGCACCAGATCAGCCCAGGGGACAAACAATCAGATCAGTGGTCCCCGACCAGCTCGGGGCTCAGATCAGCTCGGGAATACCAGATCAAGTCAGGAGGCACTTAATCAGCCCAGGAGCCCCATATCATCTCAGAGGCCCTCACCAACCCCTGTGGGCCCAGCTCAGCTCAGGGCCTGGGAGCTGCTCAGGAAATCACATATTAACCCAGGAGGCCCGGGTCAGCTTAAAGGGCACCATATTAGCAATGGGGCACCAGACTAGCTCAGAGGGAATAAGATGGGCTCAGGAGACACACTGATGATTCAGCAAGCACCAGATCCACTCAGGGGGCATTAGTTGAGTTCAGGAGGCAGTATATCTGCTCAGGGTACACCAGATCGATCAGCACAGGGGGCATGTTCAAGTCAGGGGCACTAAATCAGCTCAGGGATCCCTCACCAGCTCGGGGCCCAATCAGTTCAAAAGCCCCAGAGCTGCTCAGGGGAAACCAGATGCCCATAGGGCACCAGATCAGCTCCGGGCACAAACAATCAGATCAGTGGTCCCCGACCAGCTCGGGAATACCAGATCAAGTCAGGAGGCACTTAATCAACTCAGGAGCTCCATACCATCTCAAGGGCCCTCATCAGCCTCTGTGGGCCCAGCTCAGCTCAGGGCTTTAGATCTGCTCATGAAATCACGGAAGGAGGCCCAGTTCAGCTTAAAGGGCACCAGATTAGCTCAGGGGGCACCAGACTAGCTCAGAGGGCATCAGATGGGCTCAGGAGGCACCAAATAGACTAAGGGGCATTAGTGCAGCTCAGGTGGCACCAGATCGGTCCGCTCGGGGTCCAGATCAGCTCCCAGCCCCCAGACTATGGCAGGAGCCTAAATCAGCTCAGGGAGCAACATAACAGCTCAGGGGACACAAGGTGGGCTCAGGGCCCACCAAACCAGCTCAGGGGGCGGGACCAGACCATCTAAGGAGACATCAATAATCAGTTGAGGGGGCACCTATTCAGCTGAAGAGGCACCATATTGACTTAGGAAACAGAATCAACTTGGGGAGGCATGAGATCAGTTCGGGGGCCCGAATCAGCTCAAGGGGCACTAAATCAGCTATTAGGGCACCAAACAAGCTCGGAAGCATTAGACTAACTCAGAGAGCATTATATAGGTTCAGGAGGCACAATTATTTGCTCAGGGGGGGGGGGACTCGATCGACTCAGGAACACCAGATCAGCTTAGGGGGCAAGTAATTAGCTCAAGGGGCCAAGACCAGCTGAGAGGCCACGAGATGAGCTCAAGGAGCACCAGATTGGCTTCAACCGTACGATTATTGGCGACAATGAGGCATTAGGTGGACACATACTAGGTGCCCATACTCTTCCCGGGTGCTTGGAAAGGCGATAGAATGCCCTAGCTGACCGAGAAAGGTATTAAGTTGTCCACAAATAGTTTCAATCGCTACATTCGGTCCAGTTACATCTAGGTTCAACGGCTAGGGCACTAAATTTTGAGCGGCACGGCCCAAATTGGGTACACCACCTGGCAATCAAAAGGGCACCCCGGCAGTGATGGGGGCACGTGTCCCCTGTGCCTTCCTGGCTGCATCCCTGGACAGTACATCAACTCCGGGAGGCATTAAATAAGCTCAGGGGGCCCGGATCAGCTCAAGGGGCACTAAAACAGCTAAAAGGACACCAGGCAAGCTCGGAGACATCAAACTAACTCAGAGAGTATTTTATAGGCTCAGAAGGCACACTTATTTTCTCAGGAGGGCACCAGATTGACTACGAGGGCACCAGATCAGCTCAGAGGGCACATGATCAGCTCCAGGGGGCACCAGATGAGCTCCGCCCGTACGATGAGGCATTATCTGGAAACGGATTACGTGCCTATGCTCTTCCCGGGTGCTTGGAAAGGCGACAGAATGCCCTAGCTGACCAAAAAGGCACTTAGTTGTCAAACAATAGTTGAAATCGCTAAATGCAGTCTAGTTACATCTAGGTTCAACGGCGCAGGGCACTAAATTTCGAGCGGCACGGCCCAAAGGGGGTACACCACCTGGCAATCAAAAGGGCACCCGGCACCGATGGGTGCACGTGCCCCTATGCCCCCCTGGACAGTAGATAAACTCCGGGAGGCATTAAATAAGCTCAGGGGGCCCGGATCAGCTCAAGGGGCACTAAAACAGCTAATAGAGCAGCAAGCAGGCTCGGAGGCATCAGACTAACTTAGAGAGCATTGTATAGGTTCAGAAGGCACAATTATTTATTCAGGGGAGGGGGGCACCAGATTGACTACGAGGGCATCAGATCAGCTCAGAAAGCACATGATCACCTCCAGGGGGCACCAGATGAGCTCCACCCGTACGATTATTGGCGACGATGAGGCATTATCTGGAAACTGATTACGTGCCTATACTCTTTCCGGGTGCTTGGAAAGGCGACAGAATGTTTAAGGTGACCAAAAAGGCACTTAATTGTCAAACAATAGTTGAAATCGCTAAATGCGGCCTAGTTCCATCTAGGTTCAACGGCGTAGGGCAGTAAATTTCGAGCGGCACGGCCCAAAGAGGGTACACCACCTGGCAATCAAAAGGGCACCCGGCACCGATGGGGGCACGTGCCCCCTGTGCCCCCTGGCTGCGGTCCTGGACAGTAGATAAACTACGGGAGGCATTAAATAAATTCAGGGGGCCCAGATCAGCTCAAGGGGCACTAAAACAGCTAATAGGGCACCAGGCAAGCTCGGCGGTATCAGACTAACTCAGAGAACATTATATAGATTCAGAAGGCACAATTATTTTCTCGGGGGGGGGCACCAGATTGACAACGAGGGCATCAGATCAGCTCAGAGGGCATATGATCAGCTCCAGGGTTCAAGACCAGCGCTCAGGGGGCACCAGATGAGCCCAAGGGGCACCAGATTAGCTCTGCCCATACGATTATTGGCGACGATGAGGCATTATCTGGAAACGGATTACGTGCCTATACTCTTCCCGGGTGCTTGGAAAGGCGACAGAATGCCCTAACTGACCAAAAAGGCACTTAATTGTCAAACAATAGTTTAAATCACTAAATGCAGTCTAATTCCATCTAGGCTCAACGACGTAGGGCACCAAATTTCGAGCGGCACGGCCCAAAAAGGGCACACCACCTGGCAATCAAAAGGGCACCCCGGCACCGATGGGGGGCACGTGCCCCCTGTGCCCCCCTGGCTGCGCCACTGCCTGCCTGTAACATATATATATATATATATATATTATATATATATATATATATATATATATATATATATATATATATATATATCCCACAGCCACCGTGCCATCTCGTTTTGCCTGCAGCTACACTGTGCCGCAAAACATATCTATCATGAGCACACAATGGTATGCTGTGCCGCCAAGCCCGTGCCAGCGCCAGAGCAGGCAGCGCATCACCAGGCAACAGTCCATCAGCGGAACTTAAATGGCTCGTATGTAGCTGGTGCAGGAAGCCCAATCATATCTGGCACTGCACAACGGCGCGTATAAATGTCTTGCGATGTTGCGATTCAGGGAGTTCATCGCCCACAATAAGATGGAACAGAAGAATACGAAATAGGGACGTTTTTATCGGTCTATCAAAAGGCTATTTTGAAATCCTGACTCTCTCTCTCTCTCTCTCTCTCTCTCACGTGTCTTAGTGCAAGTTTGAATAATAATCTAAAAAATCAAGACAATTTTTCCGGCAAGTCGATTTAATTACGCAGCGTTTCCCGCCAGCAAAGCCGAAACATTGCAAGTACAAATAATAAACACGCCATAGGCTCAGAAAGGACATAAACAGTATATTTCCAATAGAATCTTAAGGGATACACCTCACAATACCACTTTGTAAGATGAAGACAGTGTTATGAATAAAACAGTGAACATAGCTAAATCCAAGCATTTTTCAACCGTCCTAAACATCTGAAATTACCAGCTTGATGTTGCATAGCTTGATGATGGAAAGCGAGACTCACTGATTGGTGCTCCATGCCCGCTGCTAGGCTGAGGAGCACGATAGCCAGAGCTAAAGGCCTGGCTGCTGTAGTCTCCAATCGGAGCCTGGCTACTGTAGCCTGCATTCATCGCCTGGCTATTGTAGCCACCATTTGAAGCTTGGCTACCGAAGTCATCATTCGAGACCTGACTGCGGTAGTCTCTATTCGAAGCCTGGCTGCTATAGCCTCCATTCGACGCCTGCCTGCTGTAGCCACCATTCCAGGCCTGGCTACCAGACCCGGCATTCAAAACCTGTTTCCTGTAGTCACCATTCAAAGCTTTGCTATTGTACCCTTCATTCGAAGCCTGGCTGTTGAAGCCGCCATTGGAAGTTTGGCTGCTGTAACCAGAGCTGGACGACTGTCCGCCATAACCACCGTTGATCTGGCCATCCTGCCCAACGCCGTTCTGTTGGAGGACCTGATCCTCACTGAGATATTCAATATTGGCCACGAAGCCCGAGTCGCCCTCCACGTAGTACCTGACGGTCTGCATGCGTGAGTCGGGCAGCAGCACGCGGTACTGTCCCTCCACCCGCGTGCCGTCCGACTCCTCCTGCTGTCCGTAGTCGTTGCCCTGGTCGTCCTTCACCTCATACTGGAATTGGTACGGCTGAGGCGGGAAGCCCTCCTCTGCGGCACCGTAACCGTTCCGGGGAGCTCCGTAGCTCTGTCCACCGCGTCCTCCGTTCTGTGGAGCTCCGTAGCTCTGTCTGTTCTGTCCTACGTTCTGAGGAGCTCCGTAGCCCTGTCCAGCCTAACCTCCATTCTGGGGAGCTCCGTAGCTCTGTCCGTTCTGACCTCCGTTCTAGGGAGCTCCGTAGCTCTGTCCTCCGTTCTGGAGAGCTCCGTAGCTCTGTCCTCCGTTCTGAGGAGCTCCGTAGCTCGGTCCACTCTGACCTCCGTTCTGGGGAGCTCCGTGGCTCTGTCCGGTCCGTCCTCCGTTCTGGGGAGCTCCGTAGTTCTGTCCTTCATTCTGGGGAGTTCCGTAGCTCTGTCCGTTCTGACCTCCGTTCTGGGGAGCTCCGTAGCTCTAAGCCGCGGTGTTGCTCCTCCTCGGAGCTCCGTAGCCCTGGCCGTCGGGAGCGGCCACTGCAGCCGCCGCCAGCAAGAAAAAAGCCGCAAAGAACTGACGAACACACATTCATAAACCATACATAATTCCATTCTCAAGCATATTTTCAAATGTATAAAATAGCCCGTTCAGCTATAGTTTAACCTGATGAGAGAAAGCAAGCGCTTCTCTAACACGATACCCACCCAGATCGAGTTCCTATTTCCCGTGACACTTATCAATGCGTATTATTTTTTTAAACATCCCTTTTAAGTTAAGTTAACATTCCTACCTTCATGTCTGAGGCGAGTGTCTCTGGAAGGGTGAGATGGCAGACTGATGTTATGTGACCACTGGTTGACGGTTTTATAGGGCGCCCAGTGAATGTGGTTACACTTCAAACGTGTGCATGTGCGTACCTCACAATTTCATAACATGGTCTAGCTGGCCTGACGAAGAGGTCAAGGGGCTACATGTAGGCCACTTTTCAATGGGAAATAACGTCCCTTCGCTATAAAATATAAAAAATGTTAAAACGAACATGCACCTTCGTCGTGATGATGATGAATTCTCAGTTTGAATCCGTAGCAAATTAGTGCATTAGGTATCAGCATTGTCATCAGGGAGTTCTTGGTAACCCATGGTACTAAACCATCTTAATTTAGATGTGTCTAATGATATGCTGTTTTCCAGTGCAGCCTTATCCAAGCCGAATGCTGTGTGTTCCTGAGGGCTTTATCATTTTTAACTCTAGCTAATGAAGGATACAAATCCATGTCCTACCTCAGTGCCGAGGTATTAAAAGCCAACACATTTATTTGTTTATCTCTTTTCTTACGATCCGTTATAGCACAAATGATGCGTGAATCAGTGAATTCGAAAAAAAATTTTCTCACACCACATCGCGGTTTGAGACAGTTGTGGTTCCGAGATATCAGTCTTGATGCAAGACTGGATATTCTATTATATAAAGTAACAACTTAAGGCATCGGCTTTTGATTAATACAGACAGGAGTAGTAAAGATCACGAAATAACAGTGAAACGCTCCGCCATCTCATCACAAACTGCAGAAATCAAAAGGAATGACTTCTTAGCCCTGCCCTCAACGAAATTTTATTCATAAAATGTAATCCCCAGTCCAAACCTCTGGGCACAACATAAGCAGTCCCCATTTTTCCACAAATCTGTTTTGGGAAAAAATAAAGCAGCGACAAGATTGCTCGGCGCTGAGAAATTCTTGTATAATAACTGTCAAATTATCGTATCAGGCATCAAACTAGTCAACCCTTCTGTTTTCTCCATCTCCGTGCGTCTGCCAATAAATAGCCAGTACTGCTCCAAACTGAGTACATCGCAGGAGCTCGTGGTTTTTCTTGCAAGTGGTGTAATGAATAGTTCTTGCTATCACGGGCTGTAAAAGCTCCACTAAGAGCCAGCCGAAACGATGGAGGATATGAGCATCAGGTGACTCATTTATAGGATTCAAGCGTAACTTAAACTCACCGCAAGCTCGATGATAAGTCCATAGGTTGCGCAAAGTCCATAAACTACACCATACAACTTTACCTGTCCCGAGTAACATCAGATCCATCATTCCGGAAACGTGATCCGGCCATACCGACAGAACTCGAAGAAATTCACGAACAGTCCCCCAACCACGCATCGGTACAAAAATTGTCCAAAATAATTTCATTTCGAAGACCTTAAAAGAATCAAACAGGCTGCTCATTGAACCCCGAATACAAAACGCTTCAAAATTCAAACAAAAAAACCTCAGTATTTCAAATAGATCCCCACCCCAAAGTACTTCACATTCTAAAAAATCGGTAACAAGCTTCACGCCAAGCTACGAGTAGGAGCTTTCACACTTAACTCTCATATTTTTCCAAATTGTGTTGGTACCCTCCCCACAGCGTTCTTGCGGATCCTGGACATGGACTGTTAATGGTCAGGGTCTGTTGTCTGTGTGCATTCGAGTGTCATTGTTATAGCAGCGCGCACGCTGGATTTGTTTACGCCATTACACCATCAGGCGCCAATCTCCAAATACTTTCCCAAAATCGCAACTTAATCTGCTCATATCCGGTACTGGCCTGGATGTAGGTAGTGGACGAGAGGTGGTCCAAGCATTCCGAAATTTTCTTATCGAAACAAGAACATTTTCTTGCGACTTTTGGAACGATAATTGAACGCCCGCTGGCACGGTGGCGGGCGCAGGTCAGGTGGTGGCGTATCCTGTGGGCTCCTGCCCACTGAGCGAGCTGTCGCCATCGGAGGAGCACTATGAAATTAGCTGGTCCGTACCTGTTTTGTATTGTATTTATGTTTGGCATGTACGGCTAGTTTATTTATGCCTCTTTTGAGTGTGCATGCGACCCTCTCCCCCTTCGGTGGCTGCCGTCATATGTGAACAGCCCTTATGAACAGACAAGCTTTAACATTTCAATCGCGGAGCAAACATCACAGACGTTGGTAGACAAACCAGTTGAGTGAACTTGATAATGTGAAACATTCTGAGCTAAAACGTGTTGCTTAGCGTTGTCAATCATTTTTGATAATCACTCGAACTTGTATTTACCAGGGTAAAAAATGGGTCCAAATATGCTCCAAAACGAGTGATTCACAATTCAGAGATGCTCTGCAGACATGCATTATTTGTCTGATAGTTGTCTTGGTGCCAAGAGTGCTATCCATATACCTGTCACACAATTTTTGGAGAAAATGCTAAGCACACTCACGTAATTTTGGCCACACTAAGCCTGGTGAGAAGCCCCGCGATTTGGTCCTCATTAGATAGGGAATCAACCATTTTCGCTTTTCGGAAATTTTAAAGGCATGCCTTCTCACCCTGTAAAATGCAGGTGGTAGGGAATATTCTGCCCCGAAAATCATAACGTAACATGCATGAGGGCAATACAAAATACCTGGCGCCTCTTAGGCGATAAAAAAACGGAAAAATAGAAACCCTAGAAAGGAAAATACCATTGGGCCACATTTATTCTTATATTATTCGTAAATAACCTAATCAGGATCAAAGTTCAGACCCATAAAAATTTATTCAAGGGGTGCCAGCTTTCGTAACAATCACCCAAAGATGCAGTGCAGAGGTGGATTTCGGTGAAAATCCGAGAGAACAACTAGGGAAAATGGTGAAAACATATCATTTTTAAGAAAATCGTCCGAAATCAGCTAAAATTAAGCAAAACTTTACCTTATCGAAGGGGCGGGGACACGGTCAGTTCAACCCTCTGGACTGGCCCCTGGTGCAGAGAAACCTATCAACTCACACAGGTCCCATAAAAAGGTCCGCCGCTCCTCTTCTCTACGTGGCCCCAAACGCAGCTATGGAACGTACCACAATGCAGTTTCCGTCGGAGCGTGACTACTGGCACAGAGCGCGGTATATAACCATGGGGCAGCGTCCAAAAGCATGTCTTCGGCTGCTCAGTCTACAGGGACGACTAGCACAGCCATGAAGGTGATTTATTGCGATTTATTACTTATCTCAACTGTATTCGCATAGGTTACTGACCGTGAAGTACACTTAAAGCGAACCATACAAAAATATGACGGGGATAAATCTGCTTAAGGCATCGTGGTGGTACTCAAAATATTGACACGTCAGCTAAAGAGTGCACGTTAAAATTTGACAGACGGGATAAAAACAGAACTGTTATGCTTTTCTTTCGCAACTAAGCTGCCATCCTCCATATTAAGTCAAGCCACGTAGTAAACTTTGAGTGCAAATTTCAAATCAGAGGACTCAAATCTTAAAACATTCCAAGAATGCAGGTTTCAACAGGAAATGACTGCCCCACATTCATGCTAAATTGAGTCAAAGTTAATCTTATTTTCAGCAATATGAAAAGTTGCAACGGTTTCAGACCTCTTTAAGATGACCAATACCAATATCCATACATGATTGATTTGAAAGGTAGAGCATACTGTTAAAATAAATTTAATATTCACTTCTCTGAGAAAGTTTCAATTACTGGCCACTGTTTCCAACTTTTCAGTTGTTTGCGGCTTCTCTCCTGCTGGTGGCGGCTGCAGTGGCCGCTCCCGACGGCCAGGGCCACGGAGCTCCGAGGAGAAGCAACGCCGCGGCTTCCCAGAGCTACGGAGCTCCTCAGAACGGAGGTCAAAACGGACAGAGCTACGGAGCTCCCCAGAACGGAGGACAGAGCTACGGAGCTCCTCAGAACGGAGGACAGAGCTACGGAGCTCCCCAGAACGGTTACGGTGCCGCCGAGGAGAGCTTCCCGCCTCAGCCGTACCAGTTCCAGTATGAGGTGAAGGACGACCAGGGAAACGACTACGGACAGCAGGAGGAGTCGGACGGCACGCGGGTGGAGGGACAATACCGCGTGCTGCTGCCCGACTCACGCACGCAGACCGTCACGTACTACGTGGAGGGCGACTCGGGCTTCGTGGCCAAAGTTGAGTACGAGGGCGAGGCTCAGTTCCCCGATCAGAATGGAGGACAGTATGGCCAGGGCAACGGTAGTAACGGTGGGCAGTCGTCTAACTCTGGCTACGGTAGCCAGGCTTCCAGTGGTGGCTACAGCAGCCAGGTTTCAAATGGTTCGAACAGAGGCTATAGCAGTCAAGTTTTGAATGGCGACTACAGCACCCAGGCTACGAACGGCGGCTACAACAGCCAGGCTTCTAATGGTTCAAACGGAGGCTACAGCAGCCAGGCTTCGAATGACATCCTTAATAACAGTGGCTCGAGGGATGGATCTACCAACCAAGCTTCCTACTCTGATTATGGTGTTTCCCAGCTGAAAAATGGCTATGGAACACCCAGGAATGCATTACACACACCATCCGTTAGCCACCCAGCGTAATCAAGGAGAGGAGCATTGAACACCATAGGGGAAATGTGACGAAACGTGAACTGCTTGTACTCTTTTCTCTTTTTTATAAGTTTGAATATATGCTCGCACAAAACTAGTACCTGTGGACACTGGCTGCTTTTTATAATAATGGAATCTTAAAGTATCCCAAGAGATGCTTAAAATGTCAATGGGTTGCCGTTATTTTGTTAAATGGTTTCGTCTTGTATCGTTATCTTGAAAAATATGCTTTGGTGCATATTTTTTCCAGATACAATCGCTGCCCTAGCCAACGAATTCAAATTATCACCTGTGAAGTTCCTGAGACTTGTAGCAGTTTCCAGTACTCCTGAAATAGAAAAATAAAATACGGGCACTCAAATGCGCATATGTTGTAGGTTCCATGTCACCTAATTTCTTCATTGTTTAGAAATTGATTAAAAACACGTTATTGAGATATTGATGGTGTTCAAAAACAAGAAAATCCAAACCACTAAGTCATAAGAGTCTGCATATTGCACTGAAGTACACCTTATCAGTTAACTTTACAAAACTAGGGATTACGGAAAACCAGTTCAGATTATCCATCGTACCAGGGCCAGGTGCAACCTTGGTTGTGTTTTGCAAAACACTCAGGGCTTACAAAGTCAGTCAAAATGCATTCCGTGTAATTGCACTTTGTAAATAAAAACAAAGGAAGTGTGCTAGTAACTTTGTGCATAAGACTGCCCAAAAAATCAAAAAAGGCCAAAAATTTGGAAAGGTCCACTGATGAGGGACCATCATTTAGTCCAACACATGCAGAAGCCATACCCCAATTACCCAGTCTTTCTGACATATTCGTGGCTCTGGGCATATGTGCTAGCTTTATGCTGAAAAGTGGGTAATCTAGATATGGATAAGCTGCGCATCATAATAATAATGTTTCGAAGGCGACCGAGTTAAATTATTCGCATAAGAAGACTCGTTATAAAGATTTAGCAGGCAGCGAAGTCATTACGGAGTCCTAAAACGACCCGCATCTCCACCCGCGCGATAAAGACTTTGAATACTAAAAATAAATTTCGGAAGACATTTAATTCCAAATTGTAAGGCAATCCTGCTGTTGATGGCACCTACCGTGGTTCTGAGAGCTCCGCGCAGTGCTAGGAAAGGTTGTTCGAACCCCCTCAACCTAGGGAAACAGCGCTCGCCGCTGGAAAGCTTGCAGGAATTCAGCCCAGAAATGCATCGTTCATGTTCTAGCCCAGCTCACTACATTAAGGCCATCAGTGGTCAAAGATGGCCGCCGGTCGATACCAGGGAGCTTCCTGCACAGAGCTGAGATACATACTATAAACTATTCTTACCATTTCGTCTGGTCATGATATGATATCTATGATGTGGCCATACTAGGTCAAATACTAATAATCGGATTGACCCTACGCAGGTCAAGGTCAACCAAGGACTAATATAGCCATAATACATTTCATTTGACTACTAGTTGCAAAAATACAATGAAATCACACAATTAGGTGAGCCCAGATGATCAATGAGATCCACAAAAAATTATAAATTAGACCTGGGGAAAGCTCGCCAGCGCATGATTTCGAGACTTCCAACTTGATCGGAATCCCACTCACTGAAAAGAGGTATTGCTAGTTTTTCATCAAATTTGTCAAGTGCTTAGAGCTTATCGACGCACCACAGCTGCCAATGGGTTATATGGCGTCCACAACTATTTTCATTTTTGGTATTCCCTTTCTGGGAAATCAGGTTGCTCCTTGCTCAGGGAATCTACCGATCAAGGGCCAGGAAAGAGGAAGCGCTGCCCACTACACCGCCACGCCTCACAATAGGTAGGGAAAGGTCCAAATCTTAGGCATGCCAATTACGCCGGCGCTTCGTGCTTTTGTGTGTTTTTTTCTCTCGAGGAAAAACCGTAAGAAAATTATTCGTCCAGCACGGCATATAGGACATAAGCTGTTGGGCTGCAGCCCATCTCCTGAGCATCAATAAACACTGTTAAAGCTGCTTTCCTTTTATTTCAGTCCAAATTGGAATATTCTAACGTTTTAAAGAACTTCTCACCGACTTTACCTGCACATATGCACCTGCGTGCACGTGAAAAGGATCCAACAACTTTCGTGTTTTAGTTTAACCCGCCCCCCCGGTGGGCCTCCGAGCCACCTTCGCCCTGGTGGGGGTGCTTGAACACCCCCTCGAACTCGGCCCCTATGCGGGATAGCCGAAAAACGCGAAGGCTGGTGGATAGCTGATGCAAGTTCATGACGAAACTATATCAATTACTTTTTGGCTCAGGTCAATATTGTGGTCATGACAGGTCAAAGAAAGTGGGATTTCGAGTACAGGTTCTGGCGTCTAGCGTCTGACAGAGTTGAGTTAGAATCATTTTAGGCACGATTCGCTTCCTCTCGTCACGGCGAATCGAATGATGTATAATATGACCATACTAGGTCAAAACACAAAAATTACATGACTTCAGGTCAGGCCAAGGTCACTTTTTAATCTAGCATAGTCAATATGCATATCAATCAACTCACAATAGCAATCCAAACGCAATGGTACCAAAATAAAAGCTGTATCGTCATTTCATGCAAAGTTATTGACCTCAGTCTAAAGACTGTTTAAATAGCCCCATACGACCTCTCAAAGGTCACAGGTCAAACATCACAACATGAACCTAGAAAGGGGCCCAGGATACTACGAAATGGAGAATATGAAGGTATCCTTATGTAAGGATTACATTTGCGCCGGTAGGGATATAACACATTTTTATTGGTGGGGCAGCCAGTTTCTACTCCCAGAGAATCCTTCCATACCTCGTTCCAATTTCACGGTAGCAACAGACCAAATAAATTCGGCAACTTCCTGGAATAATTGGTAATGACCTGAACGATGTCCTGAAACTATTTCACACTCTAACCAAGAAGAGCTTGGCCAGGAAACATTCAAATTATCAAACGTTGGAAATGGTACAACAAGTGGAGACCGGAAAAGCATTACGAGACGGCCGCCTCTGTTCCGTCAGCATCCCACGCCGCGCGGCGCGGACACAAAACCCGGCCCCCAAGATAAATCTGCTGTCGCCGCAGGCCAGGCCCGAGCAGCCTGGCACCACCCAAGATTCACCCTGGCGTCAGAGCCGCGTGGAAGCCGCAACGCCTCACCCATCCCTGCGGCGGTAAGAAGAGGGGGAGGGGTAAGAAGAAATGTGAGAACAATTGGTTACCAGGGCCTCTTTCCGGTGAACAAGCTAGCGTGCACCCAGTCCGGACAAGGGAGGGGACACATAAAAATGACCAGGCATGCTGCGCCAGCAATTTTCAAGGCTACGAACAGGGCCAACCTCACCCCCAGGGCAGTTCAGCATGGCAAGTTCACGACCAATCCTGGCCCGAGGCAAATACCTCTAGCGCCACGTCGGCGACGAATGCGCCACATAGGCGTGTCCAACCCCCCCCCTTCGACACACCACCCTGCCCTGAAGCGGAAGGGAGGAAGCACGAAGCTTCGAGAAGGGGATTGGCTACAGCGACCAGGGCCTCCGGCAAAATCAGAAGTCTTGCCCGGAGAGGTGACGTCACCTGGGTTTTGCCGAGAGATGACGTCACACACCTGAGAAGGCGTCATACCAAGCCTCAGGCGGTCGCCGCAGAAAATATATAAGGGAAGATCACTGTTTGGAAGGCTCTCTCAGCTCTCTCAGCTCTCTCAGCTCTCTCAGCTCTCTCAGCTCTCTCTCAACTCTCAGCTCTCGCACTCTCTGTGACGCGGGCTCAGGCGTTCTCCCTTTGCCGCAACTCTTTACCAGTGGTGCATCTCTACTATCAGCCTTCCTGCCGACTGCAATGTTTCGCCATCATCAGTCAAGCACGGGCCTCAGCTACAGCATCCATTCTCTCACTCAGGTCGGTCCCGGTTATCTGGAAAGGGTTTCGGCTCCAATCTCCCCCGGCTGCTTTCACCAAACAAAAATGCGTTACCTCCAAAATAGGCCTAGAATGAAACTCGTAGTGGACGGCGGGACACCGTCAATTTATTAGACACGTGTGGCACTGGGGATGTTAGTTTGTAGGTATATTCAGGACATGTAAATTCTTTGGGTGATGTATTAATATTCTTTGTTGACAATTCTTGAAATTAACGGATAGTATACAAATTAAATGATAGCCTTCATCTTTCATTGAAAAAGTGGAGGGGGACGTATCAATAAAACCGAAAGCGTAAGCTATTGATTTTGACATCATGAGGAGGTAATCATGAGGGTAAATGCTATAGGCGTGCTGTTTCCAGCAGGGAAATCCGGAGGCCGCATTTTAAGCGTGTATGTATCGCCACAGCTTTGTAGATGAAAATAAATTCAAAATGTGACCGGGTGATTTGGCGGGCATAGAGGCGAGAGAAACGCGGTAAAAATATTCGACTATTCGGCGGAACGTTTTCATGTTTTCTTCTTCTTATGTTATTGACACCACTACGGCGTCGCTCACCGCTGCGTCCCGGACCGTCATAAAAATTCCGAGACGATGACCGGCCGGAGAACTGCAAGTTCATCACGGTAAACATTATTTGAATTCGTTATGCAGAAAAAGTACTGAAGTAAGTTTGAAAATATCCAACTGGTTAGGCGTGATTGCCAATGCACTTCTATCCGGCGGCGATGGAAGATTTGTGAGTCCACGACAGTATGTAGGCAAGGGTAAATAGATGTTTTATTGCCGACCCTGGCCCTAAATCCAGGTTACTGTGCCAATAGCGCAGCTCCCAAGAATAGTGGAAGGACCGGTCGTAGCATTGTTTTCTTTTAACCACGGGTACAATTTGAATTTTTCCCGTGAAAATAAAAAAGGGGAGGGGTACATTTATACATGCATTGACGCCCGATTCACAGCGATTTCTGCCGGCTGCCCGTTCGTAGATTGGGTACTGCTAGCGGACTGTGTCTTAGGCCATGCCTTTTTTCCATCCCCCACTGGTACAGGAAAATAGATTCACCATTGAGATCTTATCATTGATACAATGATCTGATCGTTGATATGGTGCCTCGGCCGATCCAGTGGGTAAATCTGAACCAATCCTAGTGATCCGTGGCAACCGGTGGTACATCTGTATCGGGTTCGACCCCCCCAACGCGGAAGCCAAATACAAAGGGGAAGGGTGAAAATTACCCCGTAATGGAAAGTAGCAGTAAACTATATAGTCAAACAATAGTTGGGCGGGCCCGGCAGTGTCTGAGACGTTCCTGTCTAGGCCAATAGGCAGTGTCAGAGTTTTGGTTACAAAAGGTTGAATTGATCACGATCGTGTGATTTAGTTGACGTGCAGAGAAGAGAAAATAAGCAAAAATTGTCCATTAGCAGTCTCGGCCACAGAAATCTTTGACTACAGACAGGCGAAAAAACATCGTAGTGGAGGGATCCCGTCAAATGTAGCTGAGCTCCCTCCAGGGATTTGCGGGCAGTTTCTAGTCGTGAGGTGGCTTCGTAATAAAGGTAGTTGTCGTTGATGAAACTAATTCCACAGCCAGAGGAGGAGGGATGCATCTAAAGTAGGTCAAGGGGACCAGAACACAAGTTACCGTTCTCTCAACGAAGTGATGATTCCGATTGATACCTGTCAACTCCAAGGCGCTGGACAGTAGCCTAACCGGCTGAAAAAAGGCGTTTCCTTCTCCTGGGTGGAAAAGGGTGAGACTGACCGTGGTCTCAATAGCCCAAGAAGCCCTTCAAAACCACTGTCCACGAAAGTACGATTATGATTGACACCTGTCAACTCCAAGGCGCTGGACAGTAGCCTAACCGGCTGAAAGAAGGCGTTTCCTTCTCCTGGGTGGAAAAGGGTGAGACTGACCGTGGTCTCAATAGCCCAAGAAACCCTTCAAAACCACTGTCTACGAAATTGCGATTATGATTGACACCTGTCAACTCCAAGGCGCTGGACAGTAGCCTAACCGGCTGAAAGAAGGCGTTTCCTTCTCCTGGGTGGAAAGGGTGAGACTGACCGTGGTCTCAATAGCCAATGAAGCCCTTCAAAACCACTGTCTACGAAATTATGATTATGATTGACACCTGTCAATTCCAAGGCGCTGGACAGCAGCCTAACCGGCTGAAAGAAGGCGTTTCCTTCTCCTGGGTGGAAAGGGTGAGACTGACCGTGGTCTCAATAGCCCAAGAAGCCCTTCAAAACCACTGTCTACGAAATTACGATTATGATTGACACCTGTCAATTCCAAGGCGCTGGACAGTAGCCTAACCGGCTGAAAGAAGGCGTTTCCTTCTCCTGGGTGGAAAGGGTGAGACTGACCGTGGTCTCAATAGCCCAAGAAGCCCTTCAAAACCACTGTCTACGAAATTACGATTATGATTGACACCTGTCAACTCCAAGGCGCTGGACAGTAGCCTAACCGGCTGAAAGAAGGCGTTTCCTTCTCCTGGGTGGAAAAGGGTGAGACTGACCGTGGTCTCAATAGCCCAAGAAGCCCTTCAAAACCACTGTCTACGAAATTACGATTATGATTGACACCTGTCAACTCCAAGGCCCTGGACAGTAGCCTAACCGGCTGAAAAAGGCGTTTCCTTCTCCTGGGTGGAAAAGGGTGAGACTGACCGTGGTCTCAATAGCCCAAGAAGCCCTTCAAAACCGCTGTCTACGAACTTGCGATTATGATTGACACCTGTCAACTCCAAGGCGCTGGACAGTAGCCTAACCGGCTGAAAGAAGGCGTTTCCTTCTCCTGGGTGGAAAGGGTGAGACTGACCGTGGTCTCAATAGCCCAAGAAGCCCTTCAAAACCACTGTCTACGAAATTACGATTATGATTGACACCTGTCAATTCCAAGGCGCTGGACAGTAGCCTAACCGGCTGAAAGAAGGCGTTTCCTTCTCCTGGGTGGAAAGGGTGAGACTGACCGTGGTCTCAATAGCCCAAGAAGCCCTTCAAAACCACTGTCTACGAAATTACGATTATGATTAACACCTGTCAACTCCAAGGCGCTGGACAGTAGCCTAACCGGCTGAAAGAAGGCGTTGCCTTCTCCTGGGTGGAAAAGGGTGAGACTGACCGTGGTCTCAATAGCCCAAGAAACCCTTCAAAACCACTGTGTACGAAATTGCAATTATGATTGACACCTGTCAACTCCAAGGCGCTGGACAGTAGCCTAACCGGCTGAAAGAAGGCGTTTCCTTCTCCTGGGTGGAAAAGGGTGAGACTGACCGTGGTCTCAATAGCCCAAGAAGCCCTTCAAAACCACTGTCCACGAAATTACGATTAGGATTGACACCTGTCGACTCCAAGGCGCTGGACAGTAGCCTAACCGGCTGAAAGAAGGCGTTTCCTTCTCCTGGGTGGAAAAGGGTGAGACTGACCGTGGTCTCGTTAGCCCAATAAGCCCTTCAGAGCCATTTTCCGTGAAACATGGGTTGTGACGTACTGTACACTCGACGAAGGCAGGTCTCTGGGCAGCGGACGGGCCCAGGGTCCTATGAGGGAACCAGGTCGAGTGATACAAAAAAGAGAGCCCGAGGATTTAATATCGTGAGAGGACCAAGGATGTTTGGCCCCGGGGTCAAGAGAACAAAGAGGATAAGGGGATTTTAAGGGCCGGAGGATATGAGGGCACGAGGATTAGGAAGAAGGGTTGGCCCAGGAAGTAAGAAGGAATTAGGTTGATAGGAAGTGGGGATTGGAGGATTTTTAAGGGCCAGAGGATACTGGGGTATAAGAATAAAGGAAATGGGGGCCCAGAGGATGAGGATAGGAGGTTTATGAATTTGGGGGCCCAGAGGATGAGGATACAAGGTTTTAAGGTCGAGTGGAATTTAAGTATGGGAGAGTTGGAGACATTGACTCGGGTAACGCGTGCACAAATAGAGCAAAGTTGAAAGAACAGAATAGGTAAGAAAACCTACATTTTTGCCAGACCAGTTTAGACTGATAACAAGAGCATGGGGAAAGTATGTTCTCTATGTTGTGCCGAACTTTTAGGGAACATTATCAGTACCCGAGTTTGGTTGATGTTGTAAGTCCAACCGGTAGGCATCGTCAACCTGCAGGATGAACGGAACATCGACATCCTGATTATACCAAGAACCCAAGGTACAACGACATTGAACGCTTAGATGGTGTCGAGGGGGAACAAATTAGGGCTTTCACAGTTTCAACGATGGGGAGGAGTGCATGATGCGCAAATGAAGCAGTTGAGAGCATGGATGGACATATGAATGAAATAGTTTTAAGGCTCGACAGGGCTAGTGAAAGAGCCGGATCTAAGCATTCATGTTGCAAAAGGGATGATATAAATGTTCATCCAGATAACATCTGGAATGGGACGATTGAGCGAAACTAAAGGGTGTAAACGACGGTATTTTCACCATTACCTCGTAACTGATACAGGAGTAATCTTGATTAAGAAGTAACAACGGGGTCGTGAGAGTTAAGACGATCGTGGTACCGCTCCTATGCGGGAAAGCCTGCCAGTCAAAGTAGGTTCAGAACACAAATAAGCGCAGCTAATAACCCACCGATTTGAGACAGGTTAACCCGGAGGGCAAGGTCAACCCGAAAGCCTATAAGGTGACTCAAGCAGCCGGGAGGGGTGGGCCGTTGTAAACCGAATCCAGCCCTTGGACTTGTCCAGCGGGGGTTTGGACTGCTGTAGCTTGTGTGTCTGAGCTTACGAAAGCGGTGCAATACCTTCTTGTTGCCTCTCACAATATAAATATTTTTGTGTGTTGCGCCCGCAACATGGGCGACCGGCGGAGGCGTGTGCACACCGCCACCAGCGGGACGCGGCACTGCGTATCGCCCGAACGGCGCGCGCCATCGGCGCGAATCGTCGCCAACCGATGCCGGACGGCCAGCCGACCGTCGCGCGCACCCGACCGCCGCCGCCACGGTCGCCCAGCGGCGCTCCCCGTCACACTTAGCTGATCTACACAAATACAGCCCAATTTCTGTTTTTTCCATGTATTTCCAATGGAGGGATCATGATCTTGACCTTAGGTCATTGATATGAACAATCCAGGAATATATGTTGTAGCACTCAGTGGGGCTATTGTGTGGTATAAGTTTCAATCCGATAGACTTATACATTTCTGACTTATGCCACCTTAAACATTTTTTTAGGTGAGGTCACTTGACCTGCACTGGTGACCTGACCTGAGATGACCCAACCTTAAAACTTTGAGGAAAGTTGAGGAATTGATCAAGGATAAGGTGTGCCAAATACGGCGGCGCTACGTGCCGCCGTTTTTTCTTGCCGCCGGAAAAACCCGAGGGGGTGTTCAAAGACCCCCCCCACCGCGGCGAGGGTTAACCCTTGCCCCGGTGGCGGGTAGGAGCCACCTTCGCCCTGGTGGGGGGCTAAAAAGACCCCCCACGATCTCAAAAACTAAAAGAGCTAGAAAAAAGCAAAACAGCAATCGAACGCTCTTCGAAAATGATATCGAAAATACTTCGGTCATTTTTCTCGTCATGTCAATATCAAAGTCACCAGAGGTCAAAATAGGTCAAAATCGCTAACATGAGGTGTACTAAGAAAACTTCATATATCTCAGAACCTATGATAGCTAGGAACATTTTTTCAACACCATTCTAGGGAGCTACAGGTCACTGAATATTGGGAATATTCTTGGGAATGTTCATTGTCCATAGCTACCCATGCATAAGGGCGTTTCCTTTTTCGCTAATAAATTCCAAACCAAGCAAGATACAGCCATAGTTGATGCACCATTGCAATCGTCTCGTCAATACGAATCGAATGATATGTAATATTGCTATGCCAGGTCAAATTTGAAAATTTGACCTGGCCCAGGTCAACGGTCTGACTCAACTTGACCTGGTATAGTCATGATGTATATCATTTGACTTGCAGTGACTATACAAACGCTTTGGTGATAAAATAAAAGTTCTATCTTTGTTAATTCAAAATTTATAGAGAAAAACACCAAAAAATGCTTATTTGACTTAAGGTGACCTTCCAAAGGTCACAAGTCAAATTTTTTTGGCATCAACTTCAGAAATGAGGTAAGAGCAAGCCGTAACCGAAGTTTGAAGTTGATTCCATGCATTCTTACTGAGAAAAGCTCCTTTCGTGATTTTCCCATGTATTTCCAATGGAGAGTTCATGGTCTTGACCTTAGGTCATTGATATGAACAATCCAGGAATATATGTTGTAGCACTCAGTGGGGCTATTGTGTGGTATAAGTTTCAATCCGATAGACTCATCCATTTCTGACTTATGCCACCTTAAACATTTTTTGAGGTGAGGTCACTTGACCTGCACTGGTGACCTGACCTGAGATGACCTAACCTTAAAACTTTGAGGAAAGTTGAGGAATTGATCAAGGATAAGGTGTGCCAAATACGGCGGCGCTACGTGCCGCTGTTTTTTCGTGCTGCCGGAAAAACCCGAGGGGGTGTTCAAACACCCCCACCGCGGAAAGGGTTAGGTTATACATAGCAAACGCTTTGTTTCTTTATCACACCTAAAGATTGATGTTAACACTTTCAGGCTATTGATACTGATATATGCGTGTGATTTAAAAAAAACATTCCGAACAAAATATTGAACTTGGTTATACTTTTGTCTATCCTATTCGGCTTAGGCTTTGCGAATAGCGTTTCTGCCTCCTAAGGCACGGTTCCCGGTTCCAAGTCCCGGCGGAACGACTGAATAAGCTGATCTGGTCCCCAAAATCCCTCCCAACAGGGTGAGAGTGGCGACGACGTATAGTCTTGACAGTTGGCACGGTGTGAGGCCCCAACAACTATATTATTTTACATCTCACCCACAATCATTACGCTGCAAAGCGGGTAATCTAGATATAGATAAACTGCACACCCTTAACACCGGCACTAAAGAGGTGTCTGGCACCAATGCACACTGGAGGGGAGCCTGGTAGGCCCCCTAAGATCTCGGCAACTAAGAGGCGTAGAAAAACGCTGGTCACTAGTCGGGTGGGGGCTTTAGTGATCTGGGAATGGTGAAATGGGCGCCACAGGACCTTTGTTGTCGGCGCGCCCTAAACCACCAATTATGATGATGATGATGATGATGATGATGATGATGATGATGCTACGGTGACCTACGTCATACCCGTTTTTCATTGGCCTAGGTCTATATCTTCAAGATCAAACGAGGTCATAAAGGTTAACTCGGGCCATGCTGGGGACCTATCATTTTTGGCTACGAGCGGTTCTCCGGCCACCTCGGAAAATAGGTGGGGAGGGGCCTCCGAGGCCCCCTCCAGTACGCGTGTTAATCAACACACCATTAAATTAGGAAGAGATACGTCACTACACGTCTATAAACAGAAGATACGGCTAACATAATCCAAAGTTACTTGGGCGGTGGAGAGGGGAGGGTAGCTCTCTGGTCAAAGGTTGCGGGGACATATTTCACCGTTTCGTCGGTTTCGACGCCCACGTTGTCTACCCTATTTATTCTGTCGCATCCGACTAAGGTCTTCTGACGAAAGCGAAAACGCCGAAAACGGAAACACGGCTGATGAAAATCTCCCGGGGGTGACGACTGACCAAAAATGCGCATCTCCAGTGGAAGGATAAGAGAATGAGGACAGAGATTGACATAGGCGCACTAAATCTTGAGTGCGCAAATCCATACGTATCTCTAAGCCTTGACCCATCCGCATACTTCTGTATCCCTGAGCCATCCAACGAGACCTTGCTCAATACTAATCTAGGATTTATAAGCACAACGTTTCTTAGGAATACACATTTTTACACAGGATTTCTTAAAAGGATTTTGCCCTTTCGAACATTTTGGAAAAGAACATGTATGAGCTTAAAAGAGGCAAGAAATTTAGGAAAATGACAACCTCAAAACAAATAGACAATGGCAATTCCTCCATCGGGGATCGGAGTAGTATAGCAGTAAGACTATCAGATCACGATCTAAGAGTTATGGGTTCAAATCCCGCCTGTTTCCTGCATATTTCCACACATGCAATGTTCGGATAATTGGTGTTATCATATAGCCATTGCAGCTGGTATATCGTTGACTCCCTAAAATAGATATTACGGCAAAAGGTACACTGAACAGTCACGGCAGGGATGTGTTAAAAGTGTTTCGTTTCAAGCATTGCAAAGTGAAGCAAATAATTCATACCTGGAATATCGATCGGCGAAGAGCAACAACAGAAATCGAAGAAAACATTAGCCAGGCTAAGAATTGCTACCTCGTCTGCTGCCAAGATATCAGAGGCCGCTCCTTTCTGACCAGCCAGTGCCAGTTTGGTTTTGTTTGTTTTTTATGTTGAATAGATTAGAATTGAGTGTGCCCTCATTCCGAAAATGTTTTAGCTCTCTACTCAGGGCGACATATTTGAATTTTTACACCAGCAAAAGCAGAATAAAAACAGTCAGAATGTTCCCATGGGACCAAAACATGAATATCAGTAAAATAATAGACTACGTGATCAAAAATATTCAGGCACAAATTGAGAGTCACAGATGGCATCTACCTCACCTGGCTGTGCTTCCCTTGACCAAAACCGTTGACAAATAAAAAACACTTTCGACGAAATGACTCGAAAGGACAACCCCTGCGAAGAAAACCACAGTTTTTCCACACTAACTTTGCAGTGGAATTTATACCCAAAAACTTCTCTAGGAGCCACAGATAGCTTTTGCAATGAACTTAGTCTTGCCTTCCTTCCTTCATTGTGTATTTATTCATGCATTGGTTCATTCTTCTGAAGTTCATAAATTTCCAGGACGTCTTTATGATAAGTTCCGATCTGAGAACTATAGACAGTATTAGTCCCAGTATCCAGTAGTCAGTAGTCCCATAGACAGTAGACAGCAGTCCCATATCCACATTCACTGACCCATTTTCATGATAATTAATACTATTCATATTCGCACATCTGTCCGCGCTCCATCTCTTACTATTCCGTGTTGTATTACGCCGTGCCCATTTCAACAGCGCTATATAGGTATTCAAGTGCAGGTACCATATCAGACACCTTAACCAAACAGGGAATCGACTATATTAGGACACATTAAGATACATACCTTAGCTGACTGTTAAGCCTTTCCCAAAATTTCATGACTTATTAATAGTTGGCTAGTTAAGGTAATGAGCGATATATTGAAAATAAATCATTTATCGTGAGTTTATGTAGGAAGTTAGAATGGCCTGATGTTTGCATTGCATTACAGGATCTAAGCAGCCTCAGGAACTGCCTCACTTATCAAATGAGGAATCATAGCCCACTCAGTACATCAACATCGTTGCTTATAGTATATTGTATTGCATGTATATATATTATTTGCAGACAGAGAAGGCCTACGCTACGCTACCTTACCAGATTCTCATGCGCTACACTTCTATTGGGCTAAATAATACTCCATGAATTAGGTTGCGGTATTTTTGGACTACGGTATTATGGAATTTTAGCTACGACTTTGGTAGAACAAAACATTCTACAAGGATATTCAGGCTTTGATCACGAAGGTAAACCTGGATATTGTACAGCTTAAGAAAGGGCAGCAATAACCGAGGAGTTCTGAGGATTCAATCAAATTTAACAACGGCTTGACAATCGCGCGACAGACATACTTTCGAGATTCCTGCATCAACTTATAAGAACCCAAACATTCTGAAAGACCCAGAGCCTGTCTTTCTGTCGACGTGCCGCCGAGACACTGCTGGCTGCGATTAGTTGCAGTAAATATGATTACCTTGCTGGCTGCTAGTTTGATATCCTTTAGAATGCACTGCTGCTAAAAACGCTCGGTGCGGGACGGAAACGTGGTTCCCGAGGTGCGATTTTAAAGCTTCGATACGAACTCGGCTAAGCGCTTTAGCCGCGAGCACGTGTGCACACCAAAGTCTGGGGCGCTTCATTTTGCCCCTAATCAATCATCTCCTGCGAGATCATTCTGAAGGAGGGAGAGCATACAAGAAAGGAAGGCTGCTGATTATCCGACAAGTGCTGCCACCTACACGGAGACGCTAACACTACGCTCTGAGCTCTGCCGACAGGTCTGGTTGTCTGGCGTCCGACGCCCGGCTGCCTATTGCGACTGCTGTTGGCGGCTGCTGGAGTTCCTGTGACCATCTGCTCCGAGCGCTGTTGCTGGTACCGGCCCTGCCTATCGCTGTTTCCACAGCTGACCTGTAAATATTATCTCTATCGGACTAGGTGGTGTTGGTTTCTAGGATTCCGGCCACCTAGTACCCCTTCTCCTCAGTCCCGTCCCGCATCTTTCTCAACTATCATTTCTCTCTTCGGCCTGAAACCCGAGCGGTGGTTAGCCTGGGTGACCTCACTTGTTGAACCTCTGGTTCTTGGGTGAGGGGCTTTGACTGGACCTATCGGTCCTTCATTGCCAAAATCCCTAAACGTACGGCCAGTAGACTGTCTTTCACCCTCGCTAATTAGCAGTGAGGTCCCACATATACCCTCCACGGGCTGCGTCTATGCAAAGGTGTCACGGCACCTGCCCATAAAACACTACCTTAAAATAACGTAGGTCCCAGTTAGGACCCTTTCGAGGCTAATAGCCACCTAGGTCCCTGATAGGTCCTGAAGAGGCCCCCTGCCTCCCCTCCGATTAGTGATAGGTCCTGAAGAGGCCCCCTGCCTCCCCTCCGCTCAGTAACCTTCTAGTGGCTGTAACAGCCCACTGTAATTAAGAAATTTCAGCCGATACTCCAGATAGGATAAAATCCCACACCACGCTGTATATAGGTTAACTTCCCATTAGTTAAAGCTCTCTTGCCTAACCTTCCAATTCACCAGCCTTACACAAGAGCCAGTCAGTTAGCGTCTCCTCAAAATTCTCTACTGCACAAGCACTCACCCTCCCTGCCTCATTCTCTGGCTCCGCCGTCATTTAAGCAGGGGGGCCAAAGTTTAGTTCCAACTAATCTGGCAATCCCGTCGTGACGTCACCGCGAGTATGCCCGAGGGCATTTAGCGCTGTAAGTGCGGCAGGAGGGTGGTTTTCCAGAAAATATTAAAAATAGTTGTAGCCTCTTTAGAGATGTGATTTTTGCTTATAATAGAGCTGCAACATTGTTCTTCCCAAAAATGACCTCAAATAGTGCCAGACAGACACAATTTCTGATCTAGGGGCCTCCATCTAGGGGCATGTCAGGCATTTCTTAAGGCCGACTTCCAACATATTCCGGCGGCAGAATCGCCCTTAACGGTGCTATCTTCGGTCAGAGAGCTGGGACTATTAAATTCGAACACGACCCACCAAAACATGGAAGGGCTACGGGTTGTCGCCGAAAGAAAGGCCGAGACCGCTGTCTGAGGCGGCATAGGCGGATGCAGGAGGCTGATGGCATAGGCGGATGCAGGAGGCTGATGGCATGGGCGGATGCAGGAGGCTGATGACAGGTGGATCCAGACGGCTGATGGCATAGGCGGATGCAGCAGGCTGATGGCATAGGCGGATGCAGGAGGCTGATGGCATGGGCGGATGCAGGAGGCTGATGACAGGTGGATCCAGACGGCTGATGGCATAGGCGGATGCAGGAGGCTGATGGCATGGGCGGATGCAGGAGGCTGATGACAGGTGGATCCAGACGGCTGATGGCATAGGCGGATGCAGCAGGCTGATGGAATAGGCGGATGCAGGAGGCTGATGGCATAGGCGGATGCAGGATGCTGACAGAATAGGCAGGTGCAGGAGGCTGATGGCATAGGTGGATCCAGACAGCTGATGGCATAGGCAGATGCAGCAGGCTGATGGCATAGGCGGATGCAGGACGCTGATGGCATAGGCGGATGCAGGAGGCTGATGGCATGGGCGGATGCAGGAGGCTGATGGCATAGGCGGAGGCTGATGGCATAGGCGGATGTATGGGACAAGGTACTTCATTAGAGGGGGATCCAGTGGCAGAGGCGGATGTAAGAGCAGAGGCGGATGCAGGGACAACAGCGGATGCAGAGGGCAGAGTGGAACGATGGGGAAAAGGTGGATAGAGCGACAAGGGCGGATGCAGGGACAAAACGGTCGGAGGGGGCAGTGGCGGATAAAGGGACAGAGACGGATGCAGAGGTAGGGGCAGATGGAGGAGCAGAGGCAGGTGCATGGACAGAGGCGGGGGTGGAGGCAGGGACGAATGGAGGGGCATATGAGGATGCAGACAGCTGAGGCGGCTGCAAGAGACAGACAAAAACAGGAGACAGAGGCGGATACAGAACACAGAGGCGGATGCAGGAAACAAAGGTGGATTCAGGAGCAGAAACAGCAGCATAGGCAGATACAATGCCAGTCAGATGGAGTGGCAGAGGCGGGTGCATGGGTAGAGGCAGATGGGACAGAGGTGGATGGAGGAGCAGAGGAAGATGCATGGACAGAGGCGGAGACAGGGGCAGAGACGAATGGAGGGGCACACGAGGTTGCAGACACCAGAGGTGAATACAGGAGAAAGGGCCGATGTAGCAGACAGAGGTGGATGGAGGAGACAGATGCTGAAGAAGAGGCAGATGCAGTGGTGGAGCAGATGCAGTGGCAGTCAGACGAAGGGACAGAGGCAGATGCATGGGTAGAGGCGGATGCAGGAGCAGAGGTGGTGCAGGGGCAGATATAGATAGAAGGGCAGAGGCAGATGCAGGGTCAGAGGCGGATGCAGAAGATAGGTCATCAGCGAATCCCTGTTCTTAAACTTGTAATCAATGCTCTGGTAATTTTTTGTCGCAACAGCTAAGAGTTTATATGTGTGTATGCTAAATTATATAACGAATGTTTTGATTCCATTTAAGTCATATAATTGGCACCAATTTATATACTCAGTACTTTAACATGGTAAGATAGAAAGTGACCATAATGAATAGAAACTATATATTTGAATTTATATTCCTGAATTTGAATCTATTGAATGTGCTTGAGTTTATAAACTTTAAAACACCATAATTTGATCTTTTTTGGTGCTTGCTCATTAAATCCTGGATCCCAAATATTCAGCATGATCATGCATTCTGACAGCATTCAGTCAGAATCTTTATGTTGGCAATAGATGACCAGAAAATTATATATCATAGTGTGGGCAACGACTGGCAGCAGTTCACTATGACAAATAATTTTCCCGACTGTTTGAGCGGCGACAAGTTGCAGACCACATTATGGAGGAAAAACTTTCTGATCAGCTTTCCCTGATCCGAAGGATCTGGTGGATGGCTTAACTTGACTGTACAATCACATTGAATTTGCTATACTTGCATCCAGGGAAAGGCCAAGTGACAACTTATAATACTTGTCCATGCAGCACAGGAAAAGTCATCAGTATCTGAAAAAAAATCCACAAAACTTGAGCTTCACTCTCTCCTTTTAGCAAACTTCTGTGAATGCACAGCTTAACCTATCAGTTTGCACCTAGCATCACATGCAGGATTTTTAACTTCAAACTACAAAAACCTCTTGAAATCAGTGCCCATAAAAGAGCATATAGCTAGACAATTTATACAAAGAAGCATCGCTATCTACCACTTGGACCCAATTTTCAGAATTATTCATTTTCCAAAAAATCTCTAAACGCGCATGCTCTCGTTGAGCGAAGTGTTTCAGCCCTAGTCATTGACCTTTCTGCATCCTAGACCGACGCAGTAACGCCCAATGCTAATAAATGTCAGAGGTCAAGTGAATAAAGTCCCTCATAAGAAGTGAATTTTCCAACCACAACCATTCTTCTTTGGTCCCTTTCACAACCGCCGCCACAGGAATCACCACAAACACACAGGCGGTCACCCAATATACCTTCACTTAGCGGTCACCCAGTGCAGTCCCAGAATAAACACCAAAGATCAGATGCATAAATGTATGCCTCAGTTGCGCAGAAATAGCAAATCTGGCAAATATAGTATCAACCCAGCTTAAAATATACTGGATCGGCAAAAAAACATACTATTTTTAATAAAACCTATATATTACATAATAAGGAGAAAATTTATTTTTAAGATCTCATTTTAAGACAATTTGGCTAAGAAAACATTGCAAGTATTTTGTTGAGAGCACGATTAAAATACTGTACCGTGAGGTGCTAGTAGGTACTTGGTAGGAGACTTTGACCAACCTTATCTTTTAGGGCCTTGCATTTAAGCTAGCCGGGCCGCGTGGGGAAAACCGCCCGACGCTCTGACGTCACGCACACGCTCTGACGTCACACACACGCTCTGACGCCACAGCCTCCAGAACTTTCTCACGCTACGCAGAAAGCGCGCGCAGCCATAAAACTGAAAACTAAACTCGAGCGGTTCTGCACGGTATAACGTAAGTTAATACAGCCAGCCATTCTCATGGATCGCCTTAACAATGCAAACCTGCCAAGCGGAGCTTGGCTGGTTGGTAGTTACGACTCCATCCACCAAAATCTTGCAAAGGAATCTACCTTCAGTCTGGACAAGGCCATCAGCCGAAAGGTGACAGGCAGCTATGAAATTATCCGGCACCAAAAAGATGTCCTTGTTAAAACCAGCAACGCTGCCTCCACTAAAGCCTTGCTTCAAACCACAACTTTCGGATCGAAACCGGTGAGTTTCGCCATTCATAAGTCTCTGAACTTCTACCGGGGCACAATTCGTGCGCCAGAGGCTTCCCACCTCTCTGAAGACGAAATCGAGCGCAACTTTGATTTTGAGGGCCAAAGTGTGCTCACCATTCAAAGACTCACTCTCCCCAAGCCCACCACCGAAAAAGCCCCTCACCGTAAAGACAATCGCTTCCTGGTCACCTTCGACACAAAGTGCCGAGATGACTGTGGCCGTGTCAAACTGGGCGACTGTGTCTACCCAGTGAAGCCGTTCTACCCCAACCCCATCAGGTGTCAAATCTGTCAAAGGTACGGCCACGTTGAGTCCAGCTGTAAAAACCCCGCCCCCGCTGTGGCAAGTGCAGTGCTGCACACCGAACCAAAGACTGCACCTCCCTTAGCCTCCTGTGTGCTGCCTGTGGCGGCGCCCATGGGGCTACCGATCCTAAGTGCCCAGCCTGGCTCCGTGAAAAACATGTAAATATGGTGGCTGAAGACGAAAAGCTCCCCTTCGACCTGGCCCGCAAAAAAGTGCGTGAGAGCGAAAAACGCCACTCCCTAACCCAGGCACGTAGTGGCAAGGCCACCGCGGCAGCCCCCAGCACAGCTGGCCAGGCCACTCCTCAGCTCACCGCCTCCCAAAAGCGTCCCCTTCGCCCCCTGATGGAGCCGCTAGTCATGGTACCCCTTCGGCTGGCCATCCCCCATGTCATGCAAAACACGCACCACAGCACAAACACCTTTTGGCGCAAGTGGACTCCCAACACGGGCTGGACGGATCCCCCAGCCAACCCAGCCTGTTCCATTCCGGGTCTTCCGCCCAAAAGTACCGCCGCCCCCCGTCCCTCACATGGCACCAGGAAGACCTGGACCCCAACCGAAGGGCGGCAAAGCAGCCCTCAGCAGGTGCCTAGCTGTACCGAGTTTCCCACACTCCCAGCCCCCTCCCACCCAAAAGTCACCGGTGCACCCCCTCCCAGGCGCCGCCTACGGCGGGCGCCGGGACGGAACACCAGAGTGGCAGCTCCCCCTTCCAGTAAGACAGCTGCCACTCAAACAGAAAAAGTCAGTGTAGCCACCCAAACCGAAACCTCTCTCACGGACAGCAGCAAAGCTCCTGCCTCTCAAGCACCGACGACCCGCCATTGTGGCTCTCAAACAGATCTGGCATGTCCAGAGGTCTAAAAAATGTCTGGACTGTCTCCTTCACAGATAAAGAATTCTTGAAAGTGTCTCCTTAGGAAGAGTAGGTCGGTTGAGTGAATAACTATGCCAAAAATCTCACGATTCCAGTGCCGATATTTACCTGACTGTCCCATTTCATACCGCGAGGTCATTATCCTACTTTCTCAAAATTACTTTCTACTAAAATCTAGCCATCGTACTTTCATATCCCGCATTTTTCCTGGCGATTCATTTCATAATAGCAAGCAATTCAATAATAAATTACATCATAGCCGTTGCAAGAACTGCTCATGTATTGCACATTTCAGGTCATTTTATGCATTCTTACGGACAGAGAATCGTAAAACCAAAGGCGTCGCCACATATTTCGAGTGAGTGATCGGAGCCAAGGCGGGTGACCGCGCCCAATGATGAAACTCATGTTCAGCATATTCAATGATATTACCAGTCAAAAGTGAGGAGCTTCCACACCACGACTTTCCTAGAGCCCCCCCAGTGCCGACGCACGTGCTGATCAAACACCACTTGCAACATTCAGACATGATCTGGCTGATGAAAAGCTCTAATTTTTTTCAGTTTGTCCCGCTTAATGGTTAATGGATCTTCCCTCCCCAGCACTCCTCCTTTCTCTTCACCCACTTTGCACATTTTATTTATCAGCTCCAGTTCATGATCAGAATATCAGACAAGAAAAATACGGTTAAAATACAGACTTCTTACCACTGTATTCACCAATACACTCCTTAAACTCAGCCACAGTAAAACTGGACGAAACGTGCGGAATGGTACCCCTTATTCAAAAGTGAGACTGAAGTTTAAGCAATGATCCCATGAGTTTAAGCAATCCTAGTGATGAAAATCGATAACTTCCAAGTGGGCAGATTGTTAGCCATATTTTTTTACTAATTGTTAGTGCACTTCGCCCATCAACTGCTCCAGTTCACCCGCATCCTTAGTTCACCATTGTTAGTCATGCAAGTCATGTAAGAGAGCTGACACAGTCCTCCAGTAGCGATACCTCCTTTGAAATTTCCATGGGTTAATTCTGATGTTGGAAGGCAAAAAGTTGTAACCCAAAAAATTCTAAACTTTTGAAGAAATAGAACATTGTACATGAAATAGCTTCCCATTGCAAGGGTTTAAAGTGGGATTTTACATAAATGCGATCGGAGGGTAAACGGGCGTCTAATTCAACAGCAAGAACATGGCAAAACAAGTTTTTTTCTGAAATTGGGAGAAGAATGATTTTCCATCACTCAAGTCATCAAAATGTCCGTATCTACTGCAGGCGAAGCATGTGCAACCACATAAACACGCCCGAGCTGGCATCAGTTTCATTTTTGGCACACTCAGCCAACAATAAGTCACTCTTGATTTCAACCATTTTGTAATAAGACCAACAACCGTAACCCCAGAAGGGATGCATGAAAAATCCTTCGAATTCCCCAGGTCCAAAAAGTGAAAATTATACTTCAAAATAACGCCTAAAACTATACCACACCAAATTGACCTAACATATATAAGCTTGGCCTGGACTTCTAACAGCGAAATTCAGTTTAGCAATAGCCGGCGCAACATGTGAGATCTTCTGCTAAGGCTTCAGGAAACCACCGTAAAACGTTTTTAATAATTCGAACCTAGTTCTTTCACGCATCCCAATGCTCATCTGCGTCGGAAAGGGAGCCAGGCCCCCTCCCCCTTTCTGTAAAAAATATTGTCTGAGCCCAGTTGGCAGGAAACCAGCACAGTATAACCATGCTGTGCGGAAGCAAAGAGGGCTCAAATCCGAAGAATTATTTGTCGTACTGTAGAAAGTTTTTAGTCAGCATCCAGGAAGATTGGTTGACGCCTCATTTTTAGCTGGTGTGAACGGCCATGCAAATGCTTTTTGATCCCTCATTTACATACCCGATTCAGATGTTACGTCTCCAACGATTACAGTAGGCCAGGCGCGGCAACAAAACCTGGCAACAAAACAAAACCAAGCAGGCTACCAACGAAAACACTCATTGCGAAAAACATATCACACGATCAGCCCTACCCTCTAGATGTTTTCGAATCACAGTGCCCTCGAGAAAGCTAGTCACGTCCACGCTTGTTCTGACAAAGCGATGTGGGTTTCTTGCCAGCACTGACTCAACAATGCGATTCGCTTTGAACACTGTCGGGCCATTCCATCTGACTTGCAGCTCCAGAGCTGCGTTTGAATGGTCGAGCTGCCGATGTGTGCCGAACACATCTTCCACAACGCTCGCCATGGACTCAACGACAGACTCCGGCGGGCTCATCAACCACATTCGGGTCACCAGCCTACAGAACCTATGTATGGGCGCGCTCGACTGAGCTGCACTGGAGAGGACTTTCATAAGTTCCTGATTACTCGCACCCTGACGCTCCTTTCTGAGTACCTGCCACGCTGCCTCGATTTCACTCATCGTGATAGCACAAGATGGAGGCACAAGTTTCGCACAGATGAGAGCATCTGTACTGCGCTGCACGCAGCGTAGGCAGTCAACATGCATCACATTCTGGATGCCCTTGAGATCTCCTACCTGCTTCAGGTTTTGCATGTGACGACTTAGCTCAGTGTTCATTGCACCATGGGCGCGTCCACGCACATCCACTCCCCCATGCCGTACACCGCAGCGGGTGTCCATCGTGCGCACGAACTTCTCCACGTCATCCGCCTGTCAAGCAGATTGAACAGCGTTCATATCATTTAGAACAATCGAATGTTAAGTGAATCACGTCATAGAACAAAACATGAACACTGCATGAGTACACTTTTTTACCCAAACACTTCTATAGAACGTTTGCAGTGTAAGGTATTATACTATGTTTCAACAACTGCCAGTTTTTACTCTGATATCACATTATCTTCCTTTAGTTTTGGTTTGTACACTCAGTTATATTTTGCTCTGTCAACATTTCGGATAATCCCTTTATTATGAATGGAAAACAGGTACAAGTTGGGTTCCTTGTAAGTTTGTTTGGAACTAACTATTTTAATTTGAGCAAACGTTTGACAACGCAACTACACTCAAATCGCCCTTCCGAATGAAATGTTTTATCAAACATTAAACTAAAGCTCTTGTTATTCTATGGGACCATCTCATCCTTTCTAAAACAATTTTTTCTTCAAATATTTGCACAGCACGAATGCAAATATTGTTAAAAAACACGCTTCAACATTACATCTGCTTGAATACTAGCAGGGCCAGGGAACACTTACCACGTATGGAGCACCTTCAGCTTTGGCCAGCTGAGGCCAGAGTTCCAGTGTGACCTCGTCGATAGCCAGGTCCTCCGCCATGTTGTAGAGCCGCGACCTCATGCCATCTAGTTTGCCCTCGCGCTCCCAGGGCAGCAAGCTCAAATCTTGCAAAGCTTTGCTGCCCTCAGCCACGACGGTGTACACGTCATTGAGGGCTGCAACTCGTGCTGGGAAGACTCGGCCTGGCGAGAAACCGTTTGTTCAAATTAGTAGCCAGTTCCTTCATATCTATGAAAATTAAGCACGGAAAACTACCTACACAATGCTAAGGATCTTCACTTCAGCATATTGGGCACTTTTTAAGGACAACACACAAATCCATTTTTAAAAGACGACTTCCTTTTTTTCTTTTTAACTACGTCTTTCCTCACAGGTCAAGTTTACTCAATTAAAATGCGTTGGGTGTGCTACACTGCAGTGCACAAACGCAATTGGCCAGTTCAGAAACGAAAAACGAAAACACGTGCTTTAAAAACGAGTAGTGTGTTTGGACAGTTTGAGCCGTATGATAAAGCCATAAAAACCAGGCATGGCATCTGGTGAGGATCAATGGATGAATTCAAGACGTTGCAATTTAAGTCAATACTTACATTAAGTACATACAAAACTGGCATTTCTTAGACGAGCCACCTATATCAGATTTAATCACATGATGAACTATCTTGATTGCGCCTAAAAGGAAAGTGAATATGCTGGAAAGCACAAACACAAATATACTGGTATTTCAAATGGTAAAAATGAAACGCAGTTGTGAAACGCAAGTGAAGCAGCAATTTCCCAATCTTGAATAGAAATCAAGTATGAGCGATCAAATTTTAATTTTGTACGTTCATGTCCTGCGTCACACGACATCTGTTTAACCCTCGCCCCACCGGGGGGGCCATCGATGGCCCCCCTAAGGGTTTTCCGGGATAGCAGAAAAACGACGAGGCGCAGCACCGCGGTTGAGGGCTCTACCTCTCACTGCATCATTTTCCCATCATCCCTGAAATTTTTTACCCCGGGTCACCAAAGGTCAGGTCACCAGACGAGGTCAACCAAGGTCACCTCACTTTACCTTTAGAGCTCTGTAAGAGCTACATTTCAAAGTCGATCAATTTGAAACTTCCTACACTTTATGACCCCTCCAGGGTCTACAAGGTGTATATCCGGGATTTTTCGATTTCGTGCCCTGAGGTCAGGTCACGAGGCGACCTCTCCCATTGGAAAAGCATGGGGAAAAACTATTTCATGATATAAAAGCCACAAAAATGATTGAAAATTTTCAGACTGCTCAGAACAACGTTTTTGGACACCCTTTCACGGATCCCAGGGGTCATATTTGCTCTTTGACTTTTCCAAGGTCATCCAAGGTCACCAGAGGTCAAAAACAGTATTTTGACCATAACTTTTGACCTAATTGAGCTAGAGCGATGAAATAAACACCATCGTGTTTGTATTGTCACTGGCTTTCATTTGATATACGGCAAGGTCACTTTTCGACCTTTCGTGACCTCAGGTCATATTAGGTCACGAGGTGACCTCTGGTGGTCAAACCACTGGCGGGAGGTCTTTACGTTCCACATAGCGGAAAAGTACTGGCAATTTGCTATCAAATGTACTTTACCAGGCCTCAATAGCTCTAATGACATAAGAGTTATGCCCAGTTTGCTTAATCATTGCATATTTGAGTGAAAATAGCCGATCTTGACCTAATTTGACCTCTGGAGGTCAAACCATTGACCTGAGCACTAAAACATGCGAAGTAATTTCTTACTGAATTCACGCGAGCTTTCTATTGCACTTTGCAGATTTGCGCTAACGCCCATATTTTCGGAGTTAGAGGGGGGCCATCGATGGCCCCCCCGGTGGGGCGAAGGTGGCGCCGGACCCCCGGTGGGGCGCGGGTTAATAAACATTTTCATTCACATCAAGAGATGAAATTTACAAGCTAAAAAATTCCCACCTTCGAGAAGCTTCAGATCTTCTCTCGTCGATGCATCAGCCTCTCCAGCGGTCACTTCCTCGGACAGAGCGTGGATCATGGCGCCGGCGTTCCGCTGGAACACCGTGAATGTTCTAGCTGCATACGGAGCGAACCGCGTATCTGACCACAGTTTCGGCCGTAGAGCAGGTGTCCCGATCGCTTCACCAGCATCCAGCAGCCCCTCAAGTCCTTTCCCGCGGTAGAAGCGCTTGGTGATCCTGGTCACGTCGTCGATGGTAGCTCCCACCCACTCACATCCGGGCGATCGTCGCGCGTCCTGGTCAGCTAGATTAAGGAGGTGAGCTCCGTCCCACAGCCACACGACAGTGGGCTGCCTACTCCTATGTGGGTCCGCAGATGACATGAGCCTCATCATGTGTTCTGGAACGTGGTTTTTATGGTACTGGCCGTCCATGCAAACCGCCGCCAGTTGGTCCGGATGAGTTATTCCAATCTGGGAGAGAGAGTCAACGATCTCCTGCGCCAGAGCTTTGCCGTCGTGAGCTTTGACCACTGGTGCCCCGAGCACATATGCCTGAAGGGCATCTTGCGGATGAGCTTGAGGAACTGCACACACAACAGCAATCACATTTACGGTGCGCCCTGCCACCGTCACCTTGTCCGCACAAACTGACACACATGCTTGCTGGGCGATGTGTTGTGCCAGCATGATTCGCATGGTATCGCAGAACTGAACCCTCAGTCGCGGCATCAAGCCGCTTGAATGGTTGATAGTGCCCATTCTTGCCCCATTCATGTGTTGCAGAGTGATCAGCTCTTCAAATGTCTGGTGGGGCAGCGACTTCTTTAGGCAAAAGTAGCCCGTCCGAACCACATGCAGAGCAGAGTTGCGATCTTTCTCTGCGCGTGCCTTTTCTTGTGCTGCCACAGTCGCAGCTCTCTTCGCGTTCTTCTCGTGGTGAAGTCCTCTGAAATGGCATCCAACTGATTGTTTCAGTTTCCGGAACTCTTGGGGAAGGCGATCCTTGAAGAGGAAGCTACTGCCACAGCTGAAGTCATACTTAAAAACGCCCAAGACTTTCACTCCTTCATGGATGTGTTCAGAGGGTTTGAAGCCAGGAACGCATATCTCACAGTATAGCGCGTTGCGTTCCGGTACAGCAACGAGCAGTTCTTCTGTGGCACTCTGCAAGCTGTCAATACTACGACAGGAGCGCAGCAGAATGTCGCGAGTACTTACACTCTCATTTGTTTTGTTTTTGCGCCTGCTTACTGTGGACTGTTGAACCAGTATGTCCTGTTTCTTCTCCACAGCTTGCAGCCGAGCTATGATTTCCTGCAGAAGGCTGGTGACCGACATTCCCTTTTCATCAACCGATCTTTCTGTAAGACTGGAGGCCAGTGTTGCTGATTTTGGGATAGTTGCAGGCCCATCTTCCAGATGTTCACCGACCGTATTTACATCATTTATGCCACAGGGCACTGCAGACGCGATCTCCGCGTTGGAAGCACTAGCAGAATGATTCTCCGATGTTGCAGTCGCTACTCCAGTTGACAAAGTTGTAACGAGAGAATCTACTGCAGGTGCAGACGAGGCGTCTACGCTGGTAGTGGCACTCGCGCCAGCCACTGAACCCGCCTTGGAAACCTGCAAAGCAAACACATTGTCCTTAGAGAATATATGGGCTTAAGACAATTCACGCAACAAAAGTCCTCTGTAAAAGTGAAAGGACAAATAATTATAATTTGCCAATTTCATGACTCGAATTATTTTTTGTCAGATTGTTGCATGCTTTTCCAAAATGTACATCAGCATGGGAAATATTTTAAGCATGTTCTCTCCACATTTTTCATGATTACAAAAAAGAACATTGACATTTTGAGATCCTTGTTCAGGTAATCTTTAATGTCCATTTCGAATGGACAGCAATGTCCTGGCAAGTTTGATCCTCCACTCACTGCTGAGATATTGATTTTTGATACACTCCAATGCTTAATTTAGGAAAGAGGACAGATGCATATCTGCTCTCAATCCTCCAATTTGCAATGTCTTCTCTTGCTCAATAATTGGGTTTTGACTTTCCCCTTGGCAAGATCACCTGGGTACATGGAATTAGGTTTTCAATTGCTATGTTGTGGACTACTCTGCAGAATGTAACAAGTGATTCAATGAGGGGTTTGATGCACCTCAAATTCTGGCCCAATTGGGGCAATTGGGCCAGAATTTTGGTCACCTGGGCAGACTTTTCTCACGGGTACACATTTTCACCTGTAATTTTTTAAATTATCTGTGTTCAATTACATGCCCCAGTGGGTCAGTAGCTACTGCCCAGTTTTTGCTCCACTATGCCCCAAAACACGAGTAAAAGCTACCCCGAACTGATAGGCCTGCCTCCATGCTGCCCCAACAAGGTCTCATCCAAACCTACTATGTTTGCCTGATTTGTTTGTAAGCAAGTACTATCTTTTAATCAATGTTCTGTGTTTTTATCACCATACTGGCTTTTGGAGATCAAGATGCATACAGCATAAGCATAATGTGAGCAAGTAGTGTCATATTATTTTGAAAAATTATCTGATTCTTAGCCAAACTTGAATGGATATTGTCAGATGTGCCTTCTTAGGTAAATAGCTCACTTCCAATTCAGACAAAAACATCCAGCTCTATGAGAGCAACTCAAGAATTTTTTTAAGAACTACCAATTTGCCTATCATTCATATTTTGACCAATCATATCTCAGCATACCTATAACTATATTTGAAATTGCAAAAGAAAGCATAGAAGTTGCAAATAGGTAGACGCAAAACGGATTAACAGTAATTTAGAAAATATCAGGACACCAAAGTAAGCCAACATCATCCAAGCCTGCAAATTACCTACCTACCTTAAAGGGAAATATGAATTGTAATTTGTAATACCTAATATACCTACAAGATGACTGCTTCCAGGTTTAAGAAGCACACTTTGAAAGTTCATCTATTTGAATCAGGGGCGTAGGAACCGGTTGAAAAGTGGGGGGCCAACCCCAAAGGGGGCCCAGCTCAAGGGGGCCCCCCGCCCAAGGGGCCCATAATTATGAGCAGTTTTAAAACTGTTCATTTGGTGTCGATAATACACGCATACACACCGGGCTACACTAGGTATTTCCATACATTACGTGTTATTTACGTCTTTTCCAACAGTTCCCTCGCATCGAATAGCTCTGTGGTGATATTTTTTCACTTCGTAGTGGAAGACGGCCTGTAGACGGCTCTTCACGCCCGTTGATGACCGAGGGACGGCTGCTGCTCGGCTTGTGGTGCGGGTTGCGTGTCCGAATTAGCGCTCTGTGTTGGGAGCGGTCTGGGCCAGAATTTGATTGGGTCCAGTTTTCGGGGTCCATCTGGGAGCATTCGGATAGTAGGTGCCTTGGCCTTTTTCATGAAGCGCTTTCGGTCCAGGGGGTTTGCAGAGGGCATACGCCAAAACTGGACTTTCCCAGACAAGCTGTCGTGCCCGCCCGGGTTTTTTCGTTGTATATTGCAGTTGCTGATATTTGCATATGCGTTGCAGCGGTCCACCACAGAACAGTGGAGGGCCAGTGGCTCCCCTGGCCCGCCACTCTCCCGTTTCCTATGCCTATGCCGCTCAGAAGCCGCCAAGTCATCATAGAGGCCCCCCAGTGCCCAAACCATGGCTCAGGAACCAAATTAGTCAGCTCTGGGGGCCCCAAATCTGCTCATGGGCTAAGGGACCGGCTCATGGGACCACCTTATTAAGGGACCCCAGATAAGCACAGGGCCCTAAAAGCTCCGAACAGGGCGTTCCAGATTGTCTCAGGAAGCCAGGCTAGCTTAGGGGCCCGGCTCAGCTCAGGGCCCCCCAGGTTGGCTTATATAGGGTCTCAGAACAGCTCAAGGGACCCTTTTAAGCCTACGGATCCCAGCTCAATGACCCTAGCAGAGTCCAAGGGGGCTAGACCAGCTGGGAACCCCAGTTCAGCACAGGGGCCACATATTAGCTGTGGGAGACAAGCTCAACTCAGGGGCCCAGGTCGGCTGATATAGGGTATCAAACCAGCTCAATGGGCCATTCAAGGCATCGGCCCCCAGCTTAGCTCAGGGACGCTAGAACTGTGCAGGGGCTCCAGACCAACTCAGAGGCCTCATATAAGCACAGGGGGCCCCAGCTTAGCTTAGGGCTCGAATTATCTGTGGGGCCCAGCACAGCTCAGGGGCCCCCAAGTTGGCTGATATAGGGTCTCAGAACAGCTCAATGGACCAACTCCAGAACAGTGGAGGGCCAGTGGCTCCCCTGGCCCGCCACTCTCCCGTTTCCTATGCCTATGCCGCTCAGAAGCCGCCAAGTCATCATAGAGGCCCCCCAGTGCCCAAACCATGGCTCAGGAACCAAATTAGTCAGCTCTGGGGGCCCCAAATCTGCTCATGGGCTAAGGGACCGGCTCATGGGACCACTTTATTAAGGGACCCCACATAAGCACAGGGCCCTAAAAGCTCCGAACAGGGCGTTCCAGATTGTCTCAGGAAGCCAGGCTAGCTTAGGGGCCCGGCTCAGCTCAGGGCCCCCCAGGTTGGCTTATATAGGGTCTCAGAACAGCTCAAGGGACCCGTTTAAGCCTACGGATCCCAGCTCAATGACCCTAGCAGAGTCCAAGGGGCTAGACCAGCTGGGGACCCCAGTTCAGCACAGGGGCCACATATTAGCTGTGGGAGACAAGCTCAACTCAGGGGCCCAGGTCGGCTGATATAGGGTATCAAACCAGCTCAATGGGCCATTCAAGGTATCGGCCACCAGCTTAGCTCAGGGACGCTAGAACTGTGCAGGGGCTCCAGACCAACTCAGAGGCCTCATATAAGCACAGGGGCCCCAGCTTAGCTTAGGGCTCGAATTAGCTGTGGGGCCCAGCACAGCTCAGGGGCCCCCAAGTTGGCTGATATAGGGTCTCAGAACAGCTCAATGGACCAACTCAAGCTCATGGCCCCCAGCTTAGCTCAGCGGATCCTATAATTGGGCATGGGGCGCCAGACTAGCTCAGGGGCTGCTCAGTTCAGCAGAGGGGCCTCATATTAATTTAGAGCCCAAAACTAGCTTTGGTGGCCTAGTTCAGCTCAGGGACCCCAGGTCGGCTGGTGCAGAGCTCAGAACAGCTCAAGAGGCCCATTCAAGCTCATCGCCCTTAGCTCAGCTCAGCGAACTTAATAACAGCGCAGGTGCCCCAGACCAGCTCAGGGGCTGTTCAGCTCATCACAGGGCGCCTGAGATTAGCTAAGGGCCCAAATTAGCTTTTAGGGGTCTAGATAAGCTCAGGGTCCCAAGTCGGCTGATGTACTGTCTCAGAATAGCTCAACGGTTCCAGCTCAGTGACTAAAAGTATTCAGGGATCCCAGACCATCTCGGGGTCCCCAGTTCAGCACAGCGGGCCCCAGATTAGCTCAGATGACCAGATCAGCTTAGGAGCCCGTTTCAGCTAAGGGGCCCCAGGTCGGTCTATATAGCGTCTCAGAACAGCTTAAGAAGGCCACTTTAAGGTCATGGCCCCCAGCTCAGCTCAGGGGCCGTATAAGTGAGCCCCAGATAAGCTCAGGATTCCCAGTTTAGCTCTGAGGCCCTCCTAAGACCAACACTTAGCGGCACTCGCGACGCTAATTTTCGGCCCCTCCCCCGATTAGCTGTCAGGGGCCCCTGGGCCTTATTACCGGGGACTCTTAGACCAAAACTGAGGGGGCCCTGAGTATAGCTCGGAGCTCCTAAGACAAATTCTCGGCAGCACCTCTGAGACTACCTACCGGACCCCCCAGACTTGCTCTCGGGTGGCCCCAGACATAGAGTCTCGGGGGCATCCAGGTCAGATCTTGGGGTCCCCTAAGACTGACTTTCGTGGGACCCTGGGACTGACTCCCGATAGCAATCTGAGACTAACACTGGGGCACCCCCTGAGACTAACACTCAGGGGGTGTCCCTGAGACTGAGCAATTGGTGCTTCTGAGACCTACTCTAGGAGGCCCCAGATTAGCCCTCAGAGGTCTTAGGCCAACTTGGAGCCCGTGAGACCAAAACTCGGGAGAACTTCTTGTGATTACTCTCAGAGCCCCAAAATTAGCTCTCGGATGCCCCTGAGACTGACTTCGGGGAGAGGGGCCTCTGAGACTAGCTTTTGAGCGCTCCCCGAGGCTGATTCTTGGGGCCCCTTAGACAAAAACTTGGGGGACAACCTGAGGCCAATTCTCGAGGGCATCCAAGATCACCTCTCCGCGACCCTCTGAGACCGTCACTCTGCTGCACAAATGAGACTAACTCTCCGGACTCCAGATGATCACTCGGGGCCCCCTGAAAGTAAATATTGTCTCCTGAGAGAGGCACCCTTGAGACTATGAGGGGCCCCTGAGACCAGCACTTGGCGGCACTCATGACACTAATTCTCGGGCCCCATATTAGCTTTCGGGGCCCTTGAGAGAAAGCCCCCTTAGACCAACACTGGTGGGGTATCTGATAATAACTTATCCCGAGATTAGTTCCCAGGGACCCCTGAGACCGACTCCCAGGGGCCCCCTGAGAAAGACTCTCGAGGGACCCCTTAGACCGATTCTCAGGGGGCGGGGCTTCTGAGGCTGACTCTCGGGGGCCCTGAGACTGACTCTCGGGGCCCCTGAGATCAACTCTTGGGATCCTCTGAGACTGACTCAGGGGCCCTTGAAACCGACTTCTGGGGGCCCTGAGATAGACTTTTGGCCCTGAGACTAACTCTCGGGCCCCCTGAGACTATATGTCGTGGCCCCTGAGCTCGACTCTCGGAGGCCCCCTGAGACCGACTCTTGGGGGTCCCCTGAGACTGACTTCCAGGAGCCCCCTGAAACCGACTTTGGGGGTCTGAGACTTAATCTCGGGGGTGGGAGGCTGAGACCGACTCTCGGACCCTCTGAGACAAACTTTCGGGGGTCCCTTGCGACCAACTCTCAGGGGCCCTGAAAACCAACTTTCAGGGGGCCCCTGAGACCACCTCTCGGGGGCCCCTAAGACCAACTCTTGGGCCCCTTAATGCTAATTATCGGGGCGGAGGGCCCTGAGACCGACTCGGGGCTCCTATGAACCAATCTTGGGGCCCCTGAGACTGACTCTGGGGGCCCCCTGATCAGAGAATCCTTTAGAGTGCTTACGATCGGCCCAAGGGCGGGGGAGGGGTCTGCGAACCCCTTGGACTCTCCTTGGCTACTCTACTGGTCCCAGTCCATCTAAGGGGGAGGGGGAGGTGGGGGGGGCAGTTCTGCACAGTGGGTCATAGATTAGCTCAGATGACCAGATCAGCTTAGGAGCCCGGCTCAGCTCAGGGGCCCCAGATCGGCTTATGTAGCGTCTCAGAACAGCTCAAGGAGGCCACTTCAAACTCAGCTCAGGGGCCCTATAACTTTGGGTGAGCCCCAGATAAGCTCAGGAGCCCCAGTTTAGCACAGGGGGCATCATATTAGCTTTGGGGGCTCAGCTCAGCTCAGGGGCCCCCAGATCGGCTTGTATAGGGTCTTTGACTAGCTCAAGGGGCCCATTCAGGCTGATGGCTCCCAGTTCAGCTTAGGGACCATGCAACAGTTCAGAGGGACATAAACCAGCTCGAGGGACCTTAGATTATCCCAAGGAGCCCCAAGTTAGCTCATAGGACATCAGAGGTTAATTCAGGGGCCCCTGAACAGCTCAGGGGCCCCAGGCCGACTCATAAGACCTCAGATCAGCTCAGGAGTTCAGGCCAGCTTTATGAGGTTTTCCGAGCAAGCTATACGGTCCGTTTGGGTTTCTTGTTTTATGTTACAGTTGCTGGTATTTTCATATCAATACCACTTTTCTGTGGGGGCCCCCACAGAAAAGTGGGAACCAGTGGCCCCCCTGGCCCCCGGTTCCTACGCCTATGATTTGAATAACAAAATGAATGGTAATTTGTATGCAGTTTTACCAAGAGAAGCACACATCCCATGTTACCCAATACTAGCAATCATAAATTTTAGGTTGTAGGTACCTACCAATCATTAACAGTTGCATTTGCAAACACAGGCTGTACATGACATTGTTGGGAGCAATGCAAAGCAATGCAAACAAAAAAACAAAATATTTTTAACTCTGTGGAAACAGGCTCTTCATTACAAAATGAGTTGCATTAGGATACTGAGAGAATTATCAGTTTGCCAATTTGGCATCTAGGATTGAAGGCAGGTCAATTGGCAATTGACAATGCCTATTGATATATCGAAGACTTGGGGTCCACACTATAAAATGTTTGAATACAAAAATATGTATTCCAATTTCCAGTAGGCCAGTGGTGGCACAAGCACTGTTAATCAAAATTTAAGCTATGGCATTGAAGAGGAAGCAACAGCTAGCATACAAATTTCTCCCAAGTGTCCACATCATAGGTACCTACTCAAGTGTATGATTAAAATGAGCAGATATAGGCATAGGAACAAGGGGGCCAGGGGGCATACCCCCCAATATTTGTGATTCTTAACCATTAACCATATGGCATTGACTGGAAAGAAATGACTTCAAAATGCGCCTTGACCTCCCCAATATTCTGGGCATTCCTAGGCTTATGTGAACAGACAAACTGCCCTCAAATCTTTCAGTTATACAGCAGGATACAGGGTATCCCAGCAAGGTATAGGTCACTTTGAGCAATCCATGACTTTGCAATTCAGCTAAATAAATAGCAATGTGTCAGTGTGCAGGAGCGTCGGAACTATGTTCAATGTTGGGGGGCAGCGGGAATTTTTAAGTCATTTATTTCCAGTCAACGCCATAGGGTTAATGGTTAAGAATCATGAAAATTGGGGGGGGCAGCTGCCCCCTGCTCCCCTGGCTCCTAGGTCCCTGAATGTGTGAGCACCTGTAAGCCTGCTACAGACAGAACCATGTGCTGGATTGTTGAAGTTGAAATTATGAAACTTACCATGTTCACGAATCCATTTGTCCATGACGCAACTGAATCTTGTCCCAGCATCCTAGATGGTAGACCAGGATGAGCCATCTTGAGGTGCCTCGAATAGTTGCGGGCCTCACCATTGAACGTGCATGGCCTACCATTATGAAGATGCCCACACGTCACTTTCATACGCGATGGGAAAGGCATTTTGTCCAGCCAGTTTCGTATTCACACTTAATCGAGCTTGATATACACCCAAATAAAATTTATATACACTTAATCTCGCCTTCTTAGCACTCCAAACCAAAAAACCACAAGGAACGGCCACAGACACGCCCGCACCCCATCCGTTCTTGGCTTCGAAAGGAAGCGCGGGCAATCTGATTTAGAGAGGCATAACTATTAAAATGAATCTGCGTGAGTCGTTCGAGTTTTCTAATGTTTTTTACAGGGAGTTTATACATATGATATACAAGACAAAGCTACTTAAAAAAACATTTATTTTTTTCTGAATAGAGAATTGAAATATTTTTGCGAAAAAATTTGCTGACTCAAGAAATATTAAGCTGTCTCATCAGTGTCTCAAAATCGACTCGTGTACCAGCATTCGGCTGTCTCCGGCTCTATCTAGAGACAGCTAGAGACATTATGGAGGAAGGCTGAGGAATCGGGCATAAAACCTCTAGTATTTCTGAAGGTGATTACATTTAATGAAGAGTTTTATACAGGTAATTGCAAAACGTTCATTGAGTGTTTAATCCACTGTTTCTTCTCGAAAGGAGACAATAATGAGGCGGCGGGACGGGTTCGGACACAGATTGGGGAAACGTCGTGAGTGTCTCCCTTTGAACTTTGTCCGGTTGATTTCTGTCTCCGACGCTCGTACCAGAGTACCAGCTTTTCTCGACCTCTGGGCATGTCATTACATGCAATCCCAATTTGCCAGTGATTAATGATAATGATAATGATAATAACAAATTCAAAATCTCGGGTTACTCTTGGTACCGCCATAATGTAAACGCTACTGTCCGTAAAGGAGGCACTGCCATCCTTATTGAAAATAGCATCCCTCACGGCCAAGTGCCTTTGGTTACGTCACTCGACTGTGTCGCTATTAATGTAGAAATTCAGCACGTCAAATTGACGGTGATTTCACTGTACATCTCTCCAAGCGATCCTGACCCGTCGGCTCGGGACATCGCCCAACTTTTGGCACAAATCCCCGGCCCTTTGCTACTACTTGGAGACTTGAACGGTCATCATCCCTCATGGGGCAGCGCCACCACCACTCGCAGAGGCGAAATCATCTATGACGCAATAGACTCTCAAAATCTAGTTATCTTAAATAACGGCGCTCCGACCCACCAAGCAATGCGCGGTGGCCATTCTGACACAGCCATTGACATCTCGTGCTGCTCTCCTAGAATTGCGTCACTGTTCACCTGGGAAGTCGAAGACAACCCAGGAATGAGCGATCATCTCCCAATAAAAATTGGTATTCCCATGGGCTCAATCGACCATGTTACTCTTTTACACCCTCATGGAATCTAAAACGTGCCGACTGGAACAAGTTTGAGGCAGAGGTCGACCTCACACTTGTCACCGGAGGTGACCCCGACTCGGCAGACATTGACTCGGTACTAAGAGCCATCAGCTCAGCAGCACATTTAACAATACCAAAAAGTCAAGGCCCCCGACAGAAAAAAGGAGGCCCATGGTGGAATGCAGAGACGGCACACGCCAAAGCTCAAATGATTAGAGCCAGGAAAGCCTACGAGAGGAGGGCACACAGCCCTACTCGCAATGCCCTCCGGGCAGCCAAAGCCCACTTCCAAAACACGTGCAAGCGGGTCCAAAAAGATAGTTTCAACGCCTTCGTTTCTAAATTCAACCGCTTCACACCCATTTCTCAAATCTGGAAAACCATTGGAGCTTTCTCTGCGAAACGACCGCCCCGTGGACCCTTCCCTCAACTGACAATCTCCGGCCAAAACATCACGGCACCCAAGGAAGTCATGGACGCCTTTGCTGATCATTATAATGGCGTTGCAGCCAACAGTTCCTACAACCAGCGCTCAAAAGACCAGGCCGAATGGTGCAAACGCCGCACATTCTTCAATTCTAGTAATCAGGAGTACTATAACGTATCTTTTACAATGACCGAACTAAATTACTCCATTAGCAAGTGTGGAAACACTGCAGTGGGCCCGGATGAAATTCACTACTCTTTCTTCAGGCACCTCAGCCAGACAGCACTAAAATATCTTCTCTCGGCCATTAACAACATGTTTCTTAGCGACTCGTTCCCCACTATGTGGCGGGAGAGTGTCATCATTCCCATTCCAAAACCTGGCAAAGAAAAAACGGTCCCTAAAGGTTATCGCCCCATTTCGCTTACTAGCTGTGCTAGCAAGCTTGTAGAGCGCATGGTCAACGTAAGACTTCACGAAATTCTCGAAAAGAAACTCGATGCTATGCAGTCGGGTTTCCGGCGCGGGCGAGCCACCACTGACAATCTGATCAAACTGGTCAGTGACGTCCAAAATGGCTTTTACAAGAAGCAAGTCAAAATTGCTGCATTCTTAGATATCAAGTCGGCCTTTGATCGTGTACAAAAAGACGTCCTTTTGTATAAACTTTGTAAACTGGGAGTCCATGGCCACCTTGCTAGATTCATTGACAACTTTCTTAAGGACAGAAAATTCAAAGTGCGCTGCGGCACCACCTTTTCCTATCTGACATCTCAAGACCAGGGCACACCCCAGGGTAGCGTTTTATCTCCGACCCTCTTCCTAGTCATGATCAATGACATTTTTTCCAAAAAGCTACCGCCTGGAGTTAAGTACTCCCTATTTGCAGATGATGTCGCTATTTGGAAATCCACTCCGGTCGACACCAGGCGGCGCAGTCAACCAGAATTCAAAACCGCGACTGCCGAATTGCAGGGTAGTCTCGACGACATCCATGCTTGGTGCAATTCAATGGGTCTATCACTCTCGGCCGAAAAGTCATCAGTCGTAGTCTTTGCCAGGCCAGGTGTGAGACACCCTGTTCCTCAGCTCCAAATCTCAGGCAAACCCATTGAATGCGCGAAAAGCTTCAAATTCTTAGGCGTCATCCTTGATACCCGCCTTAGTTTTAACGAGCATATTACCAAAGTCGTCTCTAGCTGTCAAAAACGAGTCAATATCCTCCGCATGCTCGGCAGAACAGAGTACGGCGGGGATCGAAAGACCCTGCTCATGCTCTACAAGTCCTTGATCCGGCCAATACTCGAATATAATTCGTTCGTCTTTGACTCAACGAACAACACTAATAAGCTAAAGCTAGAGCGCATCCAAAACGCAAGTATCCGGGCAGCCACAGGCGCGCTCAGAGAATCCCCCATCACCAGCTTGTTAGTGGACAGTGGGCTGTGCCCTCTCCAAACAAGACGCCACTCCCAGCTTATCTCTTACTATATCAAGGTCCAATCTACCGAAAATCACCCGGCGAAACAATGTTTCGCCCACCCTGGACGTGTATCAAAAACTAATCGGACAACCTGGCCTCCATTTAAGAATAGAGTAGCTAAGACCCTGGAAACCCTGAACCTTGCGATTCCAGAAGCAATAGGCAAACCCCCACTCTCCCGTTTTTGGACTCGCAAACAGCCCAAAGTCGAGTTTCTTTTCACCACACGCAAAGACAACCTCACCACAGAGGAGATCTCCCAGAAATTCTTTGAGTTCCAGTCTAACAACACTGGCAAAACCTTCATTTTCACCGACGGCTCTAAAATAGGCCAAAAAGTAGGCCTCGGCATCTGGGGGCAAAATATTTGCCTCCAAAAACGACTTCCGGACAACTGCTCAATCTTTACTGCCGAGGCTGTCGCCATTATAGATACACTAGTCCAGATTAGAACCCTAAATATTAATTCAGCCGTCATCTGTTCAGACTCTAAATCTGTCTTGCAAGCTATCAATAACGTAGTCAACCCCAGCCATCACGTAATAGCAGACATCCAGAAGGGTATCGACGATATCCCAGATGTCTCCTTTCTTTGGATCCCAGGCCACTGCAAAATTCTCGGAAATGAAAAAGCCGACGAACAGGCCAAAAAGTCTCTTGAACTCAGAGAGGTCGCACCTCTCAAATGGTCCGGAGACGATAGCAAAGCTCTCCTCCAGAACCATATCCGGAAGTACATCCAAAATGACTGGACCACTAACCACAGCGCCCATTTATTCCATATCAAGCCTAACATCGGCTACTGGCCCAGCTCCAACCAAAACAGTCGTCGGCGTGAGGTCATCCTGACCAGACTCAGAAGCGGACACACCAAATTAAATGCCTATGGGCGTGTAGGTACCTGTGGTACCTGCTCTGCCATGGAAAATCCCTACCATATCCTCATCGACTGTCCCCAGCACGACGCCCATAGGCAGCCTATGCTAGATTATTGCCGCAACAGAAACATCCCAGTAAACCTTTCCACTCTTCTCGGCAATGATCACCCTGAGCTGCTGGACAAGCTCTTTACATTCCTGAAGGCTTCTAGGCTCGAGAGCTTTATCTGAACGTCTATGGTGGCAGGTATGGAAAATACCTGCATCCGAATAGCACCCCTCATATTAGAAATAACAATTACACTAGAAACGTCCCTCTGACAAATTTAAACAATAGGTGCTTCAAACTAGGTTTTAACTGTCTGGTCCTAAGGTATGGTAGACTCAGAATAACTCCCACCCTAGGAAAAAAAACAAAACAAAACAAAACAAAACAAAACCAAAAAAAGGTTCAACTAACCAACTAACCCTACCTAACCATCCGTTCATATTTGCTAACCAACTAACCCTAACTTAAGGACTACTAACTATACTAACCACGTCTAAGACTAACAACTAACCAACTCACACCCCTCCCTAACACTCTATATGTTCTATTACCCTTCTCTCTTCCTCTATGCGGCGGCTACCCAGCCAGAGAGGGTGCTGTAACCTCACCTCCTGGTTGCAGGATAAAGACCCGCGGCATCACGTCATGGTGTTTGCGGGTATTTCTAATAACCCAAAATTATTCTTTTTCAATGGAGGAACTCGAGTAACGTAAGCAAACGGTTATTCGATAACAAGGAACAAAATTCAAAAAACTAATCTTTACGCTGGCAAGACTCTTCACGTACCCTTTTAAATCCTACCTGTGCCCCAGGCTCGGCATCTCTGCCGTAGCAATCCCCTTCCCTCGCAAGTGTTGCTACACTTCGCGACCCATTCCTTGAAATAAGATTCGTCCCTTTGTTCTGCGACATTAAAGTAAACACCCCTCCCGGAAAATTCTCCCCCACACTTTAGAGGCGGGCAAAGGTGCTTTGCACAGAACGCCTTATAAAAAGCCCTTAACTAACTAACTAACTAGATTGTCCGACAACATTGTTCCATTACGATCCAGACTACGAGCAGTAGATTGTACTCAGTGGTGGATCCAGCCGGTCGGTTTGGGAGAGGCAAACCAGAGTCGAAAAGCAAAAAAAAACGGCACGCAGTGGATAATTGCGCTACACTATGACTTGCCGGTAAAATGTAGGTATTTGAGCCGAAAAAAACCTCACGGCGTGAAAAACTCCGGCTCAAGAACTTTTTTCAGCCCAATATTTACACTGCACTTAACTGGTACTGTTGAGTTGAAGTTGAGAGTTGAAGCACCAAAATCTTGCTTATAACCTAAAAAGGATTCGGGGAAAAAGAAGGTCGATCGCTTTGGGGAGGGGGTCAAAAACATAGTTTTTCCCGAGCTTTTCCGTTTGGGGGGTAAATGCCTTTTTGCCTCCCCCTGGATCCACCACTGATTGCACTACGCCATTTTTCGTAGGTTATAGTATTTAAAAAATCTGACGTCGTAAGTAGCGCGTAGAGCACAGCTACGCTACGTTGTATTTTCAGAGCTTCGGTCACGGAAAAATCCGACCGTAACGTATCGTAAGCCATCTCTGAATATAGCTTACTTGGAAACCATGAACCTTCTCCAGGCGTAAATGATCTTTTGTGGCAAGGAAAAGTATTAGCGAATAAACTGGTAATTAAAAAAGTTTGAATGAATCTTTTAGTCTCTGCTTTGATCCAATTCTGGCTACAAACCTGTTATTTGAGAAAAGGACACCGGCGACGACAGAATGCAGATAATGATTGGTAATTAAGAAAGGCACTGGCAATCATGAATCATCACCAGTAAAAGAATGCCTAAAAAGGGTAAGGGCCCTTAGAACAAAAAGGGACTGAGAAGGACAAAACATTTAGAAGAACCAACTATAAAGGTACGCTTCTTACTGACATTGCAACGATACTGAGCCATAGGCGTAGGAGCCGGGATGGGTAGGGGAAGGCTGCCCCCAAACTTTCGGACTGGTCCGGAATCGGACGGCTGCCCCCCCCAACTTTGAGCCGATTTCGGACTTTCCCATTAACAAATCAAGTGATAGGCCGAATCAAATTTGACCCCACCGGAGGTGACAACTTTGCCAACCCCCTCGACTTGGAAAAAGTTCCTGTACTTATTTACTAAGAGGGCTGGGAATTGAGAGGGACATTCGCGTTGTCAAGAATGGTATTCCCCCGTTTTGTTTACTTTTAGCAGAAAGGGCCAATTTCACTGGTATACGCAGGTGGAAGGGCTGTTGAACAATACAGGAGGGCTGGCGGACAGAAATTTTAAAATTCCATTGATATTATAGAATTGACGATTTTAGCGGATCCGTCAAAACATTCACCCCACTGCATATATGAGGAGATAATGTATGTACCTTAGACAAAGCTCTCCGTCACGAGCACTATATTAATTGTTGGGGTTTAACGACGCACCAACTGCCAGAGTCATACGGCGTCGCCAACTCTCACCCTGTTGGAAGGGATTTTGGGGATCAGATCGACTTATTCAGAGGCTCCGCCGGGACTTGAACCCGGGATCGGTGGCATGTGACACGAGCACCTTGTTGAGCACCATGACGTCATCAGTGCACTAGACTTTGACTCTCCCCTGGAAAGTTCGATGAGTTTGTAAGTGTTTTGCTGGCACATAAAACACAATATACATGTACCGAGTAACATGTTTACATATTTTTGTCAGGAGAATATGAGTACCTATAAACTTGTAGAGTGCTGATTATTTCAACCTTTCCATTCATCATAGAAAAAGGCAGAGGAAGGATCCCCTTAGAAATATTTTTCTCGAAAATCATCAGTATAGTTCAATTGAAAATAAGTAAAGGCAAAAATGTCAGGCATGGAATCGTGCAGTGCGCTGGAATGAGATAAATCTAGCACACCTCTCTCCCCAGCCAAGCACCAAGAATTGGACGTCCTTTAAACAGGCAGCCTTGGCTCAGCATCACAATATATATTCGTATCACCAAACAGAGTCAGTCACAGCAAAACAATGCAATCAGTGGCAAGAATGAATCAGTACGTTAAATCCCAACCACAACGAAACATCAGAGTGACACAAACAGTCCAACGGTTTTCAAATGACACTGCTGAATCTTCTGCCTTTCCATTTATTATGGTCTCAACCTACGCCATTTTTACTCCATGGTGGTAAGCTAGAAAAACCACCTGGGAATCCGTAAGCATCAGTTAGCCTGAGAAAACTGTAGCCAGAGTTCGAAGTCTGGGTCCTGTAGCCGCTAACTGGGACCTAACTGCTGTAGTCGCCAGTCGAGGCCTGGGTGGCTGGGCCTCCATTTGAAGCCTGGCTGCTATGTCCACCATTAGCAGACTGACTGTTATAGCCGCCATTGGAAGCCTGTTTGTTGTAGCCGCCATTGGAAGCCTGTCTGTTGTATCCGCCATTGGAAGTCTGGCTCTTGTAGCCGCCATTGGAAGCCTGGCTTTTGTAGCCACCATTGGAAGCATGGCTGTTATAGTCACTTTTGGAAGCCTGATTGCCGTAGCCGTCATTGGAAGCCTGACTGTTATAGCCTCCATTGGAAGCCTGGCTCTTATAGTCACCATTGGAAGCCTGACTGTTGTAGCCGTAATTAGAAGTCTGGCTGTTATAGTCACCATTGGAAGCCTGGTTGCTGTAGCCGTCATTAGAAGCCTGACTATTATAGTCGCCATTGAAAGCCTGGCTCTTATAGTCACCATTGGAAGCCTGACTGTTGAAGCCGTAATTGGAAGTCTGGCTGTTATAGTCACCATTGGAAGCCTGGTTGCTGTAGCCGTCATTAGAAGCCTGACTATTATAGTCGCCATTGAAAGCCTGGTTGTTGTAACTGCCACTGGAAGCCTGGCTCCCGTAGCCAGAGCTGGAGGACTGCCCACCGTTACCACCGTTTCCCTGGCCATACTGTCCTCCGTTCTGGTCGAGGAACTGAGCCTCGCCCTCGTATTCAACTTTTGTCACGAAGCCTGAGTCGCCCTCCACGTAGTACGTGACGGTCTGCGTGCGCGAGTCGGGCAGCAGCACGCGGTACTGTCCCTCCACCCGCGTGCCGTCCGACTCCTCCTGCTGTGCGTAGTCGTTGCCCTGGTCGTCCTTCACCTCATACTGGAACTGGTACGGATGAGGCAGGAAGCTCTCCTCAGCGGCACTGTAACCGTTCTGGGAAGCTCCATTGCTGCGTTCATCGCGCCCTCCGTTCTGAGGAGCTCTGTTCCTCTGCCCAGCCTGTCTTCCGTTCTGGGGAGCTCCGTTGCTCTGTCTAGCCTGACCCCTGTTCTGGGGAGCTCCGTAGTTCTGCCCAGCCTGTCCTCCGTTCTGGGGAGCTCCGTAGCTCTGCCCAGCCTGTCCTCCGTTCTGGGGAGCTCCGTAGCTTTGTCCATTGCGTCCTCCGTTCTGGGAAGCTCCGTTGCTCTGTCCAGCCTGACCCCCGTTCTGGGGAGCTCCGTAGTTCTGCCCAGCCTGTCCTCCGTTCTGGGGAGCTCCGTAGCTCTGTCCACCGCTTACTCCATTCTGGCGAGCTCTGTTGCTCTGTCCAACCTGAGCTCCGTTTTGGGGAGCTCCATTGCTCTGTCCACCGCGTCCTCCGTTCTGGGGAGCTCTGTACCTTTGTCCATCGCTTTCTCCGTTCTGGGGAGCTCTGTAGCTCTGTCCTCGACGTCCTCCGTTTTTGGGAATCCTGTTGCTCTGTTCTCCGCGTCCTCCATTCTGGGAAGCCCCGTAGCTCTGTCCACCACGTCCTCCGTTTTTGGGATCTTCGTTGCTCTGTTCTCCGCGTCCTCCATTCTGGGCAGCTCTATGATTCTGCTTGGCCCGACCTCCATTCTGCGAAGCCTCATATTTCTGTTTAGTCCGAGCTCCGTTCTGGGGAGCTCCATTATTATGCCGAGCTTGACTTCTGTTCTTGGGAACGACGTAGCTATGTCTTACCCGACCTCCGTTCCGGAGAGCTCCATTCCTTTGCTTAGCCTCACCTCCTTTCCGGGGAGCTTCATATCCCTGACCTACACGATCTCCTTTTTGAGAAGCTCCAAAGGTTTTTTCTACCAGACTTCTGCCCTGGGGAGCTTCATAGTCCTGTTCGGCGTTACCTTTGTTCTGGGGAGCTCTGAAGTTCTGTCCGGCTCTACCTGCATTCTGGGGAGTTTCATTGTTCTGTCTGGCACGACCTGCGTTTTGGGGAGCTCTGTAGCTCATTTTACTCTGATTTCTGCCGTGCCTCCTAGCCTGGCTCTTGTTTTGATGGGTTCCATACTTCCTTCCGGTCTTATCCCCATTCTGGAGAGCTCCGTTACTCTTTGCAACCCGATCACCACTTTGGAGAGCCTCGTGACTTTGGTCAGGCCGAACGTCCCTCTGATTAGTCCCATAGTTATTTACAACAGCATCTCTATCATTAGGATCAACTACACCGACGCCAATCGGATCATCTTCATTGCCATCTTTGAAAACCTGGCTTGGCTGGCCTCTTTTCTGAGAAGTTACGTTGTTACTCCTGCGCTGACTTCCATATTGAGAAGCCCCATAGCTTTTTTCACCCCGGTCGCCGTTTCCGGGATCTCGGTAGTTCTGTCCAGCCAGACCACTCTTTGGGGGATTTCTGTCACTCTGGCCAATGTGACCTGCCTTCGGGGCAGCTCGATGACCCAGTCCAGCCAAAGCTCCATTCTGGGCAGCTGCCTGGTCCTGGCCGCCAGGCTGCGGCGAGGCGTGCTTATCATCAATGTTTTGGAATAATCCGTAACTTTCTTTGGCCTGATTTATGTCCTGGTCCGTTCCGTTTTCCGTACCCTTATTTCTGAGAGCTTTACTGGCCAGTTCAATTTCACCTTTGTAGGTTGGAGCCATGTAGCTCTTGACGCCATATGGAGTACGTTGGTGCCTTTTTTCATCGTCCGATATAATTGCTTCGCCCGCTCCTCCACTCAACATAGCTCGAAACTTCTCTTCACCATTAGGTGACACCTTTGGAGTACCATAACTTTCCGGAACCACTGGCGTGCTTCCACCACCTTGTCCTTCGCTCAGTGGAGTGCCGTAGCTCTGCCCGATATTTTGGGTAGCTGCAGAGCTGTGTTGTCCAACCTGATGAGCTGCTTGATTCTGTTCGCCCTTCTGAGTTTCCCCGTAATTTTTCTCACTCACTTCTGCGTTGTGAAGAGTGACAGAGCTTTGTACAGACTGAGGCCGCTTCTGCACGGCACGGAAGCTTTGTCCAACAGAACCGTCGTTTGGGGAAACTCTCAAATTGTTCTCAGTTGTGCTTGCGTTCTGGCGAGCACTGTAACTCCTCTCACCTTTATGAACGTCATTGCGAACATGTCCACCATTCTGGAGAGTTTGGTACTCTTTTCCACTACTTGCGGTCACTGAATCATTTTGTCTGACCTCATCCTGATCACTGTGAAGTCCATTGCTCCCTCCTTCGACCTGTGCAGCTGCGTAGCTCATCTCCACGTCCTGAGGACGTCGATGGCTATTTTCTCTGCTTGGGTTCTGAGCGTCTCCATGCTTGTCTCCACTTCCTCGAGGACCTCCATGCTTCTGAGCTGCTAGAGCATTGCCTAGAACATCGTAGTAGCTGTGATCAGTTCCTGAGACGTCCATCTGCATGGCGGCGAGCTGTTCCTGGTAGCTGGAGCGTTCATTGTCAGCTGTCACGGCTGCTGCTGTCAGCAGCAGAGAGACCACCAGCACCTGCCGGCACAGCCACCAGCAATGATAACTGCAGGGTGGTACGCTTTGATGTCAGATCACACACGTTTGAGTCATTGAGTCGGACGAAATGAATACGCATCTGCTCTCAAAACAGCTCTCCCACCCAGTTTTGGTTCCGGTTGATTGCTTGCATATTAGGAACAGGGGAGAAAAAATTTAAGACTTACTTCATGATGGGAATTCAAAGTTGGCACGGGGTTGGTCAATGCCTTTCCGATCCACTTCCGAAATAAAAGACTAGGTCACTTTTCTTTGAATTTTTTTAAGAGCTGAAATGTTGCACTTGGCATCCTGGGTAAAACAACTTGTACTCATGATATTCAAAAAAGTAAAACATAGCCCAGTAAGTTCCACATTTCCATTACTGACTATGACCTGCTGCATTTCATTAGTCGCGAGTTGAAATTTCTATTAATAGCGGCCTATGACGGGGAACAAAACTATATTGTTCTCCATTTGCATTTTACACCTTCCCTGATATAAGCTTCAAACCATCACACACATCAAGACTCGAGACATCTTCACGATCCAAGGCAGTCCTGGGTGGATTAACACTGGCATGACAATGAAAACCATATGGACCATATGGGAGATTCAAAATCCAGGAGACATCCTGACCCCCCACTCCCCCCCATCTCCATCCATGATACCTATCATCTTTAAGCCAGATTGGACAAAATTCGGGCATATGAGTGGCTGATGGTTAAAAATATCCTTAACCAACCCAGAATAATATAGGCTTACCTTCATATCTCGTTCCGACGCAGTAGATGCAGTAGTTTCAGATGAGATCGGACGAGTGTGCTGAAATAACTGATGTTGCGGCGAGCACAGGAGTTCCTTTATACCGAATACACAACAGCTTGACGACGTCAACAATACCGTTGTGCAAGAACCGCGCTGCTGATTACGAGAGAGGGCACGCAGTTGCGCAGCCGAACAGAGTGAGATGTATCAAGCAAGAGCGCAGTAAACGGGTGGGGGCTGCCACCACTGGCGATTCCAGGGGCGGGGGCAGAAAAGGCTTTTTCCCTCAACCCTTCCCCCGACGATTGCCAAATTAAAAAAAAATGTTTCTCGCGATTTTGAGCCCCGTTGCCTCCCCCTTCCCTCTGAAACAACTCGCCTGGATCCGGCACTGACTGCTCCCCAACTTCAGAAGTGGAGGGCCTCATTTTGTTCCCCCTCTTACTTTGCGACTTAACTGGTGGAATTTGTTCCTTAAACGTCATGTATTTCACGATTTTGGTTATGCACTGCCTGCTCACACAGTCTCGCTAGGATTTGGTCTAATGCATGTTCCCGTTTCTAATGTTCCTTGATTCTGCGCAAATAGTTGCATACTCGTCTTATCAGGCCTGTCCTGAGAGCTGTAATGCCCCTCCAAAAGGTTTTTGGTCACCCAGCACGAACATAGCTTCAAGCCCCTGGTATCACAATTTCTTTACACATTCTAAATATTTACTGTTAAGAACAACTTGGGATTTCTACCATCATGGTTGCTAACTCCATGGGCGAGTGGTCACTCGTTTCGGAAGACAGGATTATGACTCTGTCAAGAGTTACAAATTTCCTTACATCAGAGGTATCTTTAACATTCACCTCGCACATCCGGACCGTTTCTCCGTGATGCTACAATAACTCCAGTGTACTTCCAATAGGCATGCATTTTTCATTCATTTAAAAGATTCTTAGAATAATTACATCAACAAAAATAAGATCTGAATAGACCTGAAATTTAATGTATATAATTAAATTAAATATATATATATATATATATATATATATATATATATATATATATATATATATATATATATATATATATATATATATATATATATATATATAAATTAAATGTATTTAATGAACATGAGTGGTGCATTGGAATGTTGAGCAAAAATAGGCGTTTAGCTTTCCGTTTTCTAGTTAATCAGCATGTCATAGAGGAGATGCCAAAAAATATATAGCATCCCCGCCTGCAGGGTAGTATATATTGGTCTACAGGAGCCAGGCACATGTGCACGCGGGGGTGCAGTATAATTGTATGCGGGGAGGGGGCGGGGATATAGTGTATATGGGGACGCTAGGTGCCGGATCTGTATGGGTTACATGGTCAGTAAATATTTGTGCTTCCACGAAAATTTCCCTTTCTTGCCATGTATCATTTTATGTAATCATTTCCCTACAGGAGCCGCGGTGACTACTAAAATACTCAATAATATGAATGTTGGATATAAAATTGAGCCTGAATAATGCTTCAAACTGGAAGTAAATTCCCAAATTCGTGTTATGCAATGGTGCAAGCCTATGGGCTGGCTAGAAATTTAGGGCCAAAGCGAAGGCAGCATAGTTTAAGCGTTTTCAAATGACGTTTAGGAAAAGTTTCTAGCTACATCACATATTGAGATAAGCGAAGCTTCCTAAGCACTTCTTGTTTCTGCAATTTTAATATCTTATGAGCTACACGGAGCCGCAATACTGATGTGACGAAGAATGGCTGCAGTAAATTGTATTGCATTTCCTACTAGGTCTGCATCACTTTCTACGCATCTTCGCGGTTCTCTTGTTTCTTTAGTTAAGTGGGGATCGTATTCAACACTTCCCCCATTATGGTAAGATTCATACCCACCACTCCGACAAGGAATAGAAAAGAGAGTATCTACCAAAGGAGTAATATGTTGGGCAGCTTCTGCTGTGGTGGTTGAATTACAACCTTATCTCAACTGCCATGGTAAGATTTGCCCGGCAAAACGAGTCGCACTTCACAGAAGTTCTTGCACCTTGGATCTTGGGTAGGCGGGATGAGTGGTAGTTGCAGTTTCAGATCCAAGTTAGTTTGAATGTTGCGGTGGGGTGAACTAAGTTAGTCGGGGAAAGACCTGCCCTAAAAATAAAAATAGAGGAGAGCACGAGTGTGGATATTGGGGAGAGGGGTGCTGGTGGCGGTGCACATGTCAGCTGACTCTGCTGCCCGGCTAACTATCGGGATGGCGTGACTCACCCCCCTCTGCACGTGAGCTGGTATTGGTTAAGTCGCATCCACCGCAATGGGCAAGAGGAGCATGCTCCGCGTGACGGGCATCCCGAATATCTACTACCACGGAGTAAAGCTGCCCCAGATGGAGATCCAGGTCATAGCGATTCACGGCGTGAGAGGCCTGTTGGTATCGCTGGACCTGATCGATAGCCGAACCCAACCACAGTGTGTGTCACAAATGGCCTGCACTTTTGCTGTGTCCCGAAATTATATACATCACAACGCAGCTGGTGCGTCTTCCGCGGATTGTTTTTACGCGGGACGAACTTCAATCTGGCACTGACCGCGAGGGAGGCGATTCCAAAACTTGAAAACCGTCTGGAGAGCTGTTCCGAAGCGTCAGTCCACTGACAACCAGCCTGCGAAAATTTTCATAAGTTTAGGCTGCTAAACGGCAGACAATAAAAACACTTCACGACTATTAAACTTTGGATCCACGCCGGTCCATATTATTCTTCTTTTTTAAATAAATTTTGTGCAACTTGTTCCCAGTACGGCTGCTGGAGTCGGAGTCTCACTAAAGTCCTCAAGGGACTTGCCACGGAGACCCCAACCACACCACCCGAACGGGTAACTCCCACAATGATGGGATAATTTAGAAGCCAAAGTTTAACGTCCCACAAAGCACAGGGACGGCCGCCCCGCTCAGGTCACCCTCTCACCAGTCGGTTGCCATATATCTCCCGACAAATCCGATCAACCGGATTTATCGGGAGATAAATCCGGTTGACCGGTCCAGCCTTCCACGATCTTCCATTCAAATCCCATCTACATGCAAAATATACGGCTAGGTTGACACAAGTCTGAGACAGAACCCCTGTCCAAAGCCAGAGCCACCAGAAATCTCCGGCCAATCACAATCCAATGGATGGATCCGACCGGTTCGACACATCCAAACTGGCTCGACACATCCATTCAGATATCCAATCCATGGATCAGACCGGCTCGAATAGTCATGCAGGTATTTAATCCAAGACATGCTCTAGAGAAGGGTTAAAATATCAAATCACCTGGGAGCCGAAATTTCGAGAGGGGGACAGCCGCCTGGTTCACCTGTTGGGGGGACGCGTCCCCTGAATGACTTCAATCGCTCATACTGCACAGCATGCACGTTACACTTTGATTGGATCAAAGCCTTTCGATGCTGCACTTGTTCGTTTTCACTGGACTGTGGTATTACAGAAAACTTTCACAAAATACGTTAATAATATAATGTTACAAGTTACAGTATTTCAATGAAATTCCTGCGCCCCAATAGTGACCATTATATAAGACAGCCGGGGGCAGTTTACAGCAGACATAGTGATCGTGTTTGTCAAATCTCATTAGCACCTGTCCCAACACCGGTTAGCCGATCAAATACAATTTACATACGTCACAGTCACCCTCCCACACACACTCCGTTTGCAGAAGCGTCTGTTCAGCCTACCACTTTTTTGGAACAAATATCCTCTAGTCATCGCCCTATAAAGCGTGTTTTACGGCTCAGCTCGACTTAGGGTCTGCGTCAGAGGACAGAATTTCCCACGTACCTGTGGTGGGAACGGCCAGCGCTGCTGTTCACAGACGAAGTGACGGCTGATGAGCTAGCCGGCTACTTCTAGAGCCTATTGACGGTTTTTGCTTCCCATTCCCAATTAAGTCATCTGACACAAATTCCAACAGCTGCTCTCATTCAAGCTTGTGCATCACATTCGATCCAAATACAAAATCCTTGCATCCTTTTATCCAAAACCACATTCCATGTTCCACCAAAAAATTCAAAATTACAAAATTCCATCCATCACTCCATGTCTTTCAGGTATCGACTCACGTCACTACGGAACACGTACATTCTATTGTACAAAAACTGAAATAAATTTCCGTCCATATCAGCAAAGATGAACCAAAAATTTGTCACCTTCTATAATGAGTGCTATTCACCTCATCCAACATAAGCACCCACTTTTTGATCCATAAATCTATTCAGAGGGCGGGGCTTTGGCAATACCTTCATCCCGTGACAAAATAACGTCATTGCATCGCAAAAACATCAATTAAACTGATATTTCTGTAGATATGGCTTAGAATAAATTTCCATTCTCCAAATCGTAGTACCTTAGGTCCCTCCTCAGTGTCATGTTGCAAGTTTGGACCTGCAACTTCCGAGAGGTCATCTGGGGCTACTACTGCAGGTTTTCAGGTGTGGGTCAATAAATTTGCTTATGATATAGAGCTTTCATTTTGATACTAATACGTTTGCAATATCATTGCGAGTCGACTGAGATGCATATTGGCTGTTGGTCAGCTAGTGACCATGACCTGACCTTAGGTCAGGTCATCTTTTTACCTAGTATGGCCATATCATGCATATTTCGTTTTACCGTATAGCAGAGAGTGAATGGCGCCTGAAATCATCCGTAACTCACCTCTGTCGGACACTAGAGCCCAGAAACCCTCTCCTAACCTGTCACCTTCTTTGACCTGTCATGACCTCAATATAGACCCGAGTAAAAAAAACTGATCAGTGTAGTTTCGGTATTATTTCTTGTAAGCTATCCACTGGCGTCCACGTTTTTTCGCTATCCTGCATAGGATCCGAGATCGACGGGGGTGTTTGTACCCCTTACCAGGGCGAAGGTGGCTGGGAGGCCGACTGGGGCGGGTGTTAACCCATTTACGGCCAGGGCATCATTTATGATACCCACAAACTTATACATTTACGAACTGGCAAAACTGTTTCTTGTGTGGCGGCACATGGTGGTGGCTGCGTGCATGACTCACTGATGCATCCGCGCTCCGATTATCGTTAACATTTCCCCGTTTGCTGTTCATTTTCCCATCGTATGCCAGATTTTTCATCCTCAGGCGGAATATAAATATATTTGTGTGGTGACGAAGTCGGGAAACAGTCATGGCCTGGTACGTGACGAGTGGCCTGGTAAGACAGTGCAGATTTTTCCGTCAGAGGAGGGATATATGCTTGCCTTACAGTCGTTCAATCTCGATTTCATCAATCAATGGGAGAGGTGGATACGTTTTCTTTCTGGGTATCATATGTGATACCCTGGCAACGAGAGGGCTATGCCATGCCCAGCTATACATTTTTGCTACTGGGCAACCCGCAGCACAACGCGAAAGCTCTACAAGGCCCTGGACAACGTCAAGGAGGGCGAGGAGCTGAGCGACAGCATCGATCTGATACCACCGTACCAGTGGCGGATCCAGGACCTCTTTTCGGAGGGAGGGAGGGCTGAGGGCTCGAGCCCCATCCACAATTGCCTCGGATCATCCCCCGCCTATTCATTAGCTATAGGCACTCAAATATTTCGGGGATATTGAGCCCCCTAGCCCCTCACCCTCTTATATCCGCCACTGCACTGGACCCAGGAGAAGAAAGTGACGGATACTCCAGGGACGAGGATGACGCAGAAGCTGATCTCAACCGACTACCGCGCAGAATCCTCACCGCAGAGGCTGAGGTTGGAGCCGAGGTGAGAGGCGGTTGGAGAAGGTTGGAGGCTGAGGTTGGAAGGCGAAGTCGAAATGAACTGCCATCAAAGGCTGGCGATGATGCGCCAGATCTCCATCAAGGGCAGAAGAACCCGAAAGAAGATGGTACAGAAATGGAAGAAAAAGAAGGCTCCACCAGTCAGAGGATACTCCCGGAAAGGAATACGCGTAAATACTCTTCATTTCAGCCCACACGAGCTCTTCAAGCTTTTTTCGACCAAGGAGTGGTGGACATGATTGTCAACGCGATCAACTCCTATGCGCAAAAGGTGAGCAATGCGAGGTCGCGGACCCCTGTGGCGTTACAAGTGCGTGAAGTGCGACGTGGCGCTCTGCTTGGAGATTGCTTCGCGCTGTTCCACACTCCCTGAGAAGCCCAAAACTGCGGCCGCTGATATCCAATGAACTAAACGACGAATTCAAATAGCTCAGAGGCGACACTTCGGGTGTCCTGATGTGTACTCAATGGCTGTGACCCGGTCGGTAGTGGAGGGACCCGCTGGGATATATACAAGGAACTCCATGCTTTTTTTTAAAGTATGTGCATGCTTTTTTTAAAGTATGTGCATGTTCATACATAGCTCTTTCATAAAACCTCCGGTCCATTCTCATGACTTTCCCGAATAGAGACTGCGCTTCGAGAGATGAACCGAGGACATGAGCCTCGAAACTATGACAGTCAGCATCAAGGACTACGAGTCACCGTGGAGATGAAGGTTACGATCAAGTGACCAGAGTGTGAGTATGATGATTGATAAGACCAATTGAACGAAAGAAGTAATCTAAGGATAAATCATGACCCAAATGCATTGCCCCCAGGTAGCCAGGGAATGCGTTAAGTGATGAGGGACAGTTCAAAAAGTTATGGGAAGATTTGAACGAACATGAAGTATATTGCCCTGATTTTTTACAAAGCGTACCCCTCTCGTGGCCAGGGTATCATATATGATACCCAGCTTCCTGGTGCCCCTGTGACATAAATAACCAAACGGATCGGTTTGTATGGTCAAGTCGGCTTTAGGGAGCATTCTCTATCGATTTCACGAAAATCTAAATCGAAAAAGTTAGGGTCGAAAACGGGTCGATGCACTGGCCGCTTTGCGTCCAGCCCACTTTGCTCGAAATTTACTCTGCACAATCACAACACAACTCTGTGCCGTGCCCAAAGCGGTCACATTTTTGCTTATTGACCACTTTAACGATGCCTGACGTTTGTCTACTCCACTATTTGAACCACTTTAAAAACGAAAAAGTACACTGCTTAAACGTCCATAAAAGCCTAATCGGAATTGTCAAAGTCAAGTATTTGCAATCTCCACTGATCTATCGTGTATAAATATGGGTTCTAGTTGTTGCGCTTACAAACGTACAAACACTGTCGCGGTTTATGAAAGAGTGTATTCTGACAGTGGACGGCCCTATGTAAAGTTTTGTGCCATAGACCTCCATATGAAGCAGGCTGGACCTACAAATTCATTCAGTGAGTATTGTTCACGGATATGTAAAAATGTACCAGGCATCGACTCTTTCAATTCGAAAGACATTCATTTTCACTTCCGTGAACTGTGGGTGAATATATAAACATTGTTTAGATATTTTGGCGCCCCCGACCCGGGTCATTTTTTCTGTTTGTTCACACACCCACAGTTACAATTAGTAGGTAAACGGCAGATATAATCATTTAGCGGCGCCTTTGAGGGACAGTCGTGTCCGCACGCTCCCTGTCACACGGCCCACCGTACCAGACGGCGGAGCTGTTCCGATTTCTCGGGCCCCGCGGAACAGAGCACTGCTCCGGTGACACGTGGCGAGGATGTGCCCTCGGGGTATTGCATTGGCAGACCGATTGATCTATGAGGCTGGTCTAGACCCTCTCTTGGAAATCCGGGAGCTTTTGGTGATAGTTTTTTATTCAGAGAATACCCAAGGTAAACGACGGAAAAAGTAACGAAGGTGTTTTTGACGTCTAGTCGCTGATTTGGAAAATTATGACTCACATGTTACATTGTCCTGCATCATTTATTTTTGAAAATTTTCTTCAACAACCTGGCACTAAAAGCTCTTCGTTTTTCTGGAGAGGGTCTAGGTCAGCCCCTATTTAAAGGCCAATCAGTCATGTCCTTTCAATGGCAAGAGCGCTGGATGGTCAAAGAAACTCCCGTGTCAAGGCAAACACTACTCATTTTACTGCCAGCTCCTGCGTAGGAGGGGTCGTAGAAAACGCTGCCAGACTTCAGCTTTAATCCAGAGACCTCCCGCTTACAACATTCACGCCCTAACCAACTGCACCACCACCACGGTGATCAATTGAGCTTTGAAAGTAGGACACTTCTTGCAAGCACTCACCATCAAGAAACGCTAGAAACTTTGCTTAAAATGTGGATTTATTTTCATAAGAATTGACATAAATACATAGGTTCACAACAAATGACAACACAGCTCAACTGATTCCAAAGATGCCAGGGTACGAAATGGAAAGTTTACTCTCCATGCACTTGACTTATCTTCGGCCGACATCTCCAAATACTCCAAGAACAGAGACTAAGCATCAAACAGTAACATGACGAATCCATCCACACATACCACTTAAACATCATTTACCTTGAAAAATAATCACACAATCATAATCCTTTCATATCGACCCTGTATACAAAGAGATTCTTGGACACAGTACCGCTAGCCCGTCACAAGTTCTTCCATGCCAAATCCTTCAGTAGGAGTTTCCAAAGCCGGTGTCGGCGCCGGCTCCGGCCGAAGCGCGGCCGACCAAGCTCTCCTCCGGGAGAGGCACGGGGCTGAAGCCGGCGCCGGCGCTGGCGCTGGAGAACTGGTTGCCAGTGCTGCCACCTACCGCGCTGGACACGGCGAGCGGCAGCGGAGCCTCCACCGACGTGCTACCGCGCAGGCCGGCCAGCGGCTTGCTGTAGTCGGCGTTAGAGGGCAGGCCGGAAATGGACGTGTCGTAACTGTGTGAGCCAGCGCTACTTTTGGAAGATTTGGGAGCTGGGACTCTGGGAGAGGAAATCAAGGGCTGGTTGGTATAACCTACACTAGGGGATTTTCTGTTATATCCGCCATTCGAAGCCTGGCTGCTGCCACTACCCTTCAAATACTCACTGTTGAAGCCCCCATTCGAGCTGCTGTATCCCACTTTCGAAGCCCGGATGCTGTCACCACCATTGGAAGGCTGGCCACTGTAGCCGCCATTGGAAGCCTGATTATTGTAGTCACCATTGGGAGCCTGACTGTTATAGTCGCCATTGGAAGCCTGGCTGTTGTATCCGCCATTGGAAGTCTGGCTACCGTAGCCAGAGTTAGACGACTGCCCACCGTTACCACCGTTGCCCTGGCCATACCGTCCTCCGTTCTGATCGGGGAATTGAGCCTCGCCCTCGTACTCAACGTTGGCCACGAAGCCCGAGTCGCCCTCCACGTAGTACGTGACGGTCTGCGTGCGCGAGTCGGGCAGCAGCACGCGGTACTGTCCCTCCACCCGCGTGCCGTCCGACTCCTCCCGCTGTCCGTAGTCGTTTCCCTGGTCGTCCTTCACCTCATACTGGAATTGGTACGGCTGAGGCGGGAAGCCCTCCTCGGCGGCACCGTAACCGCTCTGGGAAGCTCCATTGCTTTGTCCACCGCGTCCTCCGTTCTGGGGAGTTCCGTAGCTCTGTCCATCGCGTCCTCCGTTTTGGGGAGCTCCATAGCTCTGTCCGTTCTGACCTCCGTTCTTGGGAGCCCCGTAGCTCTGTCCACCGCTTCCTCCGTTCTGGGGAGATCCATAGCTATGTCCTCCGTTCTGACCTCCGTTCTGCGAAGTCCCGTAGCTCTGTCCACTACTTCCTCCGTTCTGGGAAGTCCCGTAGCTCTGTCCAGCCTGCTTTCCGTTCTGGGGAGCCCCGTATCTCTGTCCACCGCCAACTCCATTTTGGGAAGCTCCGTAGCTCTTTTCAGCCTGAACTCCGTTCTGCGAAGCTCCGTTACTCGGTCCAGCTTGACCTCCTTTCTTGGGAGCTCCGTAGCTCTGTCCGGCCTGACCTCCGTTCTGGGCAGCTCCGTAGCTCTCTCCGGCCTGACCTCCGTTCTGGGGAGCTCCGTAACTCTGTCCGCTCTGTCCTCCGTTCTGGGGAGCTCCGTAGCTCTTTCCAGACTGACCTCCGTTCTGTGAAGCTCCGTAGCCCTGCCCTGTCTGTCCTCCGTTCTGGGAAGCTTCGTAGCTCTGTCCAGCCCGACCCCCGTTCTGAATGGCTCCGTTAGTCGGTTTAGCCCAACCTCCGTTCTGGGGAGCTCCGTAGCTCTGTCCGGCCTGATTTCCGTTCTGGGGAGCTCCGTAGCTCTGTCCGGCCTGACCTCCGTTCTGCGAAGCACCGTAGCCCTGCCCAGCCTGTCCTCCGTTCTGGGGAGATCCGTAGCTATGTTCAGCCTGACCTCCGTTCTGGGCAGCTCCGTAGCTCTGTCCAGCACCAACTCCGTTCTGGGGAGCTCCGTAGCTCTGCACAGCCTCACCTGCGTTCTGTGGAGCTCCATAACTCTGGCTACCTTGACCTCTATTCTGAGAAGAGCCGTAGCGTTGACTATCCCGTCCTCCATCCTGAGAAGTTCCGTATTCTTGGTCCGTCTGCCCGGTAGTCTTTCGTGCCTCCTGCGCTTGAATCCCCAGCCCTCCTCTGTAGGGAGTTTCAGGGCCAGAACTGTTCTGAGGTTTATCCTTCCGTGAAGCAGAGTTGGTGTTGCCAGTTGGACCGGAGCCGTATCCGTCTGCTGCCGCAGCAGCCACCGCGAGCAGGAGAGTTATGCCAGATAACTGCCGGGAGGGAGAGTAGATGTAGTGTCAGATAACAACCGCTACAGCTAACCAGCAAATTCCTGCAGATAGCTGTTTGGAAGTGTTTTTAGCTCTGGATTAATTACGGATCAACTCAAACGTTCCTTTTACACAAGAAACTATGGGGGGTAAATATATAAGAAAATAAATTAAACGTACACTGCAGTTGTGCGGATAAGAACAGAGGAGAAATAAGAGGGAAATGTTTCTTTCCCATGCAATACAAATCGGAAGAAAATCGATAGTGTTGACGAGTTAAGCTACTGATTCCGGTCATCTTACAATAATAAAAATGTTTTGTGCATCCACTTCATTTTCCTATTATCATGAAGCAGGTGAATGATATAAACCTATCTATATTCTATCGTGTTGTAGCACGGACGCCAACAGGTAATTTCCAAAAACATCCCAAGTCGACAATAAAGAAGCGCAAGTTTAAGCAGCTCAAACGCATGTTTTTGGGCAGGAGGGCGGACGGCCCAAATTGACACACCGGTACGATTTACATGCATATACCTTCATAGTGAGATGGTGCTGTGCGTGGAGGGAGCCGGGGAGCGGCAGTGGTGCCCGGGGCGGCGCCGACGGCGGTTTTATAGCTGAGCCGTTCCGGACCGTCACGAGACGACGTCCGCTGCCCACCTGACGCCGCCGGCCATCCGCACAAGCGCGCGTCGGCGGCCTCGCAGCCGCGGAATCGCCGCACCTTCGGGCTCACGCGTGATCTCGGGCGAGTGATTGGCACCATGTTGACGCCGCCGGCGGCTCACGCACGCCGACGGTCCTCCGGCGATCGGCCCAGAAAGGCTGCCGTGGGAGCGTAGTCAGCGTCGCTTCCGACGGCTAACCCCGCACATAGAACACAACCACGCTAGACTGCTGCCCGCGGCCCGGGTGTCCAATGGTGCGTATCAGTGACGGATCCAAGGGGGGGGCCAGGGGCCCGGGCCCCCCTTAGCTCCGAAGCGCCCCAGTAAAGCTCAGCTCATATCGGGCGCCGAAGGCGCCCGATATGAGCGGCGCGCCTATACCCATTTCGTGCGCCAAGGTGCTAGATACCACTTATTCCACTTGAATTAACACATAGTCCTTAAAACCATGGCAAAGCGCCCCTGCCCAAACACTAGACGCCTTTACTGGTCTTTTGCGCCCCAGTAAAATGTTGAAGATGAAGTTTAGAAAGCTAACAAAAGCGCCCCGGCAAAGAAAAGGCGTCACTAGATAGCAGGATTGCGCCATGGGGAACTAATGCACCCCTGAGTAGCCTAGGCGCCCCCTGGATGAAGCGCCCCTGGGTAGCCTAGGCGCCCCCTGGTGAAGCGCCCTACGGATATCATATGCGCCCTTGGCTAGGAAAGGCGCCCCTGGGCAGCAAAGGCAAATCTTGGTAACATAGGAGCCCTGAACAGCATAAGCGCCCCTTAGATAGAAATAGGCGCTTTAGGAAAATAAAATGCTCACCTTGGGTAGAAAAAGGCGCCCTTTGATAGCGTAGGCGCCCACTGGAAAAAGCGCCCTACGGATGTCATATGCACCCATGGATAGCAAAGGCGCCCCTGGACAGCAAAGACAACCCTGGATAACACAAGTGCTGTGGACAGCAAAGGCGCCCCTGGGTAGCAAAGGCGACCCTAGGAAGGCACCCCTTCGATAGAAAAGCCGCCTTTGGATAGCCTAGGCGCCCCCTGGATGAAGCGCCCTACGGATATCATATGCGCCCTTGGCTAGGAAAGGCGCCCCTGGGCAGCAAAGGCAAATCTTGGTAACATAGGTGCCCTGGACAGCATAAGCGCCCCTTAGATAGAAATATGCGCCTTAGGAAAATAAAATGCTCACTTTGGGTAGAAAAAGGCGCCCTTTGATAGCCTAGGCACCCACTGGAAAAAGCGCCCTACGGATGTCATATGCACCCTTGGATAGCAAAGGCGCCCCTGGACAGCAAAGACAACCCTGGATAACACAAGTGCTGTGGACAGCAAAGGCGCCCCTGGGTAGCAAAGGCGCCCCTAGGAAGGCAAACCTTCGATAGAAAAGCCGCCTTGGGATAGCCTAGGCGCCCCCTGGATGAAGTGCCCTACGGATACAATATGCGCCCTTGGCTAGGAAAGGCGCCCCTGGGCAGCAAAGGCAAATCTTGGTAACAGAGGTGCCCTGGACAGCATAAGCGGCCCTTAGATAGAAATATGCGCTTTAGGAAAATAAAATGCTCACCTTGGATAGAAAAAGGCGCCCTTTGATAGCCTAGGCGCCCACTGGAAAAAGCGCCCTACGGATGTCATATGCACCCATGGATAGCAAAGGCGCCCCTGGACAGCAAAGACAAACCTGGATAACACAAGTGCTGTGGACAGCAAAGGCGCCCCTGGGTAGCAAAGGCGACCCTAGGAAGGCACCCCTTCGATAGAAAAGCCGCCTTTGGATAGCCTAGGCGCCCCCTGGATGAAGCGCCCTACGGATATCATATGCGCCCTTGGCTAGGAAAGGCGCCCTTGGGCAGCAAAGGCAAATCTTGGTAACATAGGTGCCCTGGACAGCATAAGCGCCCCTTAGATAGAAATATGCGCTTTAGGAAAATAAAATGCTCACCTTGGGTAGAAAAAGGCGCCCTTTGATAGCCTAGGCGCCCACTGGAAAAGGCGCCCTACGGATGTCATATGCACCCTTGGATAGCAAAGGCGCCCCTGGAAAGTAAAGACAACCCTGGATAACACAAGTGCTGTGGACAGCAAAGGCGCCCTGGGTAGCAAAGGCGCCCCTAGGAAGGCAAACCTTCGATAGAAAAGCCGCCTTTGGATAGCCTAGGCGCCCCCTGGATGAAGTGCCCTACGGATACAATATGCGCCCTTGGCTAGGAAAGGCGCCCCTGGGCAGCAAAGGCAAATCTTGGTAACAGAGGTGCCCTGGACAGCATAAGCGGCCCTTAGATAGAAATATGCGCTTTAGGAAAATAAAATGCTCACCTTGGGTAGAAAAAGGCGCCCTTTGATAGCCTAGGCGCCCACTGGAAAAAGCGCCCTACGGATGTCATATGCACCCTTGGATAGCAAAGGCACCCCTGGACAGCAAAGACAACCCTGTATAACGCAAGTGCTGTGGACAGCTAAGGCGTCCCTGGGTAGCACAGGCGCCCCTAGGAAGGCACCCCTTCGATTGAAAAGCCGCTTTTGGATAGCTTAGGCGCCCCCTGGATGAAGCGCCCTACGGATATCATATGCGCCCTTGGCTAGGAAAGGCGCCCCTGGGCAGCAAAGGCAAATCTTGGTAACATAGGTGCCCTGAACAGCATAAGCGCCGCTTAGATAGAAGTAGGCGCTTTAGGAAAATAAAATGCTCACCTTGGGTAGAAAAAGGCGCCCTTTGATAGCCTAGGCGCCCACTGGAAAAAGCGCCCTACGGATGTCATATGCACCCTTGGATAGCAAAGGCTCCCCTGGACAGCAAAGACAACCCTGGATAACACAAGTGCTGTGGACAGCAAAGGCGCCCCTGGGTAGCAAAGGCGCCCCTAGGAAGGCAAACCTTCGATAGAAAAGCCGCCTTTGGATAGCCTAGGCGCCCCCTGGATGAAGTGCCCTACGGATACAATATGCGCCCTTGGCTAGGAAAGGCGTCCCTGGGCAGCAAAGTTAACCCTTCTTGAAATAGATTATCTGGACAGCATAGGCGGCCATGGATAAACTAGGCGCCTGAGGAAGAAAACAAGCGCCTCACCTGAGAGTACAGGCGCCCCCAGGATATCATAGGTGTCCCTTTCCATCTTCAGCTGCCCTACTGTCTATGGTTTGGCACACCTGTCCGACAGTCGCGCGCTCTGTTACAGGGCTGGAGCGCTCAATTTGAGCATGGACTGCCTTTAACCACATTTCATTAACCTATAACTGAAGGCTTAGTGCTCCATCGCTGCAACCGGGTGCCTTTTTCAGTATGTGCGCCTCACTTCCGAGAACGTTGCCCTCACCAACCAGCAGTCCTCCCCGTTCAGCAGATGAGCGCCTCTTTCTGATAATTAGGCACTTTATTTCAGTGTTCGAGCGCCTTATTTCAGAATTGTTATTCTCAATCTATTTTGGGCTCCTCCTGGATTGCAGAGGCGCCCCCTCAAGTGCAAAGGCGCCCCTGGATAGAAAAGTGCGCCCCATGTTTGCAAAGGCGCTCCAAGATAGCATATGCGCCCCTTAGATGGAAATAGGCAATCCAGGAAAGTAAAATGCTCCCTTTGGGTAGCAAAGGTGCCCCTTAACAGCGAAGGCAGCCCTAGATAACAAAGTTTCTCTGGACAGCATAGGTGCCCTTGGATAAACTGGTGCCCGGAAGAGACAAATAGCGCCTTACCGGAGACAAAAAGCACTCCAGGATAACGTAGGGGCATGTATTTCAATCATGTCTGTGATTGAAAAATACACCTAGAGAGCATATGCGCCCCTGGATAGAAGGACACCCCTGGGCAGTAACGGCGCCCCTGGAAAGCAATAGTGCGCCCCTGTGGAGAAAAAACCCGCCTCCTGAATAACCTAGGCACCGCCCCCGAAATATCAGATGCCCGTGGATAGAACAGACTGCCTTGAATAAAACAGAGGCCCTGGATAGCAAAGGCGCCCTTTGATAGCATAAGCGTTCCTTAGCAACAATATGGGCGCTACATGAGCTCAAGGTTCACGCGCACCTAAGCCCAATAATAGAGCAATCAATCGATGCCAAAGCACTCCTTAAAGCATGGACGCCAAACTTCCTAAGAAGTAAAGGCGCCTCTGGGTAGCAAAGGCGACCCTCGACAGTGGTGTAGGTATTCCTGAATAACAGCAGCGTCCCTTGATAAGAATAGCCCCAGGATGGCACAGGTACCCTGCTGATAGGAAAAGCGCCCCTGAATATCAGAGGCACCCTCTGAATGAGGTGCCCATGGAGAGCATAAGGGTGCCCTATGTATAGCAAATTGCCGCCCCCTGGATAGCCTAAGCGCCCCTCGAATAGGGTAGGCGCCACTGGGTAGTATAGGTTACCTTGAATTAAAATACGCCCCTCATTACCAAGGTGAACCTGGAAAAGAAAAAGGTCCCCTAGGGCACTGGGTATCAAAGGCACCCCCAGAACAGCAAAGATGCCCCTGGATAGCTAGGTCGCGTCCATTGGGGAGCGAAGGCGCCCCTGGGTGGCACAGGTGCCTCATCGAAGCAAAGGCCCCTCCAGAGAGCATAGGTGTCCCTGATGAGCACAGTTACTCCTGGACAGCCCCTAAATGACGTTGCATAACGTTACGACACCTATTATAACGTATGCTATTACATCAAAGTTAAGGTTATTCAGTGTTTAGATCAAGGTCACAGGTCAATTTTAAAGGTGACTGGCCTTGATGATCAAGGCTTGATCAAAAGTCATTGGTAAGCTTGAGCGCAGCGTTAGTTATAGCGTAAATTAGGCATAATATGTTGGGTTGTGCCGTAATAGGTCAATGACCTTGAAGGACCTTGACCCCACAATTTCAGACATTGTTTAGAGCCTTCCCTTTTGGCCTCAGCCCTGTTCTAGAGTATTCGCGCCCCATTCCGGCCCGTTGGGGTGTGCTTGAACACCCCTCGAGGACTCCCAGTGGCAAGAAAAAGCGTCGGCGCGAAGCGACTCAGTACTTGTCACACCTTATCATTGATCACTTCCGCAACTTTCCCTCAAAATTTAAGGTTGTGTCATCTCAGGTCAGGTCGCCAGTGCAGGTCAAGTGACCTCACCTCAAAAAATGTTTGTTGGCGTAAGTAAGAAAAGGGTGAATCTATCGAATTCAAACTTGTACCATATAATGGGCCCAAAAAGTACTAATAAATTTATTCCGGGATTTTTTCCATCGATGACCTAGGGACAGGTACGAATCATGACCTCTCCATTGAAAATGCATGGGATAAAACGGAAATTTGCCGAACAATTGCTCTATGTCTGCAGACGCCGCTTGAAATACCTTCGGATTCCCCAAATCATAGTACCCTAGGCCTCTTTATCGGTTCATGTTGCAAGTTTAGACATGTTACCTCTGAGAGTTCATCTGGGGCTTCCTAAGCAGGTTTTAAGACTTGGGTCAATGGCTTTGCAGGAAATATTGATAAAACCCGTATTTTGATACCATTTTTATTGTTATTGTGAGTTGATTGATATGCATATTGACTATGCTAGGCTAGATGGTGGCCTTGACCTAACCTTAGGTCAGGTCATTTTTATGTTTTAACCTAGTATAGTCATATTATACATTATTTGATGATTCGCCGTAACGAGAGGAAGCGAATTGTGCCTAAAATGATTCTAGCTCAACTCTGGCAGACGCTAGAGTATAGAGACAGAGACATGTTGTAAGCTTTGTCTCGGGGAGGGACCCCAGCGCTGATCGCGGGAAAAATCCCCAATGGCCCCCAGGGTCCCTCAGGGAGTCAGGAAATCTGGCGTGGGTGGAATCCGGTAGGAGGGATTTTGGGTCTCCAAAATCAGCTGAGGGGTCCGTGCCAGTTAAGGGGGCCCAGATAAGGGCCCCCAACGAGCTTATTTGACCTCAGTGCCAACACAGGATTCTCAAGACCAGCGTGGGGTGCCTACCTCTTTAAACGGTTTCTAAATAAGCTAAGGGACTCAAAATTGACCCAGGGGTCCAATTTTCAACTCATGGGGCCCAGACACTCTGAGGGGACCCTGCAGCAGCTCAGAAGGCCCATAAAACTAACAGGGCCAGACTAGCTGGGTGCCTCGACGAACTATTGCCCAGATACGCACAACGGGCCCCAAACAAGCTGAAGGGATCTATATCAGTTAAACGAAAACGGTACCAACCCAGGGGACCCTGACCAGCTTAAGGGACACTAATCCAGCTTGGGGCTCAGAGCTCAGAGCTCCAACTTTTAGCTCAGAGGGCCCAAGATCTGTTGAGAGGGCCCTATATCAATAAAAGGGCCCCGAAAAGCTTAATAGGCTTCAGCGGCGACACATAGGTTTCAAGTTCAGTGTGAGGGCCTGGTTAACTAAAGCGGTCCCAGATTAGCTGAGGGGACTCGATATAAACTCAGAGAAGGCACCAAAAACTCAGGGGCCCAGGCCCGCCGAGGTTCTGCGGCTTATGAGGCTCAGGTTAGCGTCAATCGGCTATTTCAGTATGGAGCAGTTGGCCAGGACAACTGTGATAAGTGGAGGTGGTGGATACGATACCTCAGTTTTCGCCATGACCGAATTATTTATTTTCGCCATGACTGTATTATCAGTTTTCGCCATGACTGTATTATTTGCTCATCGTGCTTCAGTTAGTGTCAGTGGGTGCCTTCAGCATTTTCTACCAAGGTGCCAGTCGTTAGCTGGCCCGAAAATGCTTGATGGTAAACGTGAACATGTCCTCATTAAGAGGAAGCTTTCATGAAAATAAGCATTTACAAATCCTTTTTAAACTCGTTTTACATTGACACTGGCCGCCTTTTGGGTGGTAAATTGGCCAGTGGCGGATCCAAGGGGGGCAAAAAGGCATTCCCCTAAACGGAAAAGCTCGGGCAACACTATGTTTTTGACCCCCAAAGCGATCGACCTCCTTTTTCCCCTACTCCTTTTTAGTTTATAAGCAAGATTTTGGTGTTTCAACTCTCAACTTCAAACAGAACATAAGTTGATAAGATGTTCCCTGGCCTGTCCCCTCGAATCCGGAAATGTAAAAAAACACTAAAGATTATATATTCGGGCACAGCCCTTCATCAGAATCATGGAGTAAATATCAATAATTCTCAGTTATAATATAGCCAGTCATAGTATAGCCAGCCTTGCATAGGGAGAAGTATCTTAAGCCCATAGTTTTTTTTTCACCCCGTGATGTTTTTTTAGCTTTTCGCCTCAAACCCAAAATTCTACCGGCAAGTGATATTGGAAGCGCAGCCTTTTACTGCGTGACGTTTTTTTTTTTTTGCTTTTCGACTTTGGTCTGCCCCTCCCAAACCGACCGGCTAGATCCGCCACTGAAATTGGCGCCCCTCAGGTTCGGCGCCCCCCAGGTTCGGCGCCCTCCGAGCCTGGCCCCCCCCCTTAACGAAATCCTAGATCCGTCACTGGTGCGTATACGGGAAGATTTACAGCTGGTTACAAACCAAATCGTAGACGTTTGACCTGGGTGCTCTGGTAAATAGCTTTGAATCCATGAATTGCGTCAATAAAACCGGTTTTCAAAGCTATATCTTGACAAAGGCCCCATTTCATAAAGGTTGTCGAAATACGACACATCTTACACGACACTCGCCTGCAAAGTAACGCCTGTACACAGAATACGTTTCATAAAAAGAGCGGTGCCATTCACGAGGAAGCGGCGTATAAATGCAGTATGAATTACGCCCAATTCCAGAATCCCCTCTAACAATGGCATACAGCTGCTTTATGAACATTAAAAAGGGCATCTATATTTTTAATGTAATTAGTTGAAAGAAATTATTGGATTTCTTTGCTCTTACTTGATTGATTATTAATTTGTGCATCAACTTCCCAAGATTTTGCCGAAGAAAGCGCGCTAATAGCAGACGTAACAAGTATACGACGCATTTTTTGGCAACATCCCCTTTTTGCTTGCTCTGACTGGTTACCGTGTTGCTGTTCAAATGATCTCTAATGTAACTCAAGTGTGTCTACTAACCATGAGTGAACTGGGAAAGGCTTGTGAACCTAATTATTTCATGAAACTGGGAAAGAAATAGTGAGTCAGCATCCTTGTAGATTACCTGGATGCCAGTATCTACGTACCCAGATCATCATTATCGCCAGATGTCTCGTTGAAGATGTGTGGATTTTGCTGGTTACAGCCACCATAAATTTAATTATTGCCCTTCATAGACCCCATATAAACGTGTCAGTGCCAGCATATCTAGGGTTCTGTACTCCCTAGACTGTAATATAGAAATCACGGCAGAAAAACAAAGTAAAAAAACCAATACCAGCTTTCTAGTGTATTTGCAACCATAGCTATAATCTGTTGTCATACAAAATGATCATAGAACTATATATATATATATGTTACAGGGAAAGTGCGAAATCCGGGATTTCGCGAACTCCCTAGGGATTTCGCGAAATCACTGACCAGCCAGGGAGTTCACGAAATCCCTAGGGAGTTCGCGAAATCACTGGCCGACCAGAGATTTCGCGAACTCCCTAGGGATTTCGCGAACTCACTGAAACTTCAGTGATTTCGCGAACTACCTTAATGTTTTTCAGGGATTTCGCGAAATCCCTAACATGCCAAAATGTCATATAGTTTAAATCCGAAGAACTGATCCTTCAGTGATCTGGTTTTACACTCCCCGTCCATGTTTTCTCTTTCTATGATGTATTTTGCTTGAGTTTATGTCTACCTGATGTTTATTTTTTGAAAATTAATTTTACACCCTCAGCTCTACCTCACACCGGGTCCTTGTGCCCGCTGACGAACTATTCGGGTCACTAGCCTTCCTCGAGGTGCATGGTTTATGCAATATGAACCGTAGGTGTGGAGGGGGGGCTCAAAACAAACTAGAGATGCCACTACTTTTTTCATTGTGATCTGTAATGAATATCTTGATTCCTCAACAAAGCAAACTCCTGATGGGAAGTATTGTGCCGAAAGAAACGGACAAAGAGCTGGTATACTTTCACAAATGTCTATTTTAGCTATTTCTATGTTGGAATGTACTATGGACGTCCACAAATTTTCCAATAACAATATTTTGATTCAGGAGGAAGTGTCGGCCTCGAAAAAGCTCTCGGTGTAAGAAGCGGCACGCCTGTCATCGTTTGAACATTGCCAAGGCTTTCAGAAATTTTATTGTCGATTCCGGCGGGCTAGCAAATGCACTTCAAGCTAAGTGCTCCAGCCACGGTCATGACAATAGGCAATGAGATAGCACATGGCAAATATGCGTAACAATTGTTTTATTCCGTATCTTGTTTATGCCGACAACTATAGTTGTCGGCTTGCTTATGTTCAGCTATAGCTGAAACTGTATAACGCTTCTGGTATGCTGATAAACTGAAAACAGAGATATGGTCTAAGTTAATTTGCAGAATAATTATTTCGTTGTTGCAGCTCTGAAAATTTATCTTAGTATAGCCGAGTAAAGACTGGCCAAAGTTTTGGAATACATTAATGAACTTAATGCAGAAAATAATATAGCATTATTGTATTTTCCTTACCCAGATTGTAATACGAAATGGCCATCAGATAAGTAGCATTTCTCTTTTGTGTAGTAATGAGGGTTGTGATATGATAATGATCTCTCTGCAGATGCTGGATAAGTGAGTTGGAAAGAAACGCTTCAGAATTTAGTCTGTAATGGTACTTACAGTTGGTGCACCTGACCGACTTCGTACCGAGTACGTGCATGGCCGGGGCGGGGGTTGGGTAACCATACCCCTTGAGTTTTTCACAAAAGTCTTGAAAACAGCTACGCACAGCGCTGCTGTACCCAGTACAGTTTTTCCTGAAGCTTTTTACAACTCCTGTCAACATTTTCGGTTCAGGTCACTTCAGGTCAGGACATCTGTGCAGGTTAAGTGACCTCATCTCCAAAAAGAAAGAAAAAAAACATGAGCAAAGAACAGCTTAATTTATCAATCTAAAATTCGTATTGAATAAAGGGCCGATTGAGTACACATAATTTTTTTAGGATTTCTGAAGTCGATGACCTTAGCTCAATTATGAGTCATGATGACACCGTTGGAAAAGTATCGGTAAAATGGTTCAAACATAATAATTTTGTTGGGAACGGAGCTAAATTGTATATTTTGGTATCATTGGGGTTGTCTTGTTTCTGCAGTTCTAATGATATACATTCTGACCCAATTCGATATTGACCTGATCCAAGGCCAGGTCAAATCTTAGCTTTAACCTAGAATAGTCACATTATTAATCATTCGACGTCGCATGCAGAAAAGCTTCAGATAGTGAATCCTTATATATTGTATGTCTTTTACATCAGATGGTAGGACTGAAGAACTGTATTTCAGTTATATCACCATATCCATATTAAGCCATTTTTTGGCTTCCAATGCCGTCAGATTTTACCCGACAAAAGAATGTATAGAACACTTCCTTTAAAGCTTAGGTTGTGCTGCTTAACGTCATTTACTTTTCCGCTAACTAGCGTAGTTATTAGATTTTAGGGGGCGTAACCCACCCCTCGTCATGGTGAAGGTGGCTCAGACCCCTGGCATTGCGCGTCTTAAAAATTGCATCCCGCGAAACTAGTTTCAGACTCATACCAAACGTTTTTGACTGTGATGATTTTAAGCCATCAAAAGGCATAGTCATAAGAGACTTTGCAATTGATCTCGGTGACCGGCACCTCATCGACACCACCAGCTAAAAGACACGTGATGAGTTTTCAAAAATGTGAGCGTCAGGCACATTCTTTTTCGGATGGCGTGGTTTGCTCAAAAGTGAGTGCGTTGCGCCATTGCCGAGCATTTATTCCATTTTTCAGTAGCGCAAATATTTCTGCCATTTTTTGAACTATGTTATACCCAGATTTATTCTAGTTATCAAGCCATTGATTTCGTACCATTTTCTTTATCGTATCCGTAGGTAAAATTCCATAATAATGCAACCTACACAAAATACCGTAACGTTATTCTGTAATGTAGATTTGATATAAAATAACCGTAGCATCACATAATTATGAAACGTGGTGATAGCGTAGATCACTTTTTATTGAATACTTGGGTAGTTATACTGACTCCATGCACTGCATATGTATAATACTAAATATACAGATCTATCATAGGCGGATCCAGGATTGCCGATCGGGGGGGAATCTTCCGGGGAGGGGGGGGGAGGGCGGGGGCGCTATCCGGACCAGGGCAGTGCCTTTTTTACCGAAAAAAACCTATCAGGTGGGCGCAAAATCCTATCGGTGGGCGCCGATTCTTACATCCCTAGGGACGAGGAATGGAAAGCAATATTTCAAAGTGGCGACGTGACCATTTCAGGGGGCGCCAAGGGTCGATCGGGGGGGTCGGGGCACCTGCCCCCCTTTGTCCCCCTATATCCGCATATAACATATATCATAAATATAAAATAACCAAGTACCAAATCACAGTGAAGGCGAAGGGTATTCTGTGGGGGAGTGTGTGGGAAACAAAATTTTAGAAGTGGACCAGGGCGTTTTGGAACCGCCAGGGGCCAGTGTCTTTCTCTCCCGTGATCCACATTTGCAATCAGCAGCAACTGAACTTTTACATTGCAGTACGATATTTATCAGCGAAACTAGATAAATGTATCGCTACGACCTCAACAATAAAATTATGACCTTCCTTATATTTAGCTTAAAACCTTCCTAATATTTAGCTTAAAACCTCCCTTATACGTGATTTTTACGGAAAATGTCCGGTTACTGTTTGAAATAAATCATAAGAACAATAGTCCGCAATGCTAGCTAGTCATCCTTGAGCTGACTAAATGTCAGGGAATTCGCGAACTCCCTGAGTGTTTATCCGGGATTTCGCGAACTCCCTGACTTCTAAGTCCAGGGATTTCGCGAACTCCCTGGTCACCTAGGGATTTCGCGAACTCCCTAGGGATTTCGCGAACTCCCTGGCTGGTCAGTGATTTTGCGAAATCCCTAGGGAGTTCGCGAACTCCCGGATTTCGCACTCTCCCTGTAACATATATATATATATATATATATATATATATATATATATATATATATATATATATATATATATATATCAGCTCAGTTTGATAAGAGTAAAGTTACTCATTGTTTAGAGTTCTCTCATTTCAAACTTATGCAAGGAAAAACTTAAACACCTTTAAGTTTATTTTACCTTCATGACTCTCTTTAGCCTTCACAACAATAATTTCACCTCAGATTCAAAACTTCAGAAGAAGTAATATATTATTCATGTTTTGCATCATTGGCTAAAAAGGTTAAGCTGCTACTTCTTGCGTTGCTTTTCATAAGTGTTTTACACATTCAACGTACATGTTGTCTGCTATATTGTGATATGTTACCAAGCAACCATCATGCAACATATCTGCATATGTTGCATGATTGTGAAGATTCTACGCTGCATCACAGTGCAGCGTGGTTTACACCAGCCTAACTTTGCAAGTAGTTTTATTTTACGCTCACAAGATTGTGGTGTATTGTTCACTTTCTACGCTGCTACGCCATTAGCGCAAGTTACACGTTTTGTGAAATCAGGCCAAAATCTCGCAATTGATGCACATGAAGAGGGAGACAAAATTATACTTACGAAAACTGATAACCACAAACATTTCTCCTGTTCTCAAACGGTGTCTATTCAGGAGATTCTCAAATTTGAGGGTAAGTATGTGTCAGGTAATTAACTATACGTATCAATTAAAACATTTCTTGCTATACAGCATATCAGACCAAGTGGCAACGATATTCACTATGGTCCGAGAAGGAAAATACAATGCGTGTGTACGAATGGGCTACGTATCTCGACGAAAATTCATACGCTTTGAGCATGGAATAGAAATACCCTTTGAGCATCCATGTCACGAGCAGTTCATACATCGTCGCACATTTCCAGGGCCATACGTTCTAAGTCTAATCATTTAGCTCGTCCAGTGAAGGAGCACGGGATTCTCTTTTCGGCGATTGTCAGCCAGCACGGCTCGATTTGGCAGGGCGCTTGCACTGGAGGGGTGCATGTTGTGCACCCTGGGTCAAGTCTCATCATGTAGACGTGATCAGCCATTTAGGTTGAGCTGCTAACCAAATGAGAACAAGAAGAGCTGGGAAGCCAGTGGCCAAGCGGATGAGCAGAAAAACTGGAGCAGATGGGTCCGACAAACAACCTTTAGAGCATTGCCAACCCATACTGAGAGAAAAATTGAGTCCTTTTGGATAAACTGAGTCGGTGCTGAAAGCGAGTCTGGATTCTGGTGTCAAATTCGGTTGGAATCAGGCAGAATCAGGCTCATTTTATTCCCATCGCAGACTCAATGTAATCTCTTGGACTGGATTGAGTCTAGCAGTTAGTGTTTTCTGAAGCTCATAGAATGGTCACCGTAAGCTCGGGAATAAAATGTCTGATGACTGGTTTCAAATGATTCTTCGCTTGGTATAGAAAAACTCCACGGCATTAATGTATTCCATCAGCAAAATCGTCATGGAAGCATTATATTTCAGCTCTCCACGAGACATGGTTTAGAAAAATATGCCCCCCCCCCACTCAACACGACAACTGAGTTCGATGCAAGCCTCAAACGAAACCGCCTCTTTTGAGTCTGCATTTGGCATAAAATTAGTCTAGTAGCAAAACTGATGCTGGTATAATTGTAGTCTGTGTGGCATACTTTTAGTCGTGCCTGGAGTTTCATTGGGTTCACTAGATGTTCCTCGTTAGCCTTCGTGTTTTTTCTTAAATTGAAACTTTCTGTAAAGATGTTACTTATCGTGCTGTTGTGGCCTTGCTATTACAATAACTTTGTTTAATGATAATGAGGATAATCCAATTCGTTTACCGCAGTCTACTTCAGCCTCAAGAAAAAATAACATACTCATAGGGTAGAGTGGGGTAACGCGCCCACATGGGTAAGACGCCTACTAGCATCTGCAGACTGATGTAGGAACTGGAGCCTACATCTGTTATTTTTTTCTGGTTGCGATCTTTCTGGTCTGGTCCTGAGCGTGTTTGGACGCGCCTGGTCTGCTCCAGTAATTTTCAGCAAACATTTGTTGTTTTTTGCCCCTCCGGATATAAAAACAAGCTATCTTAAAGTTGCGATTGTACTGTATGCGATTTAGATGCACTCACGGCAATTTGTGAGGTTGAAACAGCGAGTTTGTGCCACATTTTGACAGCCACTATGCGGCATGGAAACGCCGCAGAATTGAGTAATATTTGTTGCGACGCTGCCGTTGCTACGTGGGTAAGACGCCCATGTGTAGTGCGGGGTAAGACGCCCCAGGCGACTTACCCCAAATTTTGGTAGGCGTTTTACCCCAATGGATGGGTGTGTCCTTAGGATAGGTAGGACATGGAGGTAGGACTGCTATTACTATTACCATCACGACCACTACTGGTCGTAATGGCGAAGTACGTTGGGTTAGAAACAAATCACCGTAACAGAAGACATTGAGTTTCAAATATTAGTTCCTATAGCAAACAGGAAAGTTTTCGCGTTTGCTCTCATTTGGCCATCTTGAGGGATGGTCTTAAATCACTGATGGATCCAAAGGGGGCTAAAGGGGCCGTGGCCCACACCAAAGCCTAAAAAGTATATTTTACCCTCAAGGCCAAATTTTGGCCGTTTTTTCGTAAAAAAATACTGCGTTTTAGAGATTTCTTCTCGATTTACTACCCCCCCCGAAACGTTGGTTTGGACCCTACAAAAGTTGCTCCTGGATCCGCCGATGTATTAAATACCTACCTTCGTCATGGATCTGCTCGAAGCACTGTTTGCATATGGCGATCCCGAACCATCATCGCCGTTAACTACATTTTCCAGATTACACATTTCCATCCTAATCTTACCTTGACATCCTGTTCCAGAATATGGGAAGACGTACCGAAGAAGAACCACTTGCGGGCAGAATGAACCGGAGGCGCTTTAATGTGCTTTGTGCCCCTAAAATATGTTGGGGCTCTATCTAAAATTGCTTTCGCGTTTTCCGTTGATAGGTAAAAATCCTACCTGCTTATTTTTGCTGTGTCGGGCTTTAATGCCTCGAATAACTTACCCACTTTGTCACAACATTATCGTAAAGCGTGATCACAACAATGTTCCCACTTGTTCATATAACGAGATACAGTATGCGCTGGGTGTTATATGACGGCGTTTTACCCGGCTTGGGCGTTTTACCCCGCTATCGGGGCAAAACGCCTTTTACATGGTCTCAAGAAAAAATTTCGCACACTTCGCATAGTTCTAGAGTCCCAAATTTCTATCCGAGTGTAGACAAAAGATCACAGAACTTAACGAAGAAAACATGACGCAATTCCATCCAGACAGGATTGGTACAGACACATTCTCCCATAACGTATGCGTCTTACCCCACTCTACCCTAACTTTGCATTAGGACACAAACATTAAACAACAATCACGTTCACCATTTTTCGGACACACATGAAATGCCTTTAATGAACAGTCCTCTCCCATATCGCCCAGGAGCGGTCCAGGTTTACACTTCAAGCACATGCCGCTGTCGTCAGAGATAGCAGCCCTCGTTTAATTTGGATATATAGATAGGATTGTAGACATGTTTGCTTCAAAGTATCCCGTCATGGCTGAGAAAATCTCATTCTGTGCACGATATTGTACAGAATGAGACTTACCTCTGTCCAGCGATGGACGTGCGTTCAGAGGCTCCTGTGAAAATACTTCCAATCTTTTTTAAGCGCCCCTAATCTGTGCTCAAAGTGAGCTTAAAATGATCTTTAAAACACGTGGGTGACTGTATCCAACAGTAACAGATGCTTCTCACTACTTCATCAACTTTGCATAGCAAGGGCTGTTCTGCGCGGCCAAACTTGGGGCTTCAGTGCATGTTGCCGTCCTCTAGCTGACACACATGGACTCCTAGTTTTGGCCACCAGTCGGTACAATAAATGCCTGAACCTTCGTAGCCCCAGTATGCTTCTTCACTCTCGCTAGCTCTCAGCGGAGTCTGTCGGTCATCAGACTCAGCTTAAGCTTCTCCTCTTGATCCGTTATCACCGCTAGGTCTGTCGATGTGGCTTCTCCCGTAAACCATGCCAAATGCAGCGTGGCTTCTTCAGGCCCCTCAGGTCAAAACCTGAGTTGGATCGATGTACAAGCACGTGCCTACGTAAAGTGAAAAGGGTCAGCTATTCCCCTCAAATTTCGCTCGGATCACGACGCCAAAGTTTTGTGGCCAGCTCTGCGTGCAATGGCAGGAACACTGAAGATGGCGCGAAACGGCGAGTAAGTTTTCTCAATCGCGGGTCGAGCACGCGCACGCAATCTCCGGATACGCTTTGACGTGGGATCAAAATACACTGGGGTTTCGAATGATTCTGCAGCTAAAGCTCCCGTATTCCTGGTTATTTCTGGTGACAGGCTATATTGATTCCCAGTATAAAATGAAACTTTGAAGAGGATATTAATAGCTCTTTGAATTTCGCGGCTAGAATAGGTCGAGCACCTAGGGTAAAATGATGCTTTGTGGTGTAAAAAAGATTCCACTTGTAATACCATATTGGTAACATATTAAGCTTCTTCCCACCATGTTTAGAAGCCGAGAATCATTTTAAGCTGTCAAGGCCTACAAAAACACTTCCTGAGCTGGAATTATGCTGGGAAGAGGATCTACTGAGAGCAAGCATGCTTAAATGTTCCTTTAATAAGGATTCATGGCATCATTTTATGCTCGAGCAGACCGTGATTCCGGATTAGATAGAGCACGTAGGAATAAAAATTTATCTCAGTGCACTTCTGAGCTCTCATACCGCACACAAATCCAGCAGACTTGGAGGGGGTAGTTTGTGTAGTAGTTGAAAATGAGAAAAAGTCACTTCAAAAATGGCTTCTGCTTATTAACTCACGGTTGCTCTCGGAGTTCCAAAATATAGACCACTGGTTGTTTTTCTAGACGCTTAGCTATTTTGTGACGTCACTTATAACGGTTGAGACCACAACGAATATCACGTCATGTCAAGGTCGAATTGCAATGGTATTATTAAAATCAGGCACAGCATAGGCATTGCTCTTGCAGACGGTTAAAAATATAAGTATGACTGAAGCAAGGAAGATAAAAATGCATTCATAATCGTGCCCACCTTTTCATTACAAGTTAAAGATAGGACTCTAGTCACCAGCTGATCTAACCAGCGCGGGAAGTCACCATATGACCTTTTCAATTCATGTACGTTATTCGAAAAAAACTATAATAATGCAATTACAGAAACAAACGATTTCGACGCGCATGACGACAAAATGATTGGCAGGTTACCGATTTTAATTTCCAAGGGTTTTCAAATTATGTTTAAAAATTTGATTCGACTCTTCTGGGGTCCGTCACACGTTGGTTTGGTCTACCTCATTTTCGAAGAGCAACATCGCCTCATATGGGCCTGACCTGACCTTATATAAATTTTCGGTTAAAACTTGTCAAATCGATCGCATGAGAGCCATGCAAACTCATGCGTATCTCATTCAAATCGGCTTTGAACCATTCACAAAAAACGAGGAGGCAGAAGCGACCATCCTCCCCGGGCGATGGTGGATTAACGGAAGTGTCGTAACTAGGAAAGGATGGGGGCAATGGCTGATGAGCCACCTCTACAGTATAAATCATCGGAGGATGTACCCAGAGGTCACAAAAGTATCAGAGCGTCACCGACAAAATTTGAAATCACACATGCGTGTCACCAAAAATATTAAGGCTTAGCACCAACAGTGATTTGTTTGCCGGAATATGCGAATTGTTCTGAATCTTAAAGGGAATGTGGCACATTGGTCGAATCCTGAAATTTAGAGTAATTAGGGGAACTTTTAGCCGAAAATCATTGAAGCGTCCATGATTTCTCTGAAAATGTACAATAACCTCAATATTTTTATTTTTAAAATGCTCCTCTAGACAAAGAAATAAATATCTGCCTGTGGATGATGTCATGATCTGGCAACCACTACCATATTCAATAGGCTTCAAGCGCTTCGATTGGCTGATACTCACCGTGACGCAGGGGCGTAGCCAAGGGGGCGGCAGGGACAGCCGCTCCCCCCTGAGGGCCCGAAGGCCCCCCATGAGGACACGGGCCGCGCGAAGCGCGGCTCGCCCGCACTATGCTATGTGGCCAAATTTGAAAATTCATACCAGACAGGACCCTCTTAAGCGCTCTTCAGCACTCTATTCTGTAACAAGCAGGACCATTTTTACCCATCAGGCCCCTTTTGGCGCTGTCGTAGGGGTCTTTTCGGGGCGCCCCCTCCTGAGCGAAGTCCTGGCTACGTCCCTGCCGTGACGTCAGCATACGTCGTCACACCAATAGCTAACAACTGTGGCCTGCTGGTAAGTGTACATATAGGGTACATTTCAGGCAGTTTTTTGCTTCTCTCAACGGAAATTTTGAGTTAAAAGACAAATTATATATATATATATATATATATATATATATATATATATATATATATAGCACCAGGTTTTTTGGCATGCTTTACAACTTGGATATCTCAATTAAAATCACGTTATAAAGGTGCCGCATTCCCTTTAAGAACTGTATTGACAGATTACGCGTCATTTCCTCGCTCTGGGGAGAGCACAGTCTTTTTTGCCACCAACTTGATATGCTTTTGTCGCCAGCATTGTTGATGAGCTGGCAGATTTTCTGACCTCTGGATGAATCTTCCCTTGTCACATTTTTTCAGCCTAGGCTGATGTCATAGTTAAATCACCCAACTCTTATTTGTGATCTGCTAGGTCAGACGTCAAAATGATCATTTTTTAGCTTAAGCATCTGATAGATGATCTGTAGCTCTGTTATGACCGCCATTTCCTATAATGAGATCCTTGAACAGAAGAGTGTGATATAATAGTATTAATATAGGTAGTATTTACATAAAAAATTATTTGGTGGCCTCTAGTTGTTAGGTCGCATCTCAACGCGGCATCCTTTCCTATGGAACATTAAAAGGGCAGTCGCGTACACAGCAACACCCTACATGTTGAGGGCGATGACGAAATACACGATGATGTCCATAATACCAAATGAGATATTTGACCCACTGGCAACAGCTCATTTAGGTAAATAGCCAAATGAATAGCACCCACAGGTTTCACGTGCGGGAGATAGCACGAATAAACTTCATCCAGGGCTTACGAATTAAATAACATAAGAGCTTAGGCGCATCAAGAATGCAGTGATCGAACTGGTCTCAGTGTGACCTGATGACCCAAGGGCACACAAACGAGGTGCCATTTGCACGACATGATTTCGTATGGGCTGTCGAACACGCAAAGATGGTGCTTAACCTCACGGGAAGCTTCTGGGCCGAGACCAGGCCATGGCATCGGCTCTGTTTGTTGGAGGAAAGCCGCCAACTCAGCCATTCAGAAGGCATTGTAAATAATGCACTCATCTGTCAAGACTGGCATGTCTCCAATGGGATTGCAATTACTTACAACGTAAAACAGGATGCAAACTCTGAGCCATTATTAGTTTTTTTTGCTTTGCTTTACAGCTAACCAGATAGCGAAAGTAGGATGATGACGTTAGTTATCATTTCAAAGTCATGTGAATACTAGGAGCGAGGGAGCATAGCAGGCTCGTCGCTCAGAGACGAGCAGCGACCGGTGATAAGTCTGGTCAACTCAGTTGGCGACTACGCGTCGGCGATCCGGCAGTGAAACATCTTTGGATGCCAGTATACTCATACAGAAAGGAGATTTGGTGACAGGTGATGCGATTCGTTTTTATCGTGTGGTAAAGAGTAGTACTGGCATAATGCTGACTATTTTTTAAAGAATTGGTAGGCATCCATGATCCCTTAAAGGGAATGTGGTACCTTTATCACAGGATTGTAACTGTGATAGCCAGGAAAAAGCAAGACCCACAACACCTGTTTAAAGATTTTATTTGTGCCAGAACATCAGATTTTCGGAAAAATAAAACGAGTTAAGCGCAGAACTGACTGTTCTCCGTAGCAGTACCAACAATAATGCCTGTTCTTCGCCGCAGACGCCAGCTTAAGTGAGGCTCTCTATCATCTCTTAAAAAAAACGTATTTGAATAATGTCAAGTGGGCTCTAAACGAGCGATCACCGCCATAACAGAAAGAAATTGATAATAAGCGTACCATCTTCAGTCAACGTTCCAACCTTCAAGTAACGTCAGTCATTTATCACTTCAAAATCATGCTTCTCAGCTTTTGAATTGTACGTATTTCTATTGAATTCATCGCTCTGCAACAAAGAACACCATCAACATCAGGCTCCGCACCTTCCCTGCTTCAGTCACTGTGCTTTCAAGGAAAGATGAGAAAAGATAAGCGTAATGTGTTTTTTTGTTTTATTCCAGTTGAGTTCAATTCGCAGATAAAAAACTGTTATGCGTGTATGCTGGGATTCTGGAGAGACGCGGCGAGAAACAGACGTACAACACCGGGTCTGGGCAGTACAGTCGGTTAACGCGCGCGGTCGCCTCGATCTATGCCATTCTGTATGTGCAGGGTGTCGTGGGTTCGGGCCCAACCCTGAGGCAGGATTTGGCCCCCTGCCCCATCTCAAGCTAGCGCATTCCCTTTCCCTCCGACGTCGTATAACATCAGCAGCTGGTGCTTCCTTGAACCCGACAAAATATATAAACACGAGTATCAGTTAGCAGGATATTAGTTGGCGCATCTTCTCGAATTCGAGACAGAAAATTGAGGAAATTGAGGAAAACTAGGCCGGCGCTCATGCAGTTACCAATAATTTATCAAGCATCTATTACACTGATATTCCACTGCGCAGGGCTGTTCCCGAATACATAATCACTGAAGTTCTTCAAGTTTCCATCTCGGATTCGAGGAGATAGGCCAAATGATATTTCGCCGCCCTACGATGAAGACGAAACGTCATTCATATCACCGAAGGCTCTCCAGATTTGTGTGCAGTATCGCACTCCATCCAGAGTCCGAGGAAAACGCGACAATCATCAACATACCTATTGACTTCCATGGCCTAGTTATCAAAGTGGAACGTCAGATAAGACTGTTTGACCCTCTTCAAACTAAATAAGGCATTCCTGCATGAAATACATTAGAAATGGATACAATTACTGTAAGGGTAATCGCCACACTTGAACAAGTTTGAAACATTATCTGCCTACATACTATTGAGATAATTTGAGCATTAACCCGCACCCCACCGGAGGTCCGGCGCCACCTTCGCCCCACGGGGGGGCCACAGATTGTCCCCCTCTGACTCCGAAAATATGGGGGTTGGCGCAAATCTGCAAAGTGCATTAAAAATCCTTGCGTGAATTCAGTAAGAAATTATTTCGCATGTTTAAGCACTCAGGTCAATGGTTTGACCTCCAGAGGTCAAGAAAAGTCACGATAGGCTATTTTCACTCAAATATGCAATGCTTAAGAAAACTGGGCATAACTCTTATGCCACTGGAGCTATTGAGATCTGGTAAAGTACGTTTGATAGGAAATTTCCAGTACTTTTTCCGCTATGTGGAACGTAAAGACCTCCCGCCAGTGGTTTCACCTCCAGAGGTCACCTCGTGACCTAATATGACGTGAGGTCATGACAGGTCAGAAAGTGATCTTGTCGTACATCAAATGAAAGCCAGTGACATACACGATGGTGTTTGTTTCAGCGCTATAGCTTAGTTAGGTCAAAAGTTATTGTCAAAATACTGTTTTTGACCCCTGGTGACCTTGGATGACCTTGGAAAAGTCAATGGGCTAATATGACCCCTGGGATCCATGAAAGGGTGTCTAAAAAAAGCTGTTCTGAGCAGTCCGAGTATTTGCAATCCTTTTTGTGACTTTTAGATCATAAGACAGCTTTTCCCCATGCTTTTCCAATGGGAGAGGTCGCCTCGTGACCTAACCTCAGGTCACGAAATCGAAAAAATCCCGGATATACACGTTGTAGACCCTGGAGGGGTCATGAAGTGTAGCAAGTTTCAAATCGATCGACTAAGAAATGTAGCTCTTATAGAGCTTCAAATTTGAAGTGAGGTGACCTTGGTTGACCTCGTCTGGTGACCTGACCTTGGGTGACCCGCAGTAAACATTTTCAGGGATGGTGGGAAAATTATGAGGTGAGAGATAGAGCCCTCAACCGCGGTGCTGTCTCTCGTCGTGCTCCTGCTATCTCGAAAAAACCTTATGGGGGCCATCGATGCCCCCGGTGGGGCGAGGGTTAATGCCCTATATAAGGCCTCCGTCTGCATTAGGCCTTGATAATACCCATCTTAAACGAATAAGCCATGGCAAATTGTTCTAAAGGCGAGATTGATTACCCCTAACCCATTCCAGACACCAGACAATCACGCATGATTTAAACACCTTTGCAATAATCAACATTCACCTCAAGGGCGTTTCAGTGTGCGTTGTCATTTTGCTATAAGCCGTGCAGCGCAATGTATGAGAAAATTTCAACAGCAGTCCGTACACATGTATCATGAGGTCAAATCCACCAGGCCGAGAAATTCATCCCACTGACCGATACAAGAGGCAAGTCAGCCGATGTTCCCAGCGGTAGGCGCAGGTGCGCAAATTGGGCTCAGTTAGCGTTCGTTTTCAACGCCAGCTGACCATGACGCTGGTGACGTCACAGGGTCACGCAGGTCAGAGGGTCAGAGGAGGCAGAGGTCACCAGCGGCCAGTAACGCTGTAGTCACGACTCAGCTTATCCAGTGCAGGTCAATCGGAAGGCGACCGACCACCAGTAGAGCTAGTGCAAGGATGCAGCGGAGGTGTCATTCAGGGTCAATTGTCATCAAGCGCTCGGCGCAGCTTTAGTCTTATGGACATCGCTCTGGTGCGCAATTGTGTTCCCGCACCAAACTAATCCCATATTAGCCTTAGGCGAGTGGCTATCAATGTCAAAACATGGCCTCCCTGCTGTAAGTAGTGCCGCATTTCTTTTGGTTCAATTGATGAATCGAGCCGGACCGCAGGGCACAAACCTGACCACCTCCTGGGTGTAAGTGCTTACACACGCTCCAACCGAGAGTGAGCACGATCTCGCGTGCCTCGCAGCAGGTTCGCGAACAAGCTGTCGGCTGCTTATGACGCCAGAGTGATGCGATGGCGTGGCTAATACTGCGCTCGCTGTCAGTGCCGCGGCCTGCTGGGCCATATTCCAGTGCGGGAAACTTGAATAGTGTCCAAGCCTCAGCCGATGCTACACTATTTATTTAAATAAGGTCAAGTTCAAATAGGTAGGTAATAATTTTCCAGAAAGCAGGCCCTCAGCTATCAATTAAGCTGCCGCGGAAGCTGATCGCTGCCGGTTCAAGAGCAGCGGAAACGTCCTACTTTGTAATGTATGCAGAGTCTACTTTGTAAGCACAACAGAGCGCCAAACAATATCATTGTTCATGTGATATCTGTGTATGGTTCAGGCTGGCGCAGATACACGTATATAACAAGGTGTGTATATGTGTATATACTATATATATATATATATATATATATATATATACATATATATAACAAGGTAACAAGGTATATATAATAAGGTACAACACAATGCCCGGGCACCGAAATTTCACGACAGGGTTCACAGTAGGTTGAACACATTGTAGTAAGATACTGACTTGCATGTAGAGCGGGGAATAGAAACTCAATCCCAGGGCTTCCGCAAATGACATCGTGAACTTGAAGGTAAGAGTTACTGACACAATGGCATACTTACAAGGGTGTGCGCAATATGATCTACAGACTACACGGAAACAAATCATTTCGGAAAACTAAGCCAGGACTCCACCGGAAGAAGTGCGGTCAGTCACAACGGCTCGACCCCTGGCTACAGAATCTCTGGGGGAAAGGAATTATGCATATTAGACCAAGTCGTCAGAAAATAATTTCCGATTTCGAATTGAGAGTAGTGATATTATTATGTCATGATATGTTGTAAACATGATGCAAGCAAAACAAATCCGGTGAATCTACGTTTAATGGGCGCGGAACGGCCTTTTCTGAAGGCATGTTTTCAGTAGCATGGCGTTGAAGTCTCCATTGACTTCACAATGCATTGTTGTCAGTATCCTTGCAGCACGTTCAAATTAACGGTAAATTGTCCCAGCCATATAGAATAGAGCGTGGTCTAAGACAAGGGTGTCCAACAAGCTGTCTGCTCTTTTTGTTGTTTCGAGCCCCTTTTAGAACACATTAGAAAATGTGATGCAGTTAAAGGCATCAACTTCGATCAGACGACAATAAAAATGTCTTGCTATGCTGATGACGTGACCCTTGTTTTAGACGGAAGTATAACTTCATTATCAGAGTCGTTAAATATGTTTGACAAATTCAGAACAATATCCGGCTTGGGGCTTAACCATCAGAAAACGGAGGGCCTTTGGATTGGCAAAGAAGCTAAAAACAAACAGCCAATTTGCCCTGAGTTTAAATTCAATGGCCAAATCATCCCATTGAGATCCTCGGGGTAACAATTTCGAATGACCGTTTTCTAGACGTTTGCAAGATAAACTATGAGAACAAGTTCAGCAAAGTGAAAGCACGTCTGACTCCATGGAATGGAAAGGGACTGACCCCTTTCGGGAGGATTCATTTGCTCAAGAGTGAATTTATGTCACAATTGGTGTATCTTATGTCAGTTCTTCCAGCCCCTCCACAAGATTTCATAAAACAAGTCGAGAGTGCGATTTTTCGTTTCATACGGGGAGGAAAGAGAGATAAGATTAAGAGAGCTACATTAAAATCAAAATATAAAAATGGGGGTTTGTCGGTTCCAGATATCTTAATTCAGTCAAGAAGTTTGAAAATAGCTTGGGTACGAAAGTTCTTGGATGACAACAACAGGGCGAAATGGAAAGAAGTGGTCAAAAAGAAATTATGTTTCAACGAAAACACCTCCATTTTCCACTGCAACAGCAGTGATAAAGTGATAAAACATTTCGTAAGAAACGATTTTTGGGCAGAAACATGTTCGGCCTGGTTAGCAGTTGCGGCGAGCAGCATGGAAAACGGAGGTCAGATACTCGACCAGGTCATTTGGGCGAACAAACGAATGAACTTAGAAAGTAATCAAACCTTGAGGAGAAAACGTCTGATTGACAGTGGTCTGGTAAAGATTATGGACCTATATAACAGATCTGGCAGAGTCCTACTAACCTCAAACGAGGTAAGTCGAAAATTTAACATACATCCGATGTCTGCGCACGCAATCATGAGGAAAATACCTGATGACTGGAAAAGGCAGTTACACATTGATAGGCCTGAAATGAATGAACCAAACGCAAATTTCGAACTAATACGAGAGGTACAAAAAGTGGCAAGTTGGACATACAATAAAATGATATGCTCACAACCCCTCATAGAGACCGAGAAATGTCATAAGAAATGGCAAGAAGATATTGGCGTAAGTGAGCCAGTGCAATGGCCGTCCGTGTATGAAAATTTGCACCTGACCTCAAGCGATGCAAAGTTAAAATGGCTTCAATATCAGTGCTTAAAAAGAACCCTCCCAACTAACCGATTACTGTATTTATACGAACTATCAGAAAGCGACAAATGCAGGTTTTGTCCAATGTATTCTGAAAGCATTCTGCATACTTTTTGGCACTGTCAATCCGTTCGCACGCTGTGGTTCGAGGTACGAGACCTATTAGTTCTGCAGGATAATATATCGTGTGCAGATGTTTTTCTTGGCATTAAACTCCAAAACAGAGAAAGAATGCAGCAGGTAAACACGGTTCTCATGCTGAATAAAGAATATATTTGGAAGCAAAGAGCTCGTGGTAATAGCCTAGCTATTACTAATCTAAAAATATATTTGACAGAATACATTAAAATTGAAAAATATATATCGAAAATAACTGATAAGAGTCAACAGTTCGATGACCAGTGGGGTAACTTCACTGAACGCCTGCGAGAGCGACAGCGATGAAGCACGAAAAATCAATGCACGGCGAAACCCACACTGGTCGCATCCATGCACTCGGGCTAGTTCACTAGCACGCCTGGCAGCACGCACACGCATGCATACCCAGCCTGCACACAACTCACCACGTTCACACCCTACCCCCACCGCCTCACACGCACACACATACACCAACGGCATCAGTGTTGATGTGAAAGTTTCAGTGTGCACTTCGGTGCGATACGGCGCACTTGCGGTGACTGGGTATCTGTCTTGAGCTGTTACGTCTCGTGTAGTCTCGCAAAGTGCACCCGCCATTCAGATGACCCTCCTGTGATGTCTGCCATAGTGCAAATACACGAATTACACGAAAAAAGTATCCTTGCAGCACGGTAACTTGGTTACCAACATCAAAACTTCGAATCTTTTTGTAGCCAGGCGGATGCACTGGATACCCGGGCAGCTGCTGAGAGGCCAAGGCACCCTCTGGTCCTTTCCTGGTCACCCCCTTGTATCGAAGATAGGTGGATTTCTCGAGTTTTGAGCCTTTTACAACTTTGGCAATTGTTGACGTTTAAAGGGAATGTGGCACCTTGGTCGAATCCTGGAATTTAGTGTACTTAGGGATACTTTTAGCCGAAAATCATGGAACCATCCCTGATTTATCTGAAAAATGTACAATAAGCTCAATATTTTGATTTTTAAAATGCACCTCTAGGGGAAAAAATATCTCCCTGTGGATGATGTCATGATCTGGTAACCACTACCATATTCAATAGGCTTCAAGGGCTTCGATTAGCTTATACTCACCGTGACGTCAGCATATGTCGGCACACCAACAACTGACAACTGTGGCCTGCTGCTCAGGGTGCATGAGGGTTACATTTCAGGTAGGTTTTAGCTTTTATCTACGGAAGCTTCGAGTTTCAAGACAAATCAGATATTGAGTACCGGGTTTTCCGGCATGCTTTACAACTTGGCTATCTTAGTCAAAATCACGTTATAAAGGTGCCAGATTCCCTTTAACAACTCACCAATCTTTTGGATTACACGGTGTCGCAACTCTCATCCTGTTGGGAGGGATAGTCAGGCTGTCCTCATTCACTGTCCTTGCCGGGGATTGGAACCCGGAACCTATGGTGCAGGACACAGATGTGCTGCCTACTGCAACACAGCACCCCCCCTTCACCCTTTAATAGCTTTGGCTGGTCAGCTGCTTGAGCTTTTTCTCTAGTTGAGCACCTACTCAGATTTGTGTCTGGCTACGAGCGTGGTTTGTATGTGGGACCTTGGAGTAAGACAGTGTAGTAATGTAATAATCAAATGATCAGACTGAAGGCTGAAGGTATGCTATCCTGTGCTCACTCTGAGCCTTTCTCACGAGGAGATCAAGATGTTCCAGACTACTTCCAAGGAAGTTGTTGACTTACTCGTTCATGGTCAGGGCGTGGAACTGTGTGTGAAGGAGGTAATGGCCGACTCCGAGGCTGTGTTCGAATACGACATGAAGGACGGGTTCATCAGGGCTAGGCTTACTCACAGGCAGATGACCGGCAGAGTGAGGCCCGAGAAAGACCACGCAATGGTCTGCTTATAGAAAAAATGGTTAACAAGTAAAGCTTATGTCTAACTTACTACGGAGTCGATGTGTATTGTGTCATTTGTGTAGGATATTCGAGTGCCAGGTCATCTGCAAATATATGATGGTGATTAAGACATACTCACAGCATTAAGCTTGCATCAAACAAATAAATACGCCAAACGAATAGAATTAGTCGTCAGTCCGGTTTCTTTCAGAACTGTGTGTCTCAAAATGTCCATGTCACAGGATAGCATACCTACAGCCCCCAGCCTGTTCATGTGATTATTACATTACTACATTGTCCTACACCAAGGTCTCACATACAAACCACGCTCGTAGCCACACCCAAATCTGAGTAGGTGCCCAACTAGAGAAAAAGCTCAAGCAGCTGACCAGCCAAAGCTATTAAAGGGTGAAGGGGGGGGTGCTGAGTTGCAGTAGGCAGCACATCTGTGTCCTGCACCATAGATTTCGGGTTCCAATCCCCGGCAAGGACAGTGAATGAGGACAGCCTGACCATTCCTCCCAACAGGATGAGAGTTGCGACACCGTATAATCCAAGAGGTTGGTGCGTCGTTAAAGGGAATGAGGCACCTTTATAACGTGATTTTGACTGACATAGCCAAGTTTTAAAGCATGCCGGAAAACCCGGTACTCAATATCTTATTTGTCTTGAAACTCGAAGCTTCCGTAGATAAAAGCTAAAACCTACCTGAAATGTACCCCTCATGTACCATGAGAAGCAGGCCACAGTTGTCAGTTGTTGGTGTGACGACATATGCTGACGTCACGGTGAGTATCAGCCAATCGAAGCCCTTGAAGCCTATTGAATATGGTAGTGGTTACCAGATCATGACATCATCCACTGGCAGATATTTATTTTTCCCGTAGAGGTGCATTTTTAAAAATCAAAATATTGAGCTTATTGTACATTTTTTCAGAGAAATCATGGAGAGTTCCATGATTTTCGGCTAAAAGTATCCCTAATTACACTAAATTCCAGGATTCGACCAAGGCGCCACATTCCCTTTAAACGTCAACAATTGCCCAAAGTTGTTAAGGTTCAAAACTCGAGAAATCCCCCCTATCTTCAAAACAAGAGGGTGACCAGGAGAGGGCCAGAGGGTGCCTAGACCTCTCAGCAACTGCCCGGGTATCCAGTGCATCCGCCTGGCTACAAATAGATCCGACATTTTGATGTTGGTAACCAAGTTACCGTCCTGCAAGGATACTGACAACAATGCATTGTGAAGACAATGGAGACTTCAACGCCGTCCTACTGAAAACATGCCTTCAGAAAAGGCCGTTCTGCGCCCATTAAACGTAGATTCATCGGATTTGTTTTGCTTGCATCATGCTTGCAACATATCATGACATGATAAAATTACTACTCTTAATCCGAAATCGGAAATTATTTTCTGACGACCTGGTCTAATGCATATGGACCGTTCGGCCGGGGTCATGGACTTCCAAAACACCACGCATTTGCATTTACTTTTTTGAGTTGCAACCGGAAACCGACATTTCCGGAAGTTCTTACTTCTCATAAATGTAATTTTCAAAACAGAAATCTTGTGAAAAGGAACCGAAGGGTATAGGAATCGGTAGCGGGAGGGGGGATGGGGGAGGCGTCCCACACCTGGCGACCCAGGGGGACCTTCCGCCAAATTTCTGGGACTTTACCTAAGTGCTGTGCATTTCATCACTATTATTTGCGTGGACCTATTCCAGTGCTTCCAATTCTAGTGGTAGTACAGCGCAGCAGCAGCGTTTTCAAAGGCAGCCGATAAGTTAAGACTTCGCCTCCCACCCTCCCCCAACACAGCCATCGCCAGTTCGGGATCCCCACCCCGAAGGAATGATTGTGCATTTATGTCTCATCCTGCACCGCCTGGCCTTATTCCGCATTCCGCTGCGCCGTGTTCCCATCAAACCTCCATCCAATCAACTCCGATATCCAAAATGATAGCAAGAAAATAGACCATTTAACTGGAGATCTCCGAAGAAGTGGTATTTTTGTACCATGCTAAAGCCCACTGCCGCTCACTGCCCAGGCACCCCGATGAAACATTAAGACAGTGCTAAAAATATATAAAATGATTTGTTTCTCATTTTCAAGATTATACATTGGTTTATCTAGTTCATAAGTCTGTCAGAAGTCAAAACAAATATTATATCACCCTATCTCTTCTTGTGTGATGGTTATTGACACCGTAACAAAGTCGGGCATCCCCTATGATTTCCCGAAATACACGCCCGCGTCCATGGCCCCTTTTATCCAGCGGGTCCGAGCAAATGCGTCAGCATCGGCAAAGAAGTGCGCTGACGCAACATGTCCAAACCTTTTATAATGGGGCGGGTTTTTTTGTGAGACTTAACTCCTCAATGGCACAAAGCGCTCCCCTCCCGTCAAAATCACACTCTTCATATTTGGAATCCATGCTATGTTCCTTTCATGCACAAAGGGAAGTTCAACGTTTGTCCCGTTCTGACTGAATCCGGAAAGTTTTCAGATAGGAAGCAGCAAAGACACACCCCCCCCCCCAACACGGCTTTCAACGCCCATGGGTCTAGGTTCACGGAGCCGAAAGGGATATAGATGGTGCAGAACTGCAGGAGCCCCTCGGTGGGTCGGTCCGTTACTTCCGATATCAAACCGACGATTACAAGATGCTCACATCCACAATGTCATCCGTTAGCGTGGCATGGACGAATAACTCACGTGAAAGGGTTGAAGAGCCTACAGATACAACAGGCGCATGGCGCTAATTTACATAATCGCATCAGTTGGTGGTTAGTCCAGATGAGATGCAGCAGCACATCTGGTGGCCGGGAAGTCACCGATCCGTCACAGGCCGGACGTAACAAAACGTCACGTGGGTGTAGCGTCACACCGCTAAACCGGCGTTACACCTTCCCAGAGGCATTGTATGCGCGCCGCTGGTAGCCGGCTGCCTCCCCAATGCCGTCTGGAGACCTTGGCAGTCCAAAATACAATACGTTACATAATCATTGAATGTATTTTCTGACCAAACAAAGTCACGTGTCACGGCAAGCGATATTTGCAAGGCAGCTTTATTCTTTGAAACACAGGATGGGGGCAACGCCGTACATGCGTCGTATTGTACCTTGTTCACAGGCAGATATTACAACAAAGAGAAGATGAATAACACATTGTTTGAACATTACAACCGCTCTCCGGTTCTGCAAAATTGGCCAAAGACTGGCTATAATACCATCAGGCAGCCCACACGACTTTTGTGAACATTTCACATACAATAGTAATAACTTTCTCGACCTGAACAAAATCAGAAATTGCGAGGTCAAGCGAGTTGGTGCTTGCTGGGGAGCTTCAACATACCAGTTCATCACGAGTTGTGGAGCAAGCAAACCCAATAGTCAGGCTAGTTCAGATAGTAAAGAAACTAAGTTGTTTAGGGCCCGTGCAAAGAAACTTTTGCTTCAATCACTTTTCACAGTACAAATGGGAACTGCACCATTGTGATCAAAGGCGCAAACGAACTTACACTTGAAGCCAAAAAATACAATAGTATGTAAAAAATCACAAATAGGGGTGAGGACTTCTATAATGACGGGGTGAGAGGTGGCACTTAAATCTGAAACAATAGCAATAACCGCAGCATCCAGAGATAGTATAATATCAAGTGCCTTCACATAGGCCTGTTGAGTTGCTTTAAACCAAATTTAAATCTTTAGAATGAAAGCACGGACTTTTTTTAGGGATATCTAGACACTGCTTCGAAGTTTAATCAGGAGTGACCGGGCACCCCAAGAGATATAAATTCACACCCGTTATCTCCTGTGATCAGCGAGGATACATCCATCCCAATATTGAAACAGTAAAAAATAGTATTTAACATGAGCAAAACCATCAGATGCATACAAAAACCGACACCTCACCGATCCCATCGCTTTCGACAGCACGTCTGGGAGACCCTGAGTCCTTTCTGAACCTGACCAGGAGAAAAAACACCTTCTCCACACTTCAGCACACGAAAGCTGGCGAGATCCAGCGCCTGTGTTCTGAAGCCGGGGCACGCGAGCGGTTATGGTTTCTAACGTGGACAGCAGCGGCAGGCGGAGGCGTCAGACCACCAGCGACCCCTCTGCCAACCGGTGTCGCAGCGTGGTGACCTGAGCGGCTATCTGTTCCTGTTCCAGCTCTTCGGCGCTGGGGTGGTACAGCCGCGCCGCCACCCGCTCCTGCAGCTGACTCTGCAGCAGGTGGCACGGCAGCACCCCGTCGTGCACCTGCAACGCACCAAAACCCTGCAGCAACGCACAAAAACCCTGCAACAACGCACCAAAACCCTGCAGCAACGCACCAAAACCCTGCAACAACGCACCAAAACCCTGCAGCAACGCACCAAAACCCTGCAACAACGCACCAAAACCCTGCAACAACGCACCAAAACCCTGCAGCAACGCACCAAACCCTGCAGCAACGCACCAAAACCCTGCAGCAACGCACCAAAACCCTGCAACAACGCACCAAAACCCTGCAACAACGCACCAAAACCCTGCAGCAACGTACCAAAACCCTGCAGCAGCGCACCAAAACCCTGCACAGCGCACCAAACCGTGCAGCAGAGTACCAAAGCCCTGGAGCAAAGTATCACGACTGCAGTAACGCACCAAAAAACTCTGTAGCAACGTACCAAAACTCTGCAGCAACGCACCAAAACTATGCAGCAGCCCACTAAAACTGCCGCACCCACCAAAAAATTGCGGAAATGCATCACATATTGCGAAAACACGCAAGATTCTGCAGCAGCATATCAGCCTTCACATTCTACTCTGCAGTAACAAACCACAACCCGCAGTCACGCATCAAATAGAACAGCAGCACACTACACTTTTCGTAACACCACATTTCACATGATCAGGCCATCTTCCGTGATGGTAAGCGCGCATCTGCAAAAAAACATATTTCTCGCAGAGACAAATCATCGCTTAGACACCACAGCAACGAGCAGAGTTCTCCATCCTGGCAAACTGAAATCTGCGGCAATTCAATGCAAAAAGAAAACAAACACCAAAGCAGAATCGGAACGAACATCCAACACTATGCAGCAGTACACAAAACTCTGCAACAACGCCCAATACTCTGTACCAACTTACAAGACTAGGGTCAATGGCATTTAACGACACGACGTGCCAGCAGTCATAGTATGCGGCGGTGATCAATGCAATAACCACCATCTGCAGCTGCACACCCCGGGGAGACGAACTAGCGGCAGCTTACACCGGACAGCTGATTTTTACAGTGCACCGACCGCAGTCGACGTCTCAGAAGCACCACAAATGGGAACACCACAGTACAGCGCCACTGGGGGCGGAACTGGGGGCAGAAATTCTAACATTAACCCTATGGCGTTGACTGGAAAGAAATAGGTTGAAACACTCGTGGTGGATCATTGAACACGCGCATTTACGCATTAAATATCGCGCATTAAATACATCGTTTAACACGTGCACTGGGGGGGGGACACCTCGGAGCCTCCACACCTATTTTTCCGAGGTAGCCAGAGAAGCCCTCTTAAATTCGGACGTTCCGCCGTCACTGAACGGCGCACGGGCGACAGCATAGCAACACGGCGAATATGGGCGACATAGAACAGCGCACAGAGAACAGACGACAGCACAGTAACACGGCGAATATGGGGATACGGAACAGCGCAGAGGACACAGGCAGCAGCACAGAAACACGACGAATATGGGGATACGGAACAGCGCAGAGACAACAGACGACAGCACAGCAACACGACGAATATGGGGATACGGAACAGCGCAGAGACAACAGACGACAGCACAGCAACACGACGAATATGGGGATACGGAACAGCGCAGAGACAACAGACGACAGCACAGCAACACGACGAATATGGGGATACGGAACAGCGCAGAGACAACAGACGACAGCACAGCAACACGACGAATATGGGGATACGGAACAGCGCAGAGACAACAGACGACAGCACAGCAACACGACGAATATGGGGATACGGAACAGCGCACAGGGCACAGGCAGCAGCACAGAAACACGACGAATATGGGGGACAGAACAGCACAAAGAGAACAGGCGACACAACAACAACACGACGAATATGGGTGATACGGAACAGCGCACAGGACATAGGTAGCAGCACAGAAACACGACGAATATGGGTGACATAGAACAGCACAATGAGAACAGGCGACACAACACGACAAATATGGGTGATACGGAACAGCGCAGAGACAACAGACGACAGCACAGCAACACGACGAATATGGGTGATACGGAACAGCGCAGAGACAACAGACGACAGCACAGCAACACGACGAATATGGGTGATACGGAACAGCGCAGAGACAACAGTCGACAGCATAGCAACACGATAAAATTGTCGATAACACAGCAACACGCTGTGCAATATTAATTCACAGAATCTCCGAATTTCACGCGTAACGAGAATAAAAAAGTGCACTAGTGAACTGTGGTAAAGTGACACAAATAGGCAGCTAATGAACTAGACTAGACTAATCACCAGCTATGCAGAAGCGCACCGGGAGGTTCTCAAACATCCGTACTTACATATTTTTTTAAAAAACGAAAACGGAAATATTCAATACATTTTCGGTCTGCTTACTTGCTACTAAAACAAGGACGAACTGGTATAGGTATTAGCTGGAACTGAAGATGAAAGGAATAAATCATGCACTGCCAAAGTACAAAGGCTGGCAAATTAATCCACAACGAGTTAAAAACAGCATGCTTCTGCAAATAGGCATCCCAAAAAACATACGGATACTTACGAGAAGGCTTATAAAATACCGTGCACACTTCTCCATCACAAACGGAAATACCCACCGCCAAAAATTGAAATGACATGGGACTGATTACGCAAAATGCATGGAAACTGTACAATGTTGATTCCTTGCGGCGAAAAGTGCACAAATGTAAGCAATTTAATAATATGCGTGAGTCAGCTTTGCGGTAAGCAGCCTCTGGCCCGCTCTGATATCCTAGCTACTAAAAATTATGACACAAAATACAGTTGGCCACAGTAAGCGAAAAGAGTATCTCCTGAACAAACTTTTTGGAAGAAGACAGCCCTCGGCTCCCTTCGAAAAATATCGCATCTTTTAAAACTCACGTGAAATAGGACGATAGCTCTCGGAAAATTCTCACCAGTTCTCTCTTGATGTGTCTCCAATACGCAGATGTAGGCGGAACTGAGGTTTGGAAAACTGACAGAACAACGTCTCCCTGCTAGCTTTAATTTAAGTAAAATTATAAGGCTCTCGAATATTCACAATGTGGTGATAGTTTGCCCTCAAATATCAGAGAGGGGCACTCAGTTATTGCGCCCCCGTCTGGATTACGATTATTTGATAACCATTAGACTGGACGGCAACTTCGATAACGGTACCAGATGCAAGAATTTGTGACACTGATAGCACAATCACGATAAAGTTTTTTTAGCCTCCTATGTGAACAACTCCCAATGAAACAAACCGGCATTCCTTCGAGATAAATAAGGGATGAAGTATATATGAGATCACGCAATGCCTATTTTCGTGATAACAGTTTTGTACGTTGTCAATTGAGATCGTAAACGATCTTGTTTAATTATGACACAAATGTCCTTATTTTTGCACAGATACTATTCAATATTCCTGAATATATCATTTAATGTTAATTTTATGATTAAACAAAATTTGGATCCAAGCCGCCGGCTCATCACCAATCACGTGACCTAGTGTTAACCGGAAGCGCGGCAGTCAGACCGGCGTCCGCAAATCAAGCGGAACTACCGCGCCTGCAGGATTATTCATACCGAGGTTCCGTTGTTTTCTTAAAGGGAATGTGGCACCTTGGTCAGTGTAATTAGGGACATTTTAGCCGAAAATCATGAAAACGTCTATGATTGCTCTGAAAAATGTACAATGAGCTCAATATTTTGATTTTTAAAATGCTACTCTAGGGTGAAAAATAAACCTCTGACTGTGGATGACGTCATGATCTGGCAACTACTACCATATTCAATAGGTTTCAATGGCTTCAATTGGCTGATTACTCACCGTGACGTCAGCGCTGTCGTCACAACTAACAGCTGACAACTGTGGCCGCCTGGCCGGGGTACATTTGGGGTATATTTCAGGTATGTGTTTAAATTTTCTCCGCGGAAATTGTGAGTTTCAAGACAAATGATATATTGAGTACCGGGTTTCCCGGCATGCAGCTTGGCTATCTCATTTAAAATCATGTTATAAAGGTGCCACACTCCCTTTAAATATGTAAAAAATACAGTGTTACATCATTGGACATAATTTAGGCAAAATCGGAATGAGGCCTGACATTCAAATTTCACTTTCAAAATATCCTCCTTTTTTTGTACCAACAATTTCCACCATTCAGATTTTCTTCTCGGAAGAGAATGCCCTGCCAATTTTAAGCTCAAAAATATTTTTCTGAAAAGTGTTTCCCTCGGAAGAAAAAACAAGAGATAAGCCGTAATAGGTTTAGCTAGTTTGGTCGAAATAATTATTTCCACCAGGCTATATTTCGAAAACCTGACCTTATGACACTTAGATTTTAGGAGTATTCTAATCTCCTCATTCATAGCCTGTTTACCAAAAACCCTAAAAAAATCGGTGACTACGTAAAAAGGCTTGGTGTGGCAGACTCTGTGGCCCCTGCGGCGGGCGCCATATCGCGTTCCCACCCATATATCGCCAGCGTGTTTGCATTGGCGACATATTCCCGCATTAACGCGACAGGATCAGCATCCACGCGCGGCGGCAACCGGCGACACCATCCGGCCGCACTGCCGGCGTCATTGTGTGACGAAACAGCGCGGGTCATATCGCACATCCATCACGGCAGCTGCCGGAGAGCCATGCTCTGCGGTACCGCGCCCAGCGCCAGACCCGTAATGACGCCTCCAATGACACCGCCGCTCACATGCTAATTACAATCACACCAGAAACGCCGAAGGCTGCAGCTGTGCCGTGGATAACGCGTGAGAAGTTGGTCATGGTGAGGAGTTATAGAGCTGATCTGTCAGCGCCGGCCGCAGGGAGGTCAGGGAGGATCGATCTCGTCGTTCTCAGCGAGATGAGGCAGCAGGAAATATCCACGGCCGAGAATTTGGAGTGTTCGGCTCTGGTGGTCTCATTTCAAGGTAAATGTTGTTGGAAGTCACGATTTCAGTTACTGCAGATTGTTGCCCATAAACTGAATTTAATGAGCGTTCTGGAAACCGCGTTGATTTTATTGCCGTTCATCGGCATGCGAGTGAATTGATAATACACGCGTGACGGAAACCCCGATCCATAACCAGATCTGTAAAACAGACAATAAAGAGAAATATCCGGCTCGACGGATTGCGAAGCAACAACATGTAACAAACACATGTCTGCTCTCCATTATCCCGTAATTTCAAAACATAGCCAGCGTAATCCTGATGATGAGGTCTCGATACTAGCTTTGACGACACCGGGTCACCAGATTATCATCCAATCAAGCCAATGATCTTGTTTGGGCTTCAAATCATCTTTTGAGAGGGTAGATTCCTGAGACCGCCTCTTCTGTTCAGTAAAAGGTCATAATGAGACCGTGCGAAGAGCTCGAAACCACGCCGCATCATCTGGGCCAAAAAATCTCTGGTTCTTTCCGAACTATAATTTTTTTCTAAAAGAGATAACATTTTGAGTTTTTTCGGAAGCAAATTTAGCTCATCTGGGTGCTTTTTTGCCAGAAACAAGCCTGATATCCCTTCCTCTATCTCACACAGTGGAGGACGCGGGAAAAGCCCCCGACGTCATTTAAAGCCGACGTAAGATCACTGGCCCCATCTGATTGTGGCCTGAAGACATTGCAGTGACCTCCAGCGGTGACAACGTATAAAACAGTGATTTTCATGGCAAGATTGGTTTAACTGTAACGTAAGGCGAAGAGCTGTAAGATATAGAAGTTATAAAGGACGATCCATAGGCGATAACAAGCATGAAATGCTACAAATTGCAAACAATTGTATGAATTTTTTCATCCTCAACCCAGGGTGCGCATTTTTATTTCATAAAGATGCCACTTTTCAAATAAGACAAAGAATCCTAGAAATATACTTCTTTTCTGTCTACCTTCTCAAGATACAATTCCTGAAATAAAAGCAGACAGGTCGGTAAGAGCATTTTTGCAGGCGGCCCACACAGTGAGGGGCCTGGGACTTCACAATGGAGAGAGGCGAGGCCTCGGAGGCGGGTGTGAGCAAACCACCTTATGGATGAATTTCAAGTTTTTGGGAAGCGCGATCCCAACCCGATCTCCATTTTCAGTGTTTTCAGGTCAGAGATCAGGCTCAGCCATACATTAGCTCCTATGGAGGCTGGGAAAGGATCACCGTTTGACCCACATGTATGTCTAAATTTGACCCCTATTTGCCCCTGTGACATCACAGCTTAACGCACATGCTCTGAAATTGGTGCAAGTGTTAAAGACCACAGAATGGCTTTAGCACCGTTCCAATCTTTCTGTACCACTATTGGTCAGCGAGATCAAAATGGGGCACAAATGTTCACACAGGCGGTCGTGGCGTATCAAAGGAGCCCAGGCGGTGACAAGTTCAGAGACAGAAGTAGGCTGACCTTGTTATATAGCAATATAATACGTACCTATACAACATTAAAGCTTAATCGGACAAAGCATACCCCTAGTATTACATGCTTTCTTCCAACTAGCATGAGGGCATATACATAAATGACACTTTGTTTTCATTTTTTGTAAATTTTGAAAAGATACCGTGTGCTTTTCTTATATTTCCAACTTTTGACCAAAACGTGGCTTCACGTCCTGCGTGAGTTTCACGAAAATCCAACGTAATGATCATTCATATTTCAAATTTTCCGATTTGGCCTTACAGGTTCAAATGCCATATTCAAGTAAAAAGATAAAAGTGGTCTGACCCAAATAAGCTAGATATTTGTTAATATGTGAAACTCTTTCATATTTTTCCGACATTCCCATTTAAATCTAAAAACACTCCTGCAACGTTCAGAAAACTTGTTGACCATCCGTGACCTTTAAAACCGACTCAAAGGTCACTTGGGGTTAAAAACCGGGAAATGTACAAGATTCATGTTCCATCCTCTGACTAAATTTCAAGAAAATCGCAGCAGATACGAGCAACTGGTGTGGGATTGGACCCATATGTAAACCGACTGGCGACCAAAAGAAAAGGGGGAATTGTGTAGCATGAGAGGTATGCCGGATAGCCGAACCGTGGCGGTAGCACAGCACACCTCTACCTGAAGGGAAGGCGTTCGGTAAGTACGGAGACAGCCCAGATCACAGTGGACGGGCTCCTGGTGGCGGCGGAGTCGGGCAGTCACGGTAGAGCTGGCATACGCTGCACTACGTTACGGAATTTCGCTACGTTACGGTTCGTTTTGGGCAAAAAATACGCCGCAGGTTTACGCTACATTTAGACGGTATTACGAAATTTTATCCACAGCGACGATACAAAACACATCACACCAGGGTATTCAGGGCTTGGTCATGGATTTTAAACACAAACGCTGCACAGTCTACAAAAACGATTGGCACCTCCGGCGGGCCATGGATTTTAAACACAATATTTTACCACCCATTTTGTTCAGCAGTTAGTCTCACTTTTACCGTACCCAGGGCAAATGTGTTAGGCTCTTCGCATGCATTCCCTACAAAACTGACTAACTGCTCCTTCTGGTTGAAGTGGTAAGACCTGCAGACAAAAGATGAGCAGGCTGCCCGCTTTCTCCGATTGTAGCGTCATAAACTACTTGTTATCAACGAACTTCTTCCATCAGTGATTCGTTTGTTAAGGGAAGAACCGAAGGATATGCGTCCCTCAGGTTCGGAACAAGGGCGATGCTCACCATAAGTTGTATGTTCACGATAAAGCCTCAATAAGGTGAAGCGCCCTAAAACGTCGTCCAATTTTGAGTCCCAAATCAGTCCCAAATGAAGTACCGTGCCTTTTTCCCCATTCAAAGCAATGCATCACGTGCTTCCGTATCGGATATATATTCCTGTAGTGCTTTAGTAGAGCTCTCCAAGTCGGTTGTTGCATAGCTGTGTGTCGCAAACGTCTCTGCTCCTCGTCTCACCCTTCATGGGTTACCGTCGGAGAGGACTGCGTTCTCCTCCACTCAGCAAACACCCACGTCGACGCTCCTCACTTGAAGGAGCTCGGTAAGTGTGTCGCCCGCGCCGGAACGCAGTTTTGAATAGTGAAGAAGATAAAAGAGTCGATAGAGAAAAATATGGCTGAGAATTGATGAAAATGTCATTCTAAATAAATGGTCACATACCTAAATTACGACACAGCTGTTTTCATTTTTAATATTCACTGAATTCATCGCAAGGCACATGAACACGCCTCCACCAATCAGCGGCCGGTATCCGGCAGCAGCTGCATGCCCGCGAGGCACAGACAGAGGTGACAGGGGTCACAGCCGCAGGGCACCGGCGCGGAGTTCAATCGCCGGTGCCCGGGTTGCGCGGCTAACAATAATACCTATGTATAGAGCGGTGCGGAAGGGGAGGGGGGTGGTTTATGGGTACACGATGTTGAAATGTGGACGGAATAGGTGCAAGGGACATTCATTTGATGTGAATACTTTACTTATATGGTTGAGGTGTTATTAAGTTGGGCAGTGTTGATAGCACTGAAATATAAGTGTGAGTAAAAAGGTCGTCGGGATGGAATGGTTTCGACAAATGTGCACCATTAGATAGCTAGTTGGCAAGAGTGCAAATAACTTTCTTTCACGCAGATCGCATCTCCAGAATACGATATACCATAGCGACCCGTCTGGCAAACGCAGTTCATAACGTGCGCGGGAGTCCTATGGCCGCGGCGGCGTCTCCTGCAATTACTGTCACTTGTAACTGGTTTCGAGATTACCATATATAAGGGCGCACTTCGTTCAGAAGCTGCCTGCACAGAGGCGAAACGCGCTTTCCGGGGTGTGATTCTTACAGACCGATACACAGCCGGAGAAATGCATCAAGTGTGAATACCAGTACATACCGAAGTCTGGTGCAGTTCACATTCCATTTCGCTCATGAAGTATCTGAGGTGGCATTATGATAGCAATTAAATATCTGCTATCCAAGAAACGAAGCCTGCTGGTCACGCGATAACTACATTGTTTTACAGTCCTGGTTCCAGAATGAATATTATTGATTGTGAAACGCAACGCCCATTATTTTTTCGTAGCCCGTTTCAGAAAACTAAAAAAAATTGCGCACACGCAGCGTTCACCTAGCTAAATTAGATGTTCTAGGCTACAGCTACGGAAAACCCTTTCGTAGTATCAGGTAGGTCTTCTCTGAAGAAGGGGGAGACACAGTCGGAAAGCAGAAAGAGGGCGGCAGATAAAAGTGTACGGGGCCGCCGACCATTGAGGCTGGGATGCCTAAAGTAGTAAAAGCATGCAAATTATAAAGGCGCCGGCACAAGAGAACGTCTGTGGCTGTGTTACCTGTTAAGGCTAGCTTTAACACGCCCATTGACGGAAGGCGGGCACCCGCCCCTTTTTCTGATGATTTTTTTGGGGACAAAGTCAAAACGGCGGCACTACGGGCCGCCATACTTGGTATAACTTTTTCTGATCATTTTTAGAACTTCTAGCAAAATTTTAAGGTTTGGTCATATCAGTCCAGGTCACCAGTGCGGGTCAAACGTGGCAAACGTGACCTGACCCTAAAAAAAGTTTAAGATAGCATATGTCAGGACCGGGTGAACCTATCTTAAAATTCATATCACATAATGGGCCTACCGAGTTCTACAAAACATGTCCCGGTATTTTAGATATCGATGGCCTACGGTCAGGTACCAGCCATGGAAATACATGGCAAATGGCTTTAATTGAATAACTTGAAAATGGATGGTTGTAGAGCGTTTATTTTAACGGCATAAGGTTTGCATCATCCTGGCAGTTCTAATGATATGTATTTTGACCTACTTTGACCTTGACCTGACCTCAGGTCAGGTCAAATCCTATATTTGACCTAGCAAGATCATATTTATATCATTCGATTCGGCTTGCTGCAAGGATCCCAATGGTTTTGCTTTATCTTTACTACAGGGTATTTCATAAAGAATGATATTTTTGAATTGATCATACTGCGGTTATAAATTGGTTGTCGTGGTATGATTTACATATCAATCGAAAGTGAATTTTGGGACATTTACGATTATTTGTATTTTGATAGCTGTTTTGATATTTTTGCTAGCTCAAAGTAGTCTTGAAAATGAGTTGAAAAATACAGTCTATTTTGCCTTCATCGAAAATATCCGTAGAAATCAAGCGCGATCATGTGACAAGTATCACGACAATGACACTATTAGGTATATTGTCACTATGGTACATCACAGTCCATACGCACATTGCCGCTGGAAATTAATTCTAAAAAACACCTCTCGAGCTTAGGAATGCTCGGGTCCAAGCAATCAACCCCCAATTGGTCCATGTCCCTTGTCCTGCGGTAAACAGTGAGGTATTTTGAGCTGTGTCCACCGCATCCAGTAATTCATGTGGAAGGTAGGCCAATGAGCCATATGGGGCTTGAGCCAAAAGCTTTTAAGGGAATATGGCACCTTCACAACGTGATTTTAACTGAGATAGCCAAGTTGTAAAGCAAGTCGGAAAACCCGGTACTCCATATTTCATTTAACTTGGAACTCGATATTTCCGTAGAAAAAAGCTAAAACCTACCTGACACCAGCCCCCATCAGCCCCCGTCGCCGGCGGCCATTGTTGTGAGCTACTGGTGTGACAACATATGCTGACGTCACGATGAGCATCAGCCAATTGAAGCCCTTCAAGCTTTTCAAGTATGATAGTGGTTGCCAGATCGTGACATCATCCATAGGCTGACATTTATTTCTTTTTCTAGAGGAGTATTTTTAAAAACAGAATATTGAGCTTATTGTACATTTTTCAGAGAAATCATGAGTGGTTTCATTATTTTTGACTAAAAGTACGCCTAATTTCACTAAATTTCAGGATTCGACCAAGGCGCCACATTCCCTTTAAACTTGTAATATTGCTGAACTTATGCCTTTGATATGCATGCTCACGTGCCATTTTTGTGTGCTAAAGCCTTTTAGAGTGCTGGCATATGGCATAAGCGGGCATATATTATGTTTCTTGCATCATTTTCTGAGTACATTTAAGACATGGGAAAATATTTGATGCAAATCAAACATGTTTATAGAAAAATGTCCTACAATTTGCCATTAAAATGAGCGTTTTGTGGAGGGATTTGAAGGATTATTAGTACTTTAATGAACATTTAAAAATATAACATTCTTTCTGAAACACCCTGTAGTTCAGATGAAATGACTGAACAATTCGTCTACATGTTATCCCGATAGTAGCATGCCTTGACCTCTGGTTACCTTAAATGTGACCGGACAAAAATAGTCCCAGTATTTTCTATAGAGATTTGAATGGGCTATCCAACAACGTTTGCCGTTTTCCGCTATCTAACGTGGTTCTTGAGATCTTAGGGGGGGGCGGGTACCCACCTCCCCCGCCAATGCGAAGGTGGCTCAGACCCCCGTCAATGCGCGTGTTAAAGGGAATGTGGCACCTTGGTCGAATCCAGGAATTTAGTGTAATTAGGTGTATTTTTAGCCGAATATCATGAAAACGTCCATGATTTCTCTGAAAAATGTACGACGAGCTCAATATTTTGATTTTTAAAATGCTCCTCTAGGGTGAAAAATAAGCCTCTGCCTTTGGATGACGTCATGATCTGACAACTACTACCATATTCAATAGGCTTCAAGGGCTTTAATTGACTAAAACATTCCCTCCAGCACGAGAAAACAAGCTCAAGTTGAGAGCGGGCACGGGAAGTGGTCTTAAACGCACGGTTGGGTTGGCCATCTTTAACAGCTCCGCCGCTACCAATGCTGCTACATAGTACCTGGCGGCTTGTGTACGCCACACCCATTTGGCTCGTAGGGGAAGGGGGCGGGAGCGCCGTGCGTTCAAAAAGAACTACACTCATGAACAGCTGCTACTCCGTTTAAGTTGAGTTCTGAGATCAACGAAATATGAAACCAGGGGGTTCCCGCCTGCTCTCAGCGAACCATGACTCAGCTCGTATACTATAAATATGGCATGTGCCCTTTAACCCTCGCCCCACTGGGGGCCATCGATGGCCCCCTAAGGTTTTTCCGGGATAGCAGAAAAACGAAGAGGCGCAGCACCGCGCTTGAGGGCTCTACCTCTCACCGCATCATTTTCCCACCATCCCTGAAATTTTTTACCACGGGTCACCCAAGGTCAGGTCACCAGACGAGGTCAACCAAGGTCACCTCACTTCAACTTTAGAGCTCTGTAAGAGCTACATTTCGAAGTCGATCGATTTGAAACTTCTTACACTTTATGGCCCTCTCAGGGTCTACAATGTGTATATCCGGGATTTTTCGATTTCGTGCCCTGAGGTCCGGTCACGAGGTGACCTCTCCCATTGAAAAAGCATAGGGAAAAGCTGTCTTATGATCTTAAAGTCACAAATGCGATTGAAAATGCTCAACTTGATCAGAAAAGCGTTTTTGGACACCCTTTCACGGATTCCAGGGGCCATATTTGCCCTTTGACCTCTTCAAGGTCATCCATGGTCACCAGGGGTCAAAAACAGTATTTTGACAATAACTTTTGACCTAATTAAGCTGGAGCGCAGAAATAAACACCATCGTGTTTGTCTCGTCACTGGCTTTCATTTTATATACGGCAAGGTTACTTTCTGACCTTTCGTGACCTCAGGTCATCTTAGGTCACGAGGTGACCTCTGGAGGTCAAACCACTGGCGGGAGGTCTTTACGTTTCACATAGCGGAAAAGGGACTGACAATTTCCTATCAAATGTATTTAACCAGACCTCAATAGCTCTAATGGCATAACAGTTATGGCCAGTTTACTTAAGCATTGCATATTTGAGTGAAAATAGCCGATCTTGACCTAATTTGACCTCTGGAGGTCAAACCATTGACCTGAGCACTAAAATATGCAAAGTAATTTCTTACTGAATTCACGCGAGCTTTCTATTGCACTTGGCAGATTTGCGCTAACGCCCATATTTTCGGAGTTAGAGGGGCCATCGATGGCCCCCGGTGGGGCGAAGGCGGCGCTGGACCCCCGGTGGGGCGCGGGTAAGTCTGTTCCAAATGTCCTTGTCCTAATTCCGATCAAAACGTCATTATACGCAAGGGTTATCGGAGATACTCTATGCAGAAAACGGTAAAAAAAACGAAACACAAAGAAGCCTTGGATAAAAAATGAGCATTACCGAGTTCTTCATAGATGGGAGAATGCTAAACCGCCAAGCAGTTTAGTTTAAAGCTTGCTGTAGCTACACATACCTATTCACAGAAAATCCCGCATGCTCAGAGCCAACAAGGAAAACAGCATGCGCATAATAATATGTAAGCACGATACCGCATGCACACTGTAAAAGAAGTGTACACAAGCTGCAAGACCCATTCACCATTTAAAGACGTTGGCCCGCTCCAACGATGGGAGCTCGCTCTCCGGTAGCCGAAGCAAGTGCCCGTAGTTAAAGTTCAGGCTTCAACCGTGCACAGGACCGAGGCCCAACGTTCAAGAGTAAGACCACTAATGAGGCCGAGCAGACAGCACTGCTTCAGTGACGTTCCGTCTCTTCCCACCCCCTCCGTAAAAGGAGGGCCGAAATCACATTTCTGCGGAAGACTGTCTGAACGCCCGCAAGTACGGAAGCTGCCAGTACGTGGTGAATCTGCCACGTTACGTCAGTCCCAGTGCGCCGGCGCAGCCGGCACTTACCTGCAGCGCGTCCCAGACGTGCCACAGAGAGCAGTCGCGGCGGGGAACTACCCGCTGTTCGCCACAGGCCAGTCGCTGCACCAGCCGGCGTTCAGCCTCCTCCTGATCCACCACACCCCGCCTCCGCCGGCTCCGGAGGCGGGTCCCTGCCGTACACAACGGCCGGGGGGTCATTACACACCGGCCAGGGGTCCGTACACAACGGCCAGGGGTCATTACACACCGACCAGGGGTCCGTTCACACCGGCCAGGGGTCATTACACACCGACCAGGGGTCCGTTCACACCGGCCAGGGGTCATTACACACCGACCAGGGGTCCGTTCACACCGGCCAGGGGTCATTACACACCGACCAGGGGTCAGCACGCACAAACCAGCTAGGGCTTAGCGTACATCAGTCAGAGGTCTGACCGGTGTACGCCGTACATCAGCTAGCACCCAATACAAAGGCTCTGGAAAAATTTGATTTGCACACATCAATCACAGATCAGAGCGCACCAACCACGGATCATACCAAACGCAGTCACCTGATCCGATAGCGTCGCAAGAGAATCCGGGCAATGCTGGGTGGTAGATGAGTCATGCCAGCGGAGCTTCACGAGGCATGAATGCAGAAAGTGAAATTAAAGCACATATAAATCGAGCCACGAACAGTCAGTATCGTATTAAAAGGTTTAGGAAATAATATGTAGCTGGGTCCGCCTTTTCTTGTCTTTAGAGCAGGCTAGAGAGGCATCCACATGAATTCCGACTTACTATTTGAATCACGCTCTATTTCATGCTTTAAATGTGTGCCATAAATTCAATCTGCGATCTGATACATCCAGTCCGAATCAGACGAAGAAGTAAAAACAAACACTGGAAGATGTAGCTAAAGAAGCCGCCTGGTTGGCAGCTCAGCCCTAACTGGCCGGTCCACGGGTCGGATGAGTGGGCGCGAGATCTCACCTGTCGAGCTGACGGAGGACGGCTGGTCCGCGCAGCCGAGGGATTGGGCGCGCCTGAGCCGATGCCGTGCAGCAGTCGGCCGCCGCGCAGTCGGTAGCCGCTCTTCCGGCTCAGCACCGCCGTCAGCACGTTCTTCAGACATTGCTGCCGCGGCAGAGGTACGTGACGTCAGACGGGGTGGCTAGGGTGCGACACGGCTGAGTGGCAGAGACACTGACGTCCCAGATGGAGGTGGTATTAAAGATGTTACATGATAGTGTGAAACAGTGCTGGTAACAGGGATGCAGACGATCCTCTAAGGATAATAACATGCTAGAATGATTTACAATAGAACGATCTGTGGCCTTTCGAGTTCTAGTTATCAGCATTTGCTACAGCGTTTGTCAAAACACGTTTTAGAAAATATCCCGACAGATCAGGGGAAAATAATAGTTGGGTAAGGCACGAATTCTTACGCAGTGGGCTTTCAGACAATAATCAATTTTCCGCCGTGTGCCATACTAGAAAATTTACGCAGCGTAAAAAACCCGTGGGATTTTTAGGCATTTCCGTAAATATCAAGTAAATACACTTTGTTTATAGATGTTTTATTTTCCTTGACAATTCTGTAGTGCTTTCCACAGAACCATTCCCGAATGAAATAACATTTTCATCAACCCTTCACACTGGTGGAAATTACCCACGATTTCAAAGTAGTCCCATCTTACGTTACATATTTGTGCACACTTTATACCCAAAAGTCTAGGGGAAACGTAGAGGACTTCGACTGGTTCGGCCTGAATGTTTTGATGACGACGCCGCCGCTCTGCTCTGTATGCATCTTTACGTTATGTATTCTGGAGTGGTAAACTTACGCATATGACCGGAGGTTCCAAATTTTACGCCGCGGTTTCTCGGCGCAAATCAACTTTTATTTTCCCCTGCGACAGATGTTTCTGAAATCGTATATACAAATACGCAGAATAGCATGGATGTATACGCTGAAACTGAAAAACCATGTACATGCATTCATAGTAAGACAGGATATGTTTAAGGTCTGGCAGCCACTAGTTCAAAGAGTAAACCCACTGAAATACGATGTCTGGCTATTTGGCATGATGTATTGTAATGAGGAGCCTGATGTCTATTATATAAACTTGTTGTTACGGAGTCACGAACGCCGTTCGGGAGCCCGTTTTGCCACTGAAATACAATATATTTCGAAAGGCAACTGCATAAAAAAGCGCAGATAAGTATTTCGAGTGTTCAAGGAGCCAATACCACACACTTGGGTAAAAGGAAGAGAATTACTACAGGTTGAAGTCTTGCAACACAGCCGATCCCCTGTACATTATACTATTAAAACCGAACTGCAGGACCATTGCAGACTCGGGGGTGGAGTAACAACTCCCGACACCTGGCAGCACACATCAACCTTCACCCTCCTCATCCGCACACCGTCACCTCACCTGCACCGCCAAAATGACGACATCAACAGCAGTGTCGGCCACGCCGTCCAGGCCGGCCTGCCAGGCGGCCAGGTACATGCGGCCGTGCACCAGCCTGCGGTCCGGCAGCAGGCGGCGCCGCTCCACCAGCGGGGCGCCCTCCTCCGGCGGCGGCACCCCGGCCGACTCCGGCGGCGGCGTGGCGCGCGCCGGGGACGCCGCCCAGGCAGATGGCTCCACCGGCTCGTACCGGTGCTGCCCAGCAGGATAGGGGGCGGTGACGCACCGAAACACGGCAGCGCCGGGCGTGTGACAGACTGAAGATCCCCAGTCGTACACATAGCATACAGAATACATCAACAGCACATTCATAAATTTGCCAAGTGGGACGGAAAACACTGTTGGTCCCCAGGATGATGGGTTGATGGTCTGTGAGAAGCAAAATTAGCGCGGACAAGACACCACTTGGTCGGGCATCTGCCCCCATGGTCGGAGGAAACTCAAGAATATTGGGTTCGGGGGCAGGGGTCATCTTTGGGTAAGTTCTTTATGTTCCATGTAGTGCCATATGGTTAATGGTTAAGCTTCGGAACACGAGGGGTGACCACTTGCCCTCAGTTCCTCTGCCTGTGTCTATAGGACATCGAGTGAAGAAGCGAACAAGTCCTGAGGAGAGAGGAGAGGGAGGGAGACATCGTTTCAGAGTGACTTCAGCATCGCAGCGGATGAAATCACCAAGGCAGTGTTATCTGGGCTGGTGCCGCAAACATTCTCCTGTCCCGCCTTGAACGGCTGCAGCATCGCTTTTTAATGTGGTTAGCCGCCAGCACACATAGCCGATGTGCAATGGACTACGTGTCACTCCTAAATCATTTTCGCTGTTCTTCTATTAAAGCGAGGTTTATACAAGCCGACAAAAGGTTCCTGCGTTCCGTTTTCAACGGCCGCCTGGACTGTAGTGAGCTGATGCCCATGTTCTCCCTCCTGGGACTCCCGGCCGACGCTCACGACACACTGGCTTGTTTAATGTGCCTCGTGGGCGAGTTAATGCCGTGCAGAATGGGTTCCAGATCAGGCTTCCGAAACTTGTAAATGATTTTCTGCGGCACACACCAGCAGAGGACTTTTTTCAGCCTACTCATTCTTTTCGATCGAGTGTGTTGCGGTATGCGAACAGCGTTGGCACGTACATGAGATAGTATGCTTACTTGCTATGTGCACTGTGTGATTGCGGATTTTTTTTGCTTTTTATTTTATTATTTTAGGATTTTTATGCTTTTAGATGCTTTTATAGTAGTATTTTTCATATGGTGGTCCATCTTCATATATTTTATTTTACGCCCACGTAGTTATCATTTTTAGCAGCAGCAGCTTCCATGCGGAGGCTGTCGTTGTATTTTATATATACATATACTTTTATACATTTTTAGAGTGCCTTTTTAAGCCATGGAGAGACTCTGTAATGCCATGTGTAGGATATGTGTGGGTGGTTGACTGTGGAAGCGTGCGAGTGTGGAGTGTGATCCCTTACGGAATGTTGAACGATTTTAACCAACGACTGCAACCATAAGTGGGCTCTGGCCTGTGGCTGTTCTTGTCTAATAAACTAAACTAAACATGTCCTCCCCTTTAAATACGTCACCGGTGACCAGTCACGCTACCAGAAACCGCAGATATTAGCGTAAAACACTTCAAACTGTGTTTAAACGTGTCCTACGGATATTTTTGTCCAAAGGTCAGTGACCTCCGACATCGCTGGCCCTGTCCCCGTCACATTCGGAGGCTACCAGACCGGCCGGCGATTTCGTCTGCTCCTACCATGAAGGGGGAAGGCGGCCGCTTCCTGGGCTTGCGTCCAGGTGCTCGGGTCTGACTCTTGATGGCGTTGACTTTGTTTCGGAGGTGGGGTGCGGCGGCGCCGGCGTCCTCCCCACCCGTGTCCCTGCCGGGCAGAGGACACGCACTAGTCAGCCGGGGCGACTTTCACTCTACGCACTGCTTCAACAAATGCATATCGATTTGAGAGACCATCTACACGGGATTAAGTTTCTGGTAGTTTAATGCGTAGATTCCAAATACGTAACCCGTGGAATCCTAGTTTCGCGCCTATTTATGCAAATCGAAAGTAATTCAGCAAGTGACAACACCAAACACAAGGGCTACATATATGAGCGATGAAACACAGCACATCCCGCACCGTGATGCCCACTCACCCCAGATGACACTTGTTGAGGAGAGCCAGCAGGAAGGTGTTGTGCAGCTGAACCTGCCGCGCCGGCAGAAGTCGGCGCGCGCTGGTGTCGAACTCTTCCTTCGAAATCTGCCAGCGCGGAAGGCACAGGCTGTGATGTCGGCGGGATAGCTGAGTATCTACATGTGTTTATTGGCGTGCAGCGATGCTAACGGCCGCCCAGCTCCTCCACACTACATCAGTTGACGCTGCGCGGATACTGATCACGCCCATGTGCTAATGACCGAGGCAATCGGCATATTTTCACACGCGCATTGACGGGGGTCTGAGCCACCTTCGCATTGACGAGGGGTGGCGGGTACCTGCCCTCCCCCTAAGATCTCGAGAACTACGCTGGGTAGCGAAAAACGCTAAACGGCGTTGGGTAGCCCATCCGCTTCTCCATCGAAAATATTTGAACCATTTTTTTCAGGTCACATTTAAGGTCACTAGAGGCCAAAACATGCCGTCATTGGGATAATATGTAAATAAAGGTTTTCGGTCATTTCATCTGAACAAGTAAAGATGGAGCAAAACAAATTGAACTATACGAATCCTCGCAGCAAACCATATCGAATGATATATAATATGACCTTGCTAGGTCAAATTAAAGATTTGACATTACCTGAGGTCAGGTCAAGGTCAAATTAAATATAATGCATATCATTAGAACCGCAGGGACGAACCTAATGCAGCTAAAATAAACGCTCTATCACCATCTGTTACTAAGTTATTCAGTTAAAACCATTTTTCCCATGCATATCCAACGGAGAGGTCATGGCTCGTACCTGACCTTAGGTCATCGATATCAAAAATACCGGAACAAATTTTAGAGAACTCGGTGGGCCCATTATGTGATATGAGTTTCAATCGGATAAGTTCATACTGTTCCGATTTATGCTATCTTAAACTTTTTTGAGGTCAGGTCACTTGACCTGTACTGGTGACCTGACCTGAGATGACCTGACCTTAAAACTTCGACTAAATTTGTAAAATGACGAGAGCAAAGGTATGCCAGGTACGGCGGCCTACGATCCGCCGATTTTATGATGTCTCCGAAGAACCCGAGGGGGGCGGGTACCCAACCCCCGTCAATGCCTGTGTTAAATGTAAAGTTCATTCCAACAGTTCAACATTTGCACGTGATGAGCTTATCAAAGGCTCGCTCTGGCACCTGGAACCACTGAACTCGGTCAGAATTCATGGCCTGTTTATGATACATTCCTGGCCTGTGTTTATTATAATTTCCTGTACACACCGATCACGTCGAGCTGGATAGTCCAATGGGATTCTATCCATTCTAAATGTACATTTATCAACGAAGCTATGATCGTAACGTGTAAGGATAGTAAAATTATTTAATAATTTCAACTATTTACATGATGATTCAATTTTGTAGGTACAGAAGTGCATTTAGGACACCAGCATAGCAATAAAAGAATAATCAATTTACTTTCACGGTAGAAATCATCGAGGCTTAAAAATGCGCTACGATATTTCTTTATCATGAAAACAAAAGTTGCTTTTTCTATTTACTTGATCAAGAAAGATACGAAATAACATTACAGGTTAAATTGCTACACATATATTTGTCCTTTACGATATCTTAAATCAAAATATTATTATGATGTCACAAGCCACGGGCACCGGTTTAGGGGTTGCATACTGGGGAGATAAACCAATTACTGTCAACTCCTCTCCCCTAGGGAGATATAAATTGCTGAATTCATAAAAACAAATGAATTGCTAAAACGCAGCAAACGATGCAACACTGATATTTATATCGATACTTACTCTCACTTTGAACCACAGCTTCAAGTTTTCAAAATACCTGAAGAAAAACAAAATGCATGTTATACATCAATGATACTATACATTGTTGACTTTGCATATCTGTACACCTGCGTTCTGTTGGCGATCTGTCAGGAATAAATATACATAAAAGTTGAAATGTTAAGTTTCAAAACTATGCAAAACTTAACATACGTATGCACACTCAAACTGATCAGATGCTTCTTTGAATGCCAAATGAGGAAAAATAAAGCCCAATGAGCGTTATCCTTCAGCAAAGCCAGTTCCTGTTTAAGACGTGACGTACTCCCACAGAGGCATAGCAGCAAACACAAATACATTTAAAATTTTCCGTCCCAAGTTTTGGGTTAGGTTCTTGCACAGGGAAGAAGAAAAGAAGATGAGAAGAAAAGAAGAGGAGAAGATTAAAAGAGTGGAAGAAACGAGGAGCAGAAAAAAACGGGTCTGGCGGACCGTGACGCCCGTCACGCCTCTTGCAGGGACTAGAGCTATTTGGCCTTGACGAGGAAGCGGCTTGCGTGCCCCCAGTTCCCTGAGATGGTAACATCCCAGAGGATGAGGGCAGTTAAAGGGAATGTGGCACCTTCATAACGTGATTTTAACTGAGATAGCCAAGTTGTAAAGCAAGTCGGAAACCCGGTACTCCATATATCATCTGTCTTGGAACTCGATATTTCCGTAGAAAAAAGTTAAAACCTACCTGACACCTACCCTTCATCTACCCCTCGCCGGGCGGCCATTGTTGTGAGCTGCTGGTGTGACAACATATGCTGACGTCACGAGGAGCATCAGCCAATCGAAGCCCTTGAAGCATTTCAAGTATGGCAGTGGTTGCCAGATCATGACACCACCCTCAGGCAGATATTTATTGAGGAGTATTTTTAAAAACAAAATATTGAGCTTATTGAACATTTTTCAGAGAAATCATGAGTGGTTTCATTATTTTTCGCTAAAAGTACGCCTAATTACACTAAATTCCAGGATAAGACCAATGTGCCACATTCCCTTTAAGGAGGTCGATCTTAGTGAACACTGACTGATCACTTGGCTCTTGAGGTGGGCTGCAGCCCGCAACGACGGCCTTCTGAAGCTGATAGACCAGAGGAGCCAGAGCAAGCGGAGACACGGGCCGCGCACGGTCCGTCAAGGAACATGGAGAAAGATAGGGCGAAAGAGCAAGAGGATGGTCCTGCGCAAAAACCGAGGAGCCTGGACATGAGCACTTGCAGACTGACAAGAGCATTCCAACAAGAATAGTAACTGATTAAAAAGGTGAGGAGCAGCAAAGCAGAGCAAAATAAGAAGAGTTATGGGACGAAGCGGCGTTAACGCAAATAAGCTATGCTAGAAATAATACAGATATGACGTTTCATGGATTACTTTTAGCAAAAAGTAGGGCAAAATCACCTCGAACTTCCGTTGGTGATGGTGATTTTGGGGAACGAAAACGCATTACTTCGCCTGTCAAGTCCTCATGCCTTCACATTTCTCCTCATGACACACAAAAGAATAAAAATACATACGATATTAGAAAACTAATAACATTTAAACAATTAGGCATGCATGATCCTTATTTTAACTTCTTAAGACGAATGCGGAGTACGAAAATTTTTTTAAAACATTCGTATGTAGACGTACCTAAGCATTACGCTCGTTTAATACGTTATGCTTCACTCGAACTTACTGTTTGGTTCCATCTTCCCCCAAAGCAGTCTCCAGCTCATTTCTTGCCTTGTTCAAGTCATTCATTCTTGACACCCATAAGAATCACAACCGCTGTACACCTGAGGGCAGCAGGAAGCATCTTCATGATAAAGTTCCATACTTTGAGGCAAGGCATGGAGACTGGGGCAGAGAGGGAGACTCTGGACAGAAAAAAAACATATCTGATAAAGGAGAGCTTTACTGGCAGTAATTCACTTGAAGTTCTGTATCTCTTGCATACTTTCAATATATGCGTATGTAATTTTACAGATGGATGGAAGTGTGGTAAAGACGAAACGCTAATTTGAGCTTTGAAGTCTGAAGTTTTTGATACATAAATACAAGCTTAAACAGCCGGTAGCTCCCAGTACTTTGTCTCATTTGAGGGCAGATGGGGATCAAGGACACATTCAAGATTATGAGGCTGCTCCAGCACCCTCCACTGAATTTAATGGATGAGAGGCTACCGTAAAACGAGGTTATTTGATATGACGGGGGTAAATTGATATGACATGTCCCTGATCCAAAAATGCTGTATTACTCACTCATAAATTGTGTTTGTGTTATAATTTTTCGCAGGATACTGTCAAAATAAACACAGCTACATGTGGCCTAAGCTTTGCGCTTGTGTTGATGCTGAGAAATTAATAAACTCAACAATACGAAATTGATAAAAACCTGATTTTTCCGTTTGTCTAAGAAATCCCCCCTCTAACTTCATAACTAGTCAAATCATGCTGATCCTTTTTTCAGATCCTCGAAGCAGCATTCCTTAAGTTTTAAAAAACTGTTGCAGTGAAATTCTATGCCCGAGTCCTGTCCATATAATCAATATAATCCATATCGACTTATAAAGTGGGGCTATTTGATACGAGTATAAAATATAGTACGGAAGTACAAATGGAAGGAAAGCCCCATAATACGTCACTTACATGTCAACACTGAACGTCTTTAGCATGCTGCAGAGGATGTGCAGTCTGGGAGGCCTTCCTACACAGAACAGGGGCGGATGCAGACCCGAGTTTTAGGGGGGCCAAACCCATGTCTGCCTCTCCTCCGGGGGGGAACGAAATTTGTTTTGCTCTACAGACCAAGTGTAAACACCTTTTTTCAGTGCTCTCGACAGACCTAGTATAAGCTACTTCTCCAAGTACATGATCGCTCTCGGAGGGGGGGTGGGAGCGAATATTTTTTGCTCCACAGACCTAGTGTAAACACCTTTTTCAAAAATTTCTCCTGTGTTTGGGGGGCTAAAAGGTATTTTGCCCCCCCCCTCCAGCGCTTTAGGGGGCCATGGCCGGAATGCCCCACCCCTGCGACCGCCAATGATACAGAAGACATGTTTTCTGCATCCCACGATGTCGCCTTGTAGTGGATATTCCTGAAATAGGTATGTTGCGAACAGCGGCTGGGCCGGGCCTCTCGCCGCTGACCGGCACCGTTGGTGCTGGCCGGCCAGCTGGCGGGTGGGCCGGTGATTGGTCGGTGGCCCCGCCCCGCGGCGGTCACGTGGTTGGCGCGCGGGCGGGGTCATTTCGTTGGCTGACCGGTGGCGGCCGGGCAGTCTTGTCTGTAGACTCAGACGGAGCAGGTGGGTTTCGCGGCTGGCGCCGGTTCCCTGGCTCCGTGCAGTAATCACTGCGAGACCGTTGGCGGTTATGCGGCTGGTGCCGATAGCAGCCACGGTCGCGCACACAATCTAATTGTCCCAGTTGTGGCTGACTGGGACGGGGGGTTGTGTGGGTTCAGACCTGTGTGTAGAAGCGAACGAGTGCTGAGTGCTGTGCTATTAGTGGTGAATGTTTCGGCGGGTCTCGTGGCTGGAGCCGGGGATACGCCGAATCACCTACCACGTGTGCGTGAGTACCGTGTTCGTGTGCCAGGACGGCTCATAATATAGCACCCCCCTTTACTGAACTCGGTGGCTTTAACCTATCCAGCGGGGCGGCGCAACATTGGTGTCAGAAGTGGGATCTTTTTTGCGCTTAAATTTGTTTGCCACCATATTTTTTCCGCTCGAAAAAGGTAAAATGGCTCAACAGCGCGAAAATAGGCCCTTTACGCGCAGTCTCGCTGATTTGGCCAAGCCTGAATCAGCCGAAAAGTGTGAAGAGGTTATTTTTGGGAGCCCACCCTCGCCCCTTCCCGTCGTGATGAAAGAACAGCTTGTTCAACATCAGGAAACTATGGACCGGCGGTTTGAGCAGCGTATGGGGGAGGTGGAGACCAAACTCGACGATTTGAGAAATTTCTATCTCGAGTTCGCCCAGACTGGGGCTCAGAAGACAGAGCTATATACCGGACCTTCCACCTCGGGGTCCTGGCAGGAACCCAATCTTGCATCAAGGTCCCTGACTTTGACGGGACGGTGGCATGGAGGGTATACCTGGCCCAGTTTGAGCGGATCGCCGTTTTCAACGGCTGGTCACTGGGGCGTAGAGCGGCTCATCTGACGGCAGCACTGAGGGGTCCGGCACTGGATGTGCTTAGCTGTGTGTCGGATGAGTGCTCGTTCAGCTATCAGTCCCTGGTCTCCAGCCTGGAGCAGAGGTTTGGAGACACCCACCAAGGGGAACTGCACCGCACAGAGCTTAGAACTCGGGTGCGCCGTGCCAGGGAAACACTGCGTGAACTGGCTATGGACGTGGAACGATTAACTAATCTGGCGTACCCCACCGGACCCGTTGACTTCCGAGCGAGGCTGGCTTGCGATTACTTCATCGATGCTCTTCACGACACGGACATGCAGATGGCTGTGCGACAGGCGAAGCCAGCTAAGCTCAGCGACGCATTAAGCGTTGCTTTAGAGTTCGAGTCCCTTAGCAAGTCCTTGAAGTCGGCTCCGCTTCGGCGCATCCAGACAAATGAGTTCTATACTCACCAGGCTAACGGTCCGACGACAAACTCTGAGCCGACTGTCAAGGAAACGCTGAGTACTGTTCTGTCCCGTTTGGAGGAGCTAGAGCTTAGTGTGAGGCGCATTGGCACTTCCGCGGCAGCAAAAGGTGGCAACAAGAAGCTTGACGTCGGGCCGTGCTGGAACTGCAACCAAATGGGCCATTACCGAAGGGACTGTGGTCAATCGATCAAAAAGCCCCAGCCAAAGAAATACGCAAGGCAGGGAAACGAGTAGGGGACAACAGCGAGGGACAGCAGTTGACCCACTCAGACATAGAGTCCCAACCAGTTTCACATAACCACCTCTTCGTAACGGGTAGGATCAATGGGAACTCATGTCCCATCCTCATAGACACTGGCTCTAATCGGACACTCCTGAAGAAGGATCTTCTGCCCAGCGACAGCTATCCACGCATTCCAAGTGGTTTGTGTGATGTCACTGGGAGATGCACTGGACTGAGAGGTCCAGTTGATGTATCCCTGGAAGTGGGGGGAATGTTCTCCCGGCATGCTGTATATGTCGCTGACGAGATGGTCGAAGACTGCATCCTGGGGCTGGATTACCTTACAGAGAATGGATGTTGCTTGGACTTGCCAAACCGGCTCTTGAAGATGGGAGGGCGCAACATTCAGCTCTGGACTTCTGAATCTCCTGCAGAACAACCGAAGACCTACAGGGTCGCCGTTGCAAAGCCGGTGCGTATTCCCCCACGGTCGGAGTGCATTGTCAATTGTCACCCCAGGGGTCCGTCCGGGAGCGCTTTGGGGCTAGTCGAAATGACGGATGGCCTGGGGGTGGGCATAATGGTTGCAAAGACCCTGGTAAACACTAAGGGACCCTCATTTCCTCTTCTGGTGGGGAATTTCTCAGACCATACGGTTCTCCTAAAGGGGGGATCCGTTGTGGCTCGTGGTGTAGATGTCCACGATAGTGATATAGTGGGTAAGGAGACGAAGTCCACCGGTTGGGGTGGGAAAACCCTTCCAACGCATGTACAGCAGCTTTTCGATCGCAGCAATCAGGACTTAACGACAAACGAGCAAGATCATGTGAGAGACGTACTGGTGGAATATTCAGACGTTTTCTCGCGACATGATGGAGATCTAGGTGCTACTGATCTCGTCCAACACAGCATTAAGACTTCAGATACGCGCCCCATCAAGATTCCTCCACGACGCATCCCTCTTGCCAAACGAGAAGAAGCCGACGCCCTTGTGAGGGATATGGAACAGCAAGGGATCATCGAGAAGTCTGAGAGCGCTTGGTCGTCTCCCTTGGTCCTAGTTCGAAAGAAAGACGGATCAACGCGGTGCTGCGTGGACTATCGACGCTTGAACGAGGTAACGCTGAGGGATTCATACCCTATCCCAAGGATTGATGACTCCCTTGACGCACTCTCTGGAGCAAGGTGGTTTTCGACTCTAGATCTGAAGTCAGGGTATCACCAGGTAAAGATGAGCGCCAAAGATAAGCCGAAGACAGCATTCTCTTGCGGCTCAGGGCTCTGGGAGTTCAGGGTCATGCCGTTCGGATTATGCAATGCTCCGGCGACGTTTGAGCGTCTTATGGAAGCTGTCTTGGCTGGACTTCACTGGAAGTCGCTCCTGGTATATCTGGACGATGTAATTGTCTTCGGATCCTCCTTTGCAGAGGCGCAGAGGCGACTCACCGAGGTATTCGAGCGCTTTCGAGCGGCAGGTCTCAAGCTCAACCCAAAGAAATGCTGCCTTTTTCAAAAGAAGGTGACCTATCTTGGTCATGAAGTATCCAAGCAGGGTGTCGCCACGGACCCTGTAAAGGTTTCGGCTATAACGGAGTGGCCGAAACCGAACAACGTGAAGGACCTTCGTAGCTTTCTCGGGTTCTGCTCGTACTACCGGAAGTATGTCAGGAGCTTCGCAACGATAGCCGCTCCACTGCATGAGTTGACGGGGAAGGGCGTTAAGTTCATTTGGTCAGCCACATGCCAGGAAGCGTTCGAGAGATTAAAACGGGCGCTGACCTCTGCTCCGGTACTAGCCTATCCCGACCCGAAATCAACGTTCATCCTTGACACGGACGCAAGTTCATGTGGCATCGGGGCTGTGCTCTCCCAGGGGTCGCCTGGTGGAGAAAAGGCTGTTGCGTACTTTAGTAGAGCACTGACCAAGCCAGAGAAGAACTACTGCGTAACCCGTCGGGAGTTGTTGGCGATTGTCGAGTCGGTCCGGCATTTCCACCATTACGTGTACGGGGCTCACTTCATCGTGCGTAGTGACCACGCTGCACTACAGTGGTTGAGGTCGCTCAAGGAACCGGAAGGTCAATTCGCCCGCTGGCTGGCACGCCTGGGCCAGTATGACTTCAAGGTTTTGCACAGACCCGGAGAAAAGCATGGCAACGCTGATGGGCTCAGCAGACGACCCTGTCCTGATGACTGTGAGCACTGTGAAAGACTCGACAAGTCAATCGCTTCATGCCATGCTACCACATCAGGAGATGGTGGGACGAGGAGTGAAGCAAAGGAGACAGAGTCAGCACCGAAAATACAGGATGCACAGGCTCAGGACCCCGACTTGGCCCCCATCTACACACATTTACAGAGAGGTTCAGATCGACCATCTTGGGAAGACTTGTCATCTACCAGCAGAGAGACGAAGCACTACTGGTCTCAATGGGACATGCTGCGTATGAAAGATGGAGAGCTTCAACGCCGTTGGGAGTCGACTGATGGCCTGATCAAACATTGGCTCTCTGTAGTGCCAAAACTGCTCCGCCACGACATCCTAAAGGATTCTCACGATAACCTGATAGGAGGCCATTTTGGGACCAGAAAGACGCTGCAACGACTGAGACAGCGGTACTACTGGGTTGGGATGCGACAAGACGTGCAAGAGTGGTGTCGAACTTGTGACACATGTTGTGCGAAGAAGGGCCCCAACAGCAGAAATTCTGCACCTCTGCAGATATACTTGGTCGGCAACCCTATGGAGCGCGTGGCAGTGGACATCGTGGGTCCTCTACCTGTGACGAAGAAGGGAAATCGCTACATATGCGTGGCCATGGACTATTTCACCAAGTGGCCAGAAGCGTTCGCCATTCCAAATCAGGAAGCAGTAACTGTGGCTGGGGCTCTGGTTGACAACTTCTTTTCCCGGTTTGGAGTTCCCAATGAGCTTCATTCAGACCAGGGCCGGAACTTTGAAAGCGAGGTTTTCAAGGACACTTGCCGCATTCTTGAAATACGGAAGACAAGGACTACGCCGCTCCACCCCGAGTCAGATGGCATGGTGGAGCGGTTTAACGGTACCCTTGGTCAGGAACTCGCCAAGTTCTGCAAGCAAAGCCAGGATGAATGGGACGTCCATCTGCCTGCACTGTTGATGGCTTACAGAACCGCAGAACACGAGGTCACGACCTACACACCGGCACGCCTCATGATGGGGCGTGAAATCCGTCTTCCTATGGACTTGCTGACGGAAGAGCCCCCGGCAGGACGGGAAGACGCTAGAAGTTACCAGGGATTCGTGGCAAACTTGAAACGTCGCCTGGAGGATGTTCACCACCAGGTCAGGGGCCGTCTGAACATACGAGCCAAGGTCATGAAGAATCGTCATGACGCCAAAGCGACCCGAACCGTCCTCCAACCGGGAGACAAGGTGTGGCTGTACAACCCCAGGAGACAAAAGGGAAAGAGCCCCAAGCTCAGTTCAGACTGGGAGGGTTTGTACGTCATTGTGGATTGCCTCTCTGATGTGACGTATCGCATCAGGTTCGATGGCAACATGTCAACTCGTCACAACCCCCAGAAGGTGGTACACGTGAACCGTTTGTGGAAACATGAAGGACCAGCACACTTCACGTGGAAAGAGCAGAATGAGAACCAAAATCAAGACACTGGAGAGGGCGAATCATCCTCCCCCATAAGCGTTCCTAATGGGATGGGACCAGGGTGGCATGGGCAGAATGGTGGGGTGAGGACGTCGACTCGATTAAGGAGAACGCCAGTAAGAATGAATGACTATGTTATGTAAATGTCCTGATGTAATGCCTGTTTACCCACACCGCCATGGTTTGGTGCATGCATGTGTTCGTGATGCATGTGCACGCATTCCTTCTTTTTCTTTACGGTTTTTGTTTCTTTGCTTGAGCAGTAACGGCATGTCGGACTCTCTGGACATCCGAGATCGGGAGCTGGAGGGATGGGCCTCCGCCCAGCTGCCCGATTCTCAGACGCCGCCGCTGCCACCGCCCAGCCGGAAGATACACCTGCTCGTCGGCGACTCGATTGCCGACGACGCAAACCTGGCCCTGTGGGAACCCGAGCTGGTGCTGAACGGCTGCGTACGGGGCGCCACGTGGCGAAGCATCCGGCGTGACCTTCACAGCGCCGAGGGAGTACTCGACGCATGGGAGCGTGCGTCAAGGTCGTTCCGACTCACACCCGGGCAAATTGTTGTCTGGGTAACCGGCAACGACGTTTATCCCCGCCCTGGAACAGGAAGCTGGAGCAGAGAGGTGGAGAGGTGCTCGATCCAGGATGCGGGCGAGGCGGCTGCTGAGGTCGCCGGCATCCTGGCTGGCCAGGCGGCGGGCGTCGTCATCCTGGGACCGCTTCCCCGCCCAAGGTTCGACGAGGGGAAGAAATGGGAGACGACGGCCGCCTTCCATCTGGAACGGCGACTAAAGGATGTCCTCCGCGATTCCGGGGTGACGTTTGTGCCCCTGGGCGCGCTGTTGACAAAGAGATCCAGAAACCGGCGATCATCAGCGCAGCGGACGAGCACGCAGCCTGGTGGAGGGCGGATGGCATCCACCTGTCGGTGGCCGGATATCGGCGGGTGGCCTCCCGCTGGCCGTCATGGTTGGCCGTGGCCCCGGAGAGAGATCTCGAGAGAGATCTCGAGGCGGTGGAGTTCCAGTGCTTGTAGTCTGCACGCATGGGAGCTCTCTCCGGGGCCAGCCAGACAGCTCCAGCATGATCGGGTTTTGTTGTGATCATCTGGATGTGTACATTGTTTTTTTTTGTTGATGACGTTATTTTTGTACGTTTGTTTTTTTGTTGTTAGCTCCGTTAGAAAGAAGTGTTGATAATTTTTGTTGACGTCTTTCGGGACGAAAGAAAATAAGGGAGGGGGCAATGTTGCGAACAGCGGCTGGGCCGGGCCTCTCGCCGCTGACCGGCACCGTTGGTGCTGGCCGGCCAGCTGGCGGGTGGGCCGGTGATTGGTCGGTGGCCCCGCCCCGCGGCGGTCACGTGGTTGGCGCGCGGGCGGGGTCATTTCGTTGGCTGACCGGTGGCGGCCGGGCAGTCTTGTCTGTAGACTCAGACGGAGCAGGTGGGTTTCGCGGCTGGCGCCGGTTCCCTGGCTCCGTGCAGTAATCACTGCGAGACCGTTGGCGGTTATGCGGCTGGTGCCGATAGCAGCCACGGTCGCGCACACAATCTAATTGTCCCAGTTGTGGCTGACTGGGACGGGGGGGTCGTGTGGGTTCAGACCTGTGTGTAGAAGCGAACGAGTGCTGAGTGCTGTGCTATTAGTGGTGAATGTTTCGGCGGTTCTCGTGGCTGGAGCCGGGGATACGCCGAATCACCTACCACGTGTGCGTGAGTACCGTGTTCGTGTGCCAGGACGGCTCATAATATAGCACCCCCCTTTACTGAACTCGGTGGCTTTAACCTATCCAGCGGGGCGGCGCAACAGGTATATTTCTCTCAAATAAAGAGTTTGAAACCTAGTTATTTCTAAACAGTATATTTTGTGTTTTTAAAAACCAGCTGTGAATATCAAATACCCCCACATAGGCACATTCTAGAGATATGGCCTCCTGAGCATAAACATATCGAATTGCCCCACCCCATGGGGCAATTTGATACAACCTTCAATTAAAAAAATAACATTGCCTGTGTATATACACACATTTTCACATATACTATTCCGACAGCACTGGAATAGTCTACAAAATCATAATTTGTAGTATATTGGAAATATGGCTCTTTTCGACGCATGATTACAAAAACTGAACATTTTGTATCAAATAACCCCGTTTTACGGTACCAGATTTTCTAAGCTATCAAGAGCCAAGCTTACTCCCCAAGCGGTAAAAAACAACCGAAGACCCTCCACAATCTCTCTCTCTCTCTCTCTCTCTCTCTCTCTCTCTCTCTCTCTCTCTCTCTCTCTCTCTCTCTCTCTCTCTCTCTCTCTCTCTCTCTCTCTCTCTCTCTCTCTCTCTCTCTCTCTCTCTCTCTCTCTCTCTCTCTCTCTCTCTCTCTCTCTCTCTCTCTCTCTCTCTCTCTCTCTCTCTCTCTCTCTCTCTCTCTCTCTCTCTCTCTCTCTCTCTCTCTCTCTCTCTCTCTCTCTCTCTCTCTTGTTTTTTTTTGTTTTTTTCAGGTGTCGGCCGGAGCCCTGTATTTTACACCTATTTCTTGTTCAGAGGGTAACAAGACACCAACTAGATCTAGTTAAACACAGATAATACGACTCAATATACCACTACTACAAGCTGTGAAAACAGTCAAGAATACCTACCCCGCAGTTGGTGGTACATTTGGTCTTCACATAATTAATTACGCTTGTAAGAAACGAGCACTGGGTGTGGGTGTGCGTATGTGTATGTGTGTGTGTGTGTGTGTGTGTGTGTGTGTGTGTGTGTGTGTGTGTGTGTGTGTGTGTGTGTGTGTGTGTGTGTGTGTGTGTGTGTGTGTGTGTGTGTGTGTGTGTGTGTGTGCGTGTGTGTGTGTGTGTGTGTGTGTGTCTGAGTATTGTTAGCAGTGATGAGCGAGGAAGTGTTTAATTTCTTAGGTTTAATTCATAGGCGTTGGTATAACCCTCCCCATACGTCATCGAACTGTTGGCTCTTTCTTTCTATTTTAGAAATATATTTCTCTACCTCAAGATATCCCTTCAAATATTTCTTAAGATGATTAACAGTAGGGCTATCGTTACGGTCTCTCTGCCTCCAAATGAAATCTTTAACCATCATAATCATCGAATTTACCTGTTTTGATTTTACGTTGTTTGTTAGCTCTTTTCCGAGGAAAATGTTAGCGCAGGTTAAGCTTTCGGATAATCCTAATAAGTTTTCTAATTCTCTCCATAGCAACCGTACAGATGGACAGAGCCAAAATTTATGTATAATAGTCTCTGAATATATTGGGCAATTTTTGCATTTGTCGCTTTCTTTAATTCCGTATATATAAAGCAGCCTGTTCGTCGGCAATATTCTCTTTAGACATGGATACTGTAGCCATTTTAGCCTCTTATCATTTGAAAATGCGTGCAGGTTAGTGTAAACTTTTGGCCAATCAATTTGTTGCATCAGCGATAGATCATTTTCCCATTTTAGGCGACATGTCTCCAGTTCTGTGGGCAGGTGAGTGTCTATAAGTTGTGTGTAAGCCCATTTCGCGGCCTTCGGTGTAGTCTGCAACAGCTCAAAAATATCTTCTGGCTTGCTAAAGTTTGGCCTATCGGTCTCTATCTGTTGCTTCCATCTGTTTGGAATTGCCCTCATAATTGAATGGGCTGTCATCGGGTGAATGCCGAACTTTTCGGCCACTTGGTTTGACGTCATTAGATACTTCTCTCTTGCGTCGTAAACATCGCTAATTTTCACTAATCCCTTGTTAATTATACTTGACCTGTTGATTGTGTTATTCTGTTCTAACTTCACGTGCCTATTTATCCATATAACTTGATTGAGTAAGTGAGCTCCACTATCCTCTTGCCATTCTATGGTTGAACTCCATGCGGAGCAGGCTTCTACCCAAAACGGATTTTGTATGTGCTTCTGTATCATCTTATGACTACAATTGCAATGAAAGATTGAAGTGTTTCCATTAAGTGATAGCATATTTTTAACAACTTTTTTCCATTTTGCCGCGTTACTTTGATCCATGAATTTTTTTGCCCAAGTCATTTTTAGGCTTTTTGACTGAACTGTGATGTCCGGTACGGCCAGGCCACCGTTTTTATATTTTGACTTTAACGTTGCCCTCTTTACACGATCTTTCTTCCCGCCCCATATGAAGTTAAATAGTGATCTTTCAACGGCTTTAACAAATTCTTGTTTAGGTGCTGGCAAGACTGTCATTAGATACACTAGCTGCGACATGATTTCCGATTTAATTAAGTGTATTTTTCCAAAAGGTGTGAGACCTCTTCCGTTCCACGGAGTGAGACGAGCCTTCATACTTTTAAACTTGCTTTCATAATTTGTTTTGCAGATATCAGTGTTAGGATTATTTGAAATTTGAATGCCTAAAATTTCTATCGTGTCATTTGGCCATTGAATATCATATTCGGGACACATGGGCTGCTGATTTGACGCATCTTCTCCAATCCACAGAGCCTGCGTCTTTCTACGATTAAGGCCTAATCCTGAAATTGCCCTAAACTCATCAAAGATGTCTAAGGATGCTTTCAAGGAGTCCCTACTACCGTCTTCTATCAGCGTCACGTCGTCCGCGTAGGCGCTGACCTTAACTTCTGTTTGCTCTACGGTGATACCTCTGATTGATCTGCATCTTCTGATGCGTTCCAAAAGGGGTTCAAAGCATAACAAAAACAAGAGACAACTTAACGGGCACCCCTGTCTGAGGCCCCGTTCTATTTTATACGGCTGGGAGACTAAACCATTTATTTGAACGGATGCGAGGGTAGGACAAGTTTGCCTTGGGTCGTACAAAATGTCTATCCATTTCACGAAATTATTTCCGAAGCCAAATTCCCTAATTGCCCGTTTCAAATATTGCCAATCTACGCAATCATAAGCGTTTTTTTAACGTCGCACGCCAAAATAAGGGCTGATTTTTTATGCGTCTCGCAATAACCCATGGTATCAAGGATTAACCGAACGTTCTCCCCAATATACCTTCCTTTTATGAAACCAGTTTGATCCTCATTAATTATGGATTTGATTACAGTGGATAATCTATTTGCTAGACATTTGGTAATAATTTTGAACAAAGTATTAAGAAGACTTATTGGGCGCATGTTTTCGAGACAACGGCTGTCCTTACCCTTTTTAGGAATAATTGTTGTAACGCTTCTCTTGATATTTTCAGGCATTTTTCCATTTGCAAAGATTTCATTGCACACTCGCATCATTAGGTTTTTTAGTTCTGACCAAAAGAACTTATAAAATTCGCCAGTATACCCAGAAGGCCCCGGCGATGAGTTATTACGGGTCGAAAATACAGCATGTTCAAGTTCTTCTACACTTAGGGCACTATCACAGTATTCTCTTTCTTCGTCTGAGAGACGAGGAAGATGATCAAAGAACGGGGCATTGTCTACTAAAGCAGTTTCCCTCTTGTAGAGATTGTCGAAAAAGGACTTCCCTTCATCCAGCATCGCTCTTGTGTTGCTAGTTATTACTTTAGATCCTTCGTTATTTTGATCCTTTACAAAAAGGGATTTGCAGATATTTTTACCTCTGTTACGCTTTTGTATATCGTGGAAATATTTTGAGCCTGTCTCGCCAAGATGCCGCCACCGTACCTTTGCTAAGAACATTCCTCGGCTGGTCAGGTTATTAATCAAGTCATCCCTTTGTTCTAGCAAAGTTTTTATGCGGTTAGAGTTTTCGTCATCATCTCCTTGCATTTTCTTAATATTTTCTTCTATCTCTTTCAGAGCTTGTTCTGCTCGGCTTTTCTTACGAGCCGAAAAAGCAATAATATATCCCCGCAACACACAAAGAACTGTCTCAAACAACGTTACCTGTGATGTTGTGTTTGACATATTTTGGTGAACAATTTCTGGGATCTTCTGACGAACCATACTTACGAATTCTTCATCTTTTAAAAGCCCATTGTTAAATTTCCAAAAGGATTTACCTATTTCAATGGTTGGAATGTGAACAGAAATTGAAACCAGCTTGTGATCAGAAAGGTAACCGTTTCCAATTTCAGCTTGTGGATTTGCTTCAGCTGATACGAGTTCGCGGCTGACAAGGAAGAAGTCTATGCGAGACTTACTTGGCGGATTTTTCCTGACGCATGTGTAGCTTTCTTCGCGAGGGTATAGCTTCCACCAGATGTCAACTAGGTTCTTATCTACCATCAATTGCTTTAATATATCCCTACATTTTTCGTTGTTAGTAACTCGGCGTGCCGAGCTCAATCGGTCTTTAGAGACATTTAGGCACAGGTTAAAGTCACCACCAATAATAATTGTTGCATTTTCATATTCTGTCAACTTCAGACAAAAGTCTTCAAAGATACGGGGGTTGTCGTTATTTGGACCATACATATTTCCCATCGTTATTGAAATTCCGTGGTATTGCAGCTCGAATGTGAGAAACCTCCCACTTGGATCACTGCAGGCTTTATCTATCACTATTCCTGAATTTGGTTTCACTAGCACGGCTACCCCTTTACTGTTAGTTTCTCCGTGGGCGAAATGGATGGGGCCAGACCATTCATTTTTCCATTGAGATTCATCCTGATCAGACGAGTGTGTCTCCTGGAGAAGCATTACCTGGAAGAGAGGCTTGCCTGACTGACACCCTGCTTGAGCGTTTGCCGGCAGGTCTGGTGTCGTTGCTGCTTGCTGTCGTTGCTGCTTGCTGCGTTTCCTGCTACGAAGACAAGAAGAAGGAGTAGAAGACTTTTTCAAGACCTGCTCCCGGCTCGAGTCTTCGCTGCGACCAGTCTGTCCCACCGACCGCTGTTTTTACAGCTGGTCGGTGCGGTACTTTGACTCCAGCCGGCCTCACCAGCCGCTGTTTTTACAGCTGGTTGGTGTGGTGCTGTTGGACGTCAGCTGGTCTTTTCGGTAATTACCCTATCGGTCCAGGTGGTCTTGGTTTCTTGGATTCCGGCCACCTGGTACCTCTTCTTCTCAGTCCCATAACCCTACTCTTTCTCTACTATCTCTTTTACTCTTCGGCCGGAAACCCGAGTGGTGGGACGTTTGTCCCGGGGTGAGCACGCTTGTTGGACCTCGTCAGTCCTTGGGCGTGTGGCTTTGGCTGGACCTATCGGTCCTCCATTGCTAAAATCCCTATAACGCAAGGCCATCTCACTTTCACCCCCGCTTAATAGAAGCGGGTCCCCTCTCAAACCCTCCACCCGGGCTGCGTCTGTGCAAGGGTACCACGGTACCTGCCCCTAGGGATTCACAAGCATAGGCCCCAGTCAGGCTCCTTTTAGAGGCTGAGTCAGCCACCTAGGCCCCTGTTAGGTCCCCAAGAGGCACCTGCCTCCCCTCCGACTTAAACCCCCTCTTAGTGGCTGAGTCAGCCTTTTGCACACACATTTCTAAGGCTAGGTGCTTTTACTAAGCACTCCCCAGTTAGGATAAGAATCCCACACCCAACCCTAGCTAGGTTAATACTCCCATTAGCTTTGATAGTAACAGTAGGACCCCTTTCTTAAATTCAACTTCTCTAGCCATTTCTACCCAAAAGGTGTTAGCAAAGCTAATACCAAGTATCTCATTTAAACTTAAACGTACAATTCATACAACCATGGCTTCCAACTCTCTCTTCCGTCCCTCCAGCCCCCGGTTGAACAAAGCCAACCTGCCAAGCGGAGCTTGGCTGGTTGGCACCTACCTTTCTGCGCACCAAAACTTGGCAAAAGAGTCTACCTTTAATCTGGATAAGGCCATCAGCCAAAAAGTGAAAGGTAGTTTTGAGATAATCAAATATCAAAAAGATATCCTGATCAAAACCTCAAATCAGGAATCTACCCGAGCCCTGCTGGCCACAAAAACTTTTGGGTCGAAACCAGTCATCTTTTCTGTTCACCACTCCCTTAACTTCTACCGGGGCATCATCAATGCCCCGGAAGTGTCCCATCTCTCTGATGTGGACCTTGAGCACATGTTTGACTTCAAAGGTCAAAATGTGCTAGCCCTTGAAAAGTTGAACCCCAACAAAAATGCTACTCAAAGAGACCCACGTCTAAGAGACCACCGTTTCATTGTCACCTTCGACACAAAGTGTCGGGATGACTGCGGCCAAATTAAACTGGGCGACTGTGTCTACCCAGTTAGGCCGTACTACCCCTCCCTATTCGCTGCCAAACTTGTCAACGGTACGGGCACGTAGAAACAAATTGTAAAAACCCCACCCCACGATGCGGCAAGTGCAGTGCTAAGCACCGCACTAAAGATTGCACTTCTAAAAGCCTCAAGTGTGCTGCCTGTGGCGGCGCTCATGGGGCAGATAATCCCAAGTGCCCGACCTGGCTCCGAGAAAAAGAGGTTAACGTTCTGGCTGAGGACAAAAAACTCCCCTTTGACCTGGCCCGCAAACAAGTGCTGCAAAAAGAAAAGAGCCGTACAGTCCCAAAAAGCTGTGGTAGCAAGGCCACCACAGGAGCCCCCAGCACAGCCGGCCAGGAACACCCCATTTCGAAGCAGCCTCAGCCACCCAAAAACACAAGCCGTCACATCCGCCCTCTAATGGAGCCCCTTTTCTTGGCGCCCATCAGGCCGTCCGTCCCCCTCCCCCCACCACGTGGCACAATCACTTTTTGGCGTAGGTGGACGCCCGCTGCGGGCTGGGAGGATCTCCCGACCCGCACTAGTTCTCCGCCAGGTCTTCCGACCGAAAATCCTCCCGCCCCTCAGGCACCTAAAATCACCAGGAAGACCTGGACACCCGCAGCAGGGTGGCAAAGCCACTCTGCACGAGTGCCTGACAAGTCTGATTTCCCTTCGCTACCTGCCCCCAAGCACTCTAAATTCACCGGTGCTCCCCTTCCCAGGCGCCGCCAAAGGCAGGCTCCGAGAAGGCCTCTAACGAGTGGCAGCCCACCCCCTCAGGGTAAAACGGCTGCCACTCAAACCAAAATCCAAAAAGTAAATATTTCAACCCAAACTGAAGCTGCTCCTCTCTCCTTGGAAAGAAGCGATGCTTCTTTCCAAACAGCACCGACCACCCGCACTTGCGGATCCCAAACCGACCTCATAGGTCATTTTATGCAGTTTCAGTTTTCAAGTGATCTTGAAACGTCAGACGACAAAAGTCAGTCTGACCATGAGCTGTCCGGGACAGAGACCGTCTCTGACACCAGCAGTGCATCAGAGACGAGCTCTGCAAAAACTGTTATAAACACTTCCAGAGCTCCCCTCCTGGAAACCCCCAGCCCCGGCTCCTCCAGCCCCGGCAGCTCACCCGTAGCAAGGAAAATTAGCTTTTCTAGGCACTCCACCCCAGTTTCTCCTGCTAGCGATAGCAGTAGCAGCAGGTGCTCGTATAACCTTCGCAAGCGTAGATCCCCTAAGCACAAACGTTAAAAACCACCATGGGTTCAATTCTGCAATGGAATACAAATGGCCTTATCGGGAAATTCCCGCTTTTTTCATCAATATTTGCTGAGAAAAAACCGGCACTAGCAGCATTACAAGAGACCCACTTTACTGATAAAGATAACGATAAATACAAAATCTCGGGTTACTCTTGGTATCGCCATAACGTAAACGCTGCTGTCCGTAAGGGAGGCACAGCCATCCTAATAGAAAATAGCATCCCACACAGTCACGTGCCTTTGGTAACATCACTGGACTGTGTAGCTATTAGTTTGAAAATACAACATGTCCAATTGACGGTTGTTTCAATATACATATCCCCTTGCGACCCTGATCCAACGGATCGGGAACTCGCACAACTATTTAATCAAATAAACGGGCCTTTGTTATTACTTGGAGACTTGAATGGTCACCACCCATCCTGGGGCAGCGCCACGCCAAATCGTAGAGGTGAAATTATATATGACGCAATAGGTTCTCAAAATTTAGTTATCCTAAATAACGGCGCACCAACCCGCCAAGCAACGCAAAGCGGACATTTAGACACAGCCATTGATATTTCGTGCTGCACGCCTAGAATTGCGTCACTGTTTACCTGGGATGTCGAAGACAACCCAGGCATGAGCGATCACCTCCCAATCAAAATCAATGTCCCCCAAGGAGCACTCGACCGCGTTGATCTGTTTACCCCTTCCTGGAGTCTAAAACGAGCGGACTGGACAAAATTTGAGGCAGAGGTCGACCTCACTCTGGTCACCGAAGGTGACCCACACTCGGCAGACATTGAATTAATACTAAGAGCCATAAGCTCAGCAGCACAAGTAGCAATACCAAAAACCAGAGGACCCCGAAAGAAAAACGGAGCCCCATGGTGGAACGCAGAGACGGCACACGCCAAAGCTCAAATGATTAGAGCCCGCAAGGCATATGAGAGGAGGGCACACAGCCCTACTCGATCCGCACTTCGGGCAGCAAAAGAACACTTTCGAAACACGTGCAAGCGGGTTCAAAAGGACAGTTTCAACTCTTTTGCCTCCAAATTCAACCGCTTCACTCCCACCACCCAAGTTTGGAAAACCATTAGAGCTTTCTCTGCGAAGCGACCACCCCGTGGACCTTTCCCTCAACTAAAAATAGCTGGCCAACCCATCACCGAACCTAAGGAAGTCATGGATAAATTTGCTGATCATTACGCCAGTGTCGCAGCTAATAACTCATACAGCCAGCGCTCCAAAGACCAGGCAGAATGGTGCAAAAAGCACACATTCATCAATTATGGTAATCAAGAGTATTATAACGTACCATTTACAATGACCGAGCTAAATTACGCCATTAGCAAGTGTGGAAACACTGCAGTGGGCCCTGACGAAATTCACTACTCTTTCTTCAGGCACCTCAGCCAAACAGCACTTAAGTACCTGCTTTCGGCCATTAACAACATGTTTCTTAGCGACTCTTTCCCCACATCGTGGCGAGAGAGTATTATCATTCCCCTTCCAAAACCTGGCAAAGAAAAAACAGACCCAAAAGGTTATCGCCCAATTTCGCTTACTAGCTGTGCTAGCAAGCTTGTCGAGCGCATGGTAAACGTTAGACTTCACGAGATCCTCGAAAAGAAGCTTGATGCTATGCAATCAGGCTTCCGGCGCGGGCGAGCCACCACTGACAATTTGGTGAAACTAGTCAGTGACATCCAAAATGGCTTTTACAAAAAGCAAGTAACAATAGCTGCATTCTTAGACATTAAATCGGCGTTCGATCGCGTACAAAAAGACACCCTTTTGTTTAAATTAAGCAAGCTAGGAATTCGTGGCCACCTTGCAAAATTCATTGAAAACTTCCTCAAGGACCGAAAATTTAAAGTCCGTTGTGGCACCACATTCTCCTACCTGGCAACCCAAGACCAAGGCACACCCCAGGGTAGCGTTCTGTCCCCCACCCTCTTTCTAGTAATGATCAATGATCTCTTCGCCAAAAAGCTACCGCCTGGAATAAATTACTCCCTTTTTGCGGACGATGTCGCCATTTGGAAAGCCACTGCAATCGATACCAGGCGGTATAATGAACCAGAATTTCAACATGCAACTACGCAGTTGCAGGATAGCTTAAACGACATCGATAATTGGTGTAGTTTAATGGGTCTATCACTCTCGGCGGAAAAATCATCAGTCGTTGTCTTTGCCAGAGCGCATTCCAGACACGACCCTCCACGGCTCCAAATCTCGGGTAAACCTATTGAATGCACCAACAGCTTCAAATTCTTGGGCGTCACCCTAGATTCCCGATTGAGTTTCAATGAGCACATTACCAAAGTCGTCTCTAGCTGTCAAAAGCGAGTCAACATTCTCCGCATGCTCGGCGGCACAGAGTATGGCGGGGATCGAAAGACCCTGCTTATGCTCTACAAGTCCCTGATTCGGTCCATTCTCGAATATAATTCGTTCGTTTTTGACTCGACGAACAAGACCAATAAATTAAAGCTAGAGCGAGTCCAAAATGCCAGTATCCGGGCAGCCACAGGCGCGCTCAGAGAATCCCCCATCACCAGCCTGCTAACTGATAGCGGGCTGTGCCCATTGCAGACAAGACGCGACGCCCAGCTTATTTCTTACTACATTAAAGTCCAATCCACCGAAAATCACCCGGCAAAACAATGTTTTGCCCACCCCAGACGAGCAAATAAAGCCACTCTACAGAAGTGGCCCCCATTTAAGCACAGAGTAGCGAAAACCCTGGAAAGCCTCAATCTTGCACTGCCAGCAACAATAGGCAAACCCCCACTCTCCCGCTTCTGGACTCGGAAAGAGCCCAAAGTGGAATTTCTTTTCACTTCCCGTAAAACGGACTTCTCAGAGGAAGAAGTCTCCCAGAAATTCCTAGAGTTCCGTACTTGTAACGCGGACAAGACCTTTATATTTACAGACGGCTCCAAAATAGGCGAAAAAGTAGGCCTCGGCATCTGGGGGCAAAATATTTGCCTTCAGAAAAGACTTCCGGACAACTGCTCTATCTTCACAGCCGAGGCTGTTGCCATCCTAAATGCATTAGCCATAATCAGAACCCAAAATATCAACTCAGCCGTCATCTGTTCAGACTCTAAATCTGTCCTGCAGGCCGTCAGTAACGTAGTCAACCCCAGCCACCACGTTATAGCAGATATTCAGAAAGGTATCGATGATACCCCTGATGTCTCTTTTCTTTGGATCCCGGGCCACTGCAAAATTCAAGGAAATGAAAAGGCCGATGAGCAGGCAAAAAAGTCCCTAGAACTTAGAGAGATCGCACCCTTAACGTGGTCTGGAGACGAAAGCAAAGCTCTCCTCCAGGACACCATCCGGAAGCAAATTCAAAATAACTGGACTACCAACCACAGCGCCCACCTATTCTATATCAAGCCTAACATCGGCTACTGGCCCAGTTCCAACCAAAAGAGTCGCCGGCGCGAGGTTATTCTAACCAGACTCAGAAATGGACACACAAAATTAAATGCCTATTGGAACGCGGGTACCTGTGGTACCTGCAACGCAATGGAGAATCCCTATCACATTCTCATCGATTGTCCCCAGCACAATACCCATCGGCAACCCATGCTAGATTACTGCCGAATCCAAAACATCCCTGTAGACCTAAAAACTCTGCTCGGTAACGACCATCCTGAGCTACTCGAAAAAGTCTTCACATTCCTAAAGGACTCTGGGCTAGAGAAGTTTCTATAAATCACCACTCCCAGTATATATGATGGAGGGTGCATGGTGCACCCCCAAAGTAGGAATTGCCTATTTCCCAATCATAGATGATCCACTGCGAAATTTAAGCAATAGTTTTGTAACCTTTAAATGGTTCATTGTAGGCTAAGGATAGGTTATGTTAGGCTAACTTTGAAATCAGGTTAGGTTAGATAGGTTAGATTTCTTCACCGCAGTGATACCTTTCACTGCGGGTCTATACTAACCACACCTATACTCTTACTAACAATCTAACTATCCTCTCACACTTCTTTCTCTGTGCGGCGGCTGCTCAGCCGGAGAGGGGAGCTGCAACTTCACCTCCGGGTTGCAGGGTAAATTCGCGGCACCCTGGCCAGGTGTTTAGCGCACTTTCTAAAATACGAAATTATTGAGTTAACGGAGGTTTTCGAGTAACGTATACAAGCGGACATCAATAGCTGACACACAAAATTCTAAATTCTAAATTCCAAATTCTAAATTTCAAATTCTAAATTTATGGTCTTCAACCACAGAAATAACCTTCGCACTCTGCGGGTCTAAACTTATTAAAAGACCTCCCTTGGCATGGCTATGCCATTGCCACGACCGTCCATTTGCAAGCTAAAACATCTTGCAACCCATTACTTGAAATAACTCCCATTGCTTTAACAGACTAACGTAGCTTGCCCTGACACAAAATTCTAAAATTCTCCCACACACTCCTTTAGAGGCGGGCAAAGGTGCTATGCACAGAACGCCTAATAAAAAGCCATAAGTAAGTAAGAGAAGCATTACGTCAAAACGTAACTGTTTCAGCCACGTGAAGATTTTTCTCCTTTTGGGAACTCCGTCAATGGTCTGGGAACGCAGGCAGTTTACATTTAGCGATGCAACACTGATATTTGACCTAAACGTAGAAGATGTGCTCATTTTAAATTATGCAGGCTATTACTTATATCGGCTACCGAATGACACTCGCGGATTTTCTTACAGAGAAGACATCTGAATTGGAAGCTGGGAGCCAACAGTTCGTTGCTGCAGTTTTTCCCTATAGAAATGTACCTATATCTGCGGCATGCTGTGAGATGTGTGGGTGTGTGGTAGAGGTGGGACTTTCCAGGCCCGGGGGCCCGGGGCAAAAGCCCGGCCCAGGCCCGCGGGCTTGGACCGGGCCTGAAGGCCTGACTTAGGCCAATGCCGGGCTGATAACGGCCTTCACCCAGCTCAATCCGGGCTTCAACTGAACTGGGACATAAAAGTCAATTTTCTGTAAGTTAAGACAACCCTTTTTCAGTACAGACCTAGTTTTTCCACTGAAACATAATCTTATTCATGCACCTGCAGCTTTTGAAAATGCATTTACAATTAATTTTGGGACATGGACTTTAAGAAATACATCAGGAATGTAAAAGCATAAAGCTCTAACTTTCTATCTGTTACTCATGTCAGGGTCAAAAGCAAGTTACTTAAACCTGTATCAATATTTATAATCAAAAATGGAATAATGCCTTCAGTTGCACACATCCATGCTGTACTGTCATCTTATGAATATCCTAATGACTTCAAAATCTTCAATTCATATATGGGTGAATAAAATATAAATTGTGGTAGCCTATTTGTTACTTCCATATTGTCAGTATACCATTTCAAAGGAAGTCATATAACCCATTTGTTGCTGACATATTGATACTAACACCTAGCTCTAGCTAGAACATTCTTTCCAGAAGCTTTCTGCTTCAGGTAAAAAGAAAATGCCATCTATGGAGCCATTCCCATGTCCTCTGCCAAAAATGGTGAAGTGAATGACAGGTACAAACTATCTATTGGGAGCCCATAATTGTCAAACTGGCCCGATAACTCTAGATGCAAGAACAAATGTTGATAAGTTTGACCCTTCCACAGCTTCATCTTGCTCTTTCATTGCCCAAAAGATGCAGAATCCACTCGAAAAGGCTAGTATAAGCAGGGGAATAGGCACAAAGAAAACATGTTTTAGATCGAAGTACTTTAGAATATAAATTAGTCTGTTGTGGGGAGATACAGGGGAGAGCAGTCAGCCTTAGAAGGAACCTTTGAAATTGCACCAAAACATGAATATACTTGACATCATGTGTTGCATTTTCCTTGTGGAGATACTTCCCTGGCCTCTATGAAATACAACTTCTATTATAAGCTTTGAACATAACAGCACTTCCCTCCCAAGATACCTTTACTTTACACCTCCCTCCCACCCCACTAAAAATGTACTACGGAAACATAGAAACACAGAACACAAAACAATATCCAAATTATGATGGTCTTCAGAGTTCAGATACGCCAAATTCAGCGGGCTTCAGAACGGCTTTTTTGCAAATTTGCAAATTTAGAAAAGCGTCATATATGAAACAACTGCGCAGGAAGGGGCTATTCTCAGGAACTAAACAAATGCACTACACAGTTTTTGCTGATTTTTTAAATCCCTGAAATTTTTAGAAAATATTTTTAAGAGTACTAAAATATGTGAACTGAAATAAACTTACTATTCCGGTAAATTTTAGTGAAAAATATTTTCATAAATGATTGCTATAACGTAGACAATCACGGCGCTTCAGATACCTTCTAAGCGCAAGCCCCTAAAATACAGCAAAACAAACGGAAATGGTGTTCAAGCCCCCATGGTGATGGTAATGTGGATGGACTCGAGTTGTTTTTTGTGTCAGATTTATTTTTGGTGGAGATTGGGTGCAACCTTTTTATACCATGTTTGGTGCGAACCTGTGGAAAACTATTGGTTCTTTATCAAGATAGGCTGATGGACCTTGTTGGCCTGTTGGCTTACCTACTTTGGAGATCGGGCTGACCCAAGCAGAACAATCTTTTGACTATATTCCAAGCTGTTTACTGACTAAATTCAGGGGCGCAGCCAGGGGGGCACAGGGGGCACGTGCCCCCCCCATCGGTGCCGGGGTGCCCTTTTGATTGCCAGGTGGTGTACCCTCTTTGGGCCGTGCCGTTCGAAATTTAGTGCCCTACGCCGTTGAGTCTAGATGGAACTAGACTGCATTTAGCGATTTAAGCTATTGTTTGACAATTAAGTGCCTTTTTGGTCAGCTAGGGCATTCTGTCGCCTTTCCAAGCACCCGGGAAGAGTATAGGCACGTAATCCGTTTCCAGATAATGCCTCATCGTCGCCAATAATCGTACGGGCGGAGCTAATCTGGTACCCCTTAAGCTCATCTGGTGCCCCCTGAGCGCTGGTCTTGGCCCCTGGAGCTGATCATGTGCCCTCTGAGGTGATCTGATGCCCTCGTAGTCAATCTGGTGCCCCCTTGAGAAAATAATTGTGCCTTCTGAACCTATATAGTGCTCTATGAGTTAGTTTGATGCCTCCGAGCTTGCCTGGTGCCCTATTAGCTGTTTTAGTGCCCCTTGAGCTGATCCGGGCCCCCTGAACTTATTTAATGCCTCCCGGAGTTTATCTACTGTCCAGGGGGCACAGGGGGCACGTGCCCCCATCGGTGCCGGGTGCCCTTTTGATTGCCAGGTAGTGTACCCCTTTGGGCCGTGCCGCTCGAAGTTTAGTGCCCTACGTCGTTGAACCTAGATGGAACTAGACTGCATTTAGCGATTTCAACTATTGTTTGACAATTAAGTGCCTTTTTGGTCAGCTAGGGCATTCTGTCGCCTTTCCAAGCATCCGGGAAGAGTATAAGCACGTAATCCGCTTCCAGATAATGCCTCATCGTCGCCAATAATCGTACGGGCGGAGCACATCTGGTGCCCCCTGAAACTGATCATGTGCCCTCTGAGCTGACCTGGTGCCCTCGTAGTCAATCTGGTGCCCCCTGAGAAAATAAGTGTGCCTTCTGAACCTATATAATACTTTCTGAGTTAGTTTGATGCCTCCGAGCTTGCCTGGTGTCCTTTTAGCTGTTTTAGTGCCCCTTGAGCAGATCCGGGGCCCCTGGGCTTATTTAATGCCTCCCGGAGTTGATCTACTGTCCAGGGGGCACATGGGGCACGTGCCTCCCATCACTGCTGGGGTGCCCTTTTGATAGCCAGGTGGTGGACCCAATTTGGGCCGTGCCGCTCGAAATTTAGTGCCCGACGCCGTTGAACCTAGATGTAACTGGACCGCATGTACCGATTGAAACTAATGTTGGACAACTTAATACCTTTTTCGGTCAGCTAGGGCATTCTGTCGCCTTTCCAAGCACCCGGGAAGAGTATGGGCACCTAGTATGTGTCCACCTAATGCCTCATCGTCGCCAATAATCGTACGTGTGAAGCTAATCTGGTGCTCCTTGAGCTCATCTCGTGACCTCTCAGCCGGTCTTGGCCCCTTGAGATGATTACTTGCCCTCTAAGCTGATCTGGTGCCCCTGAGTCAATCGAGTGCCCCACTGAGCAAATAATTGTGCCTCCTGAACCCATATAATGCCCTCTGAGTTAGTCTAATGCCTCCGAGCTTGCTTGGTGCCCTAATAGCCGATTTAGTGCCCCTTGAGCTGATTCGGGTCCCCGATCTGATCTCATGCCTCCCCAAGTTGATTATGTCTCCTCTTAAGCTGATTAGGTGCCCCCTCAGCTGATTATTGATGTCTCCTTAGATGGCCTGGTGCCTGCCCCTGAGCTGGTCTGGTGGGCCCTGAGCCCACCTTGTGTCCCTGAGCTGTTATGTTGCTCCCTGAGCTGATTTAGGCTCCTGCCATAGTCTGGGGGGCTGGGAGCTGATCTGGCCCCCGAGCGGATCGATCTGGTGCCACCTGAGCTTCACTAATGCCCCTGAGTCGATCTGGTGCCTCCTGAGCCCATCGGATGCCCTCTGAGCTAGTCTGGTGCCCCCTGAGCTAATCTGGTGCCCTTTAAGCTGAACTGGGCCTCCTTACGTGTTTTCATGAGCAGCTCTAAAGCCCTGAGCTGAGCTGGGCCCACAGAGGCTGATGAGGGCCCCTGGGATGGTATGGGGCTCCTGAGATGATTAAGTGCCTCCTGACTTGATCTGGTATTCCCGAACTGGTCGGGGACCACTGATCTGATTGTTTGTCCCCGAAGCTGATCTGGTGCCATATGGGCATCTGGTGTCCCCTGAGCAGCTCTGGGGCTTTTGAACTGATTGGGCCCCGAGGTGGTGAGGGATCCCTGAGCTGATTTAGTGCCCCTGACTTGAACTTGCCCCCTGCGCTGATCGATCTGGTGCACCCTGAGCAGATTGTTCTGCCTCCTGAACTTAATTAATGCCCACTGAGTCGATCTGGTGCCTGCTAAGTCATCAGTGTGTCTCCTGAGCCCATCTTATTCCCTTTGAGCTAGTCTGGTGCCCCATGGCTGATATGGTGCCCTTTAAGCTGACTCGGGCCTCCTGGGTTGATTACGTGATTTCCTGAGCAGCTCCCAGGCCCTGAGCTGAGCTGGGCCCACATGGGCCGGTGAGGGCCCCTGAGATGGTATGGGGCTCCTGAGCTGATTAAGTGCCTCCTGACTTGATCTGGTATTCCCGAGCTGATCTGGACCCCGAGCTGGTCGGGGACCACTGATCTGATTGTTTGTCCCCGAGGCTGATCTGGTGCCCTATGGGCTGATCCGGTGTCCCCTGAGCAGCTCTGGGACTTTTGACTGATTGGGCCCCGAGCTGGTGAGGGATTCCTGAGCTGATTTAGTGGCCCTGACTTGATCTTGCCCTCTGACCTGACTTGAGGCCCCTGAACTGATCTGGGGCCCCAAGAGCTGATCTGGGGCCCAAGAGCGATTCTAGGTTCTGAGGGTACCCTGAGCTGGTCTGGGCGCTGAGCTTGTGAGAGCCCCTTAAGTTGGCTTGAGGCCCCCTGAGGTGAGCTGGCGCCTTAAACTGTTCTGGGGCTTCTTGAACTGGTTTGAGGCCCTATGAGCCGATCTGTGGCCCATTGAGCTAGTCTGATGACCTCATCTCTGGGATCAATGAGCTAGTCTGGTCCCTGGGTGAAGCATGATCAGCTCTGTGGTCCTGATCTACATCAGGGGCCCCTGAGGTGGTCTTGAATAGACAGATAATAAGAACACTAGGCCAACTCCCATCATCTCGGGGCGGGGTCACTGATCTAGTCTAGTCCCTGGAGGCACAACTGGGGTGATGGTGGAAGCTGCTCTGGAGGCCTCTGATCCACACTTGGGTGCCCCAGAGCTGGTCTTGAATAGATGGGGAATAAGAATACAATGGAAATTCCCCTTGTAAAACGGAGCTAACGAGGAATGAGGAATGTCTAAAACGGCTTGTGATACCTAGGCACCCCTGGTTATATAAATTGCTTATTATACTGGTGGATTCTGGGAAGAAATGATAAAAGGGCATGTGCCCCTGAGCTCAGAGCACAGTCCCCTAAACCAGGATTCTACTTATTAGTTTAAATGAAGAACTAGTTTTCACAATTTTCAGCCCTGTCACACCCTCCCCATCCAAACCACCGGCCTGTTCACCTTTTATTTACTCTTAACTGGGACCGATCCTTGAGAATATGGAACTTAATAAACGCGTTCAAAAGGTATCTCCCAAATTTTTCCGGCAGTAAAAATGTGTTCTTCCAAAGACACTATGCCACTCCTCGTCCCACGGCGATTGTGGGAGGCAAGGAACTTTATCCGCGTTCAGGCAGGGCTCACTCGTCACGACAAAACCAGTGGGCATAACAAAGGAATTTTCGACTCCAATTTGCCTTAACCTGCACATTGTAACAGATATCACATGCTCCGCTGATTTCTCTGATGTTAAGTACTGGCATGAGTTGGCTGATATGTCCTTAAATCTATCCAAAACAGTCACGTTTTGGCTACTTCCATGACATTTTGATGATATTTGTTTCCTTTTTTCGGTTTTAATGGCGTTTTCCTTCTCCGTCAATGATTTATTTGCATTTTCATTCAACCAAAGATGCCCAAAAAATGATATAAACAAAGATATAGCAAGTTTTTTAGGTTACGTTAAAAAGTGCCCTTTTTCCCCGGGGTGCCCCTCAAAGTTGGTGTGCCCCCCATACCAAAGCTCTGGCTGCGCCCCTGACTAAATTAAAAGGAAATGCTCACATGTATCAATTCAGGGACAATGTGAAGGACTTTTGGTTCATTCACCGCTATTCTGCCATGATATTCTGAAAAGTTTTAGCTGAAAACTTGTCACTGCTCTCTCCTCTATTCATAAACATTATTGGAACTCAATTATGAGGCTCGTGCCAGCATAAAATGATTTTTAAAAGTGCAACCATGGAGGAAATGTCTGATATGAGTGGGCTTATTTCATCCCGATTCTTTTAGCTGCCATGTGCATACCTCTATCTCGAATGCCCATTGTTTTATAAGGTGATGCTGGTCATTATATGAAGTAAGCTTGCATCATAAGCAAGGCATGTTTCATACTGTGTTTTTCAGTATCATTTTCTGCTGAATTATTAAGATAGCTGAGGCTACTGATGCCGCATGCACCTTTTTAATATGGTTTTGGGTGCAACCAAAACTTTTTCCAGGATAAATTGGCTTAAACTATGTATTTGAGACAGCTTTAAAGTAAAGAAATGCTGTATACAGTCGTTTATGGTTTTTCCATGATACCGGGCCTTCCTGGGCTTGATAAGCCATTTCTACCACAAACCGGGCTTGTGACGGGCTTCTAAAATCAGCAGCAGACCGGGCCCGGGCCTGCAAAATTGCCCGAAACTCCCACCTCTAGTGTGTGGTGATTGACGATGAAGGAACTCATGAACACTTAAAAAGATGACACACGGGCCCACGCGGGCCGGGCGCGCGGAAACAATGTCTTTACCTCACTTTCCCATCACTGAGATGCACCATACAATTCACTGGGCATGAAGGCGGATGAAAAGCCGCAACATAGGGGATGAGTGGTCCCAGACCTAATGTTCTCATGGAATCGATTATCAGATGCAAGCTAAGTTGAAATAGTCACGTGGAGCATAATTGGGAGTTATCACAACAACAATTCATTAAGCAGTTAGGCCCCAGTCTTTCTTTGCACATAAATGCTACTTTTTACTTTTTCAGACAATCTAACAGAAAAGCTTCAGAAAATGAAAACAGTGCGACAGTACCTGCAGGCGGCGCACGTCTTGAGTACCTGGGAGGGCACTCCGAACTCCGGATCTCCAGCCGCGGTCACCGGGCCGCCACTCGTGTGCCCCGTCAGGGCTGACGTCACCCGTGGGTGACGTCACCTCACCGTGCGCAACCAGCGTTCACGCATCACAACAACAATTCATTAGATGGTTTGGCCTCAGTTTTTCTTTGCACTTTAATGTTACTTTTTCAAACAATTTAACAGTGTTGAGAAAGCGGTTACAGACAGGTAAATAATACGCTTCTGTGGCATGAGGAAAACATAATTCGAGCACACAACTAAATCGTGCTGGTCTGACCTTCACCGGTTCAAGAAGTTCCAAAGGAAAACCGTTTCCTGTTACTCTCTATTTAGTTAAAGAACTGTTTGCAAAACAGTATTGCTCTGTCATGTTTGCACATTCAGATTATGAGCACAAAAGCATAACTTGCTTCAGAAAATGAAAACAGTGTGACAGTACCTGCAAGAGGCGCATGTCTTGAGTACCTGGGAGGGCACTCCGAACTCCGGATCTCCAGCCGCGGTCACCGGGCCGCCACTCGTGTGCCCCGTCAGGGCTGATGTCACCCGTGGGTGACGTCACCTCATCGTGCGTAACCAGCGTTCACGCCTGCGCCACTGTACGCACTCGTTACCGCGGGAGATTTATATTGTCTTTGGTAGAACTGGACGGGGAAACATCCACTGGGGCAGCGTTTACCGTTGCTGGGTTGCTCCCACCGTCCAAAGCCACGTTCCTCGCTCCCCCGTCTGCAGCTGCTGAGTCGGCTTCTACATCGTCCGCTGAGCTTCTCCCCCGAGCTTGTTCCGCCTGTTTGGAGGCTGAATCAGCTGTGGAAAGTTCCAATCTTGCCGCCGCAGGACAGGCGTCTCTTGCGACGTTCCTGCAGTTCTCTGGTCTAGGCCTGGCGATGGCCGGCCCATCCCGGTCTGATGTAGCCTGGAGAGGAACTGAAGAGGAGGCACCGGCCTCCGCCGGGCGGCTCTGCCGCTCCCCTGCAGCCGGCCGCCCGCTGGCCGGAGTCGGCCGCCCGCCGGCCGGAGCCGGCACTGATACTGCGCCCGTCGCGGGGTGGCCCCCTGCCTGTCGCCGTTCCCTCAGCATCTTCCAGAGATCACGCACTTGCTGGTCTGAAGTTACACGGACAGGGTTTGAATGATGTTGAGTGAGCTTGTATCCAGGCAGGCCATTCTGAGTGAAAACTGACCAAATCCTCCCTTTGCTCTTCATAGTCAGGAGTTCGTTGTGCCGTTCTCTGTTGAGGCGGGTTAGAGACTCTGAGAGGTAGAGTCTCTCTTCAGCTGGAACAGGAGAGTTCCGTAGTCTCATGCGTTCATAGTAGAACTGATTCCTAAGGGTCCGATCAAAAAAAGCGCAGATCACAACGTTGTCCCGTGGCAGCCGATGCGCGGCTGCGAGATCGGGAGGTGAGAGCGGGATGTGTGGGAAATGCTCCCGTAAAGCTCTCACTGCCATCATCCTCACATCCTCACCTTGTCTGCGACGACCGAATTTCTTGCACGTGAGGATGAGATTTACTCCTCTCTCGTGCCTTTCCATGTCTTCCACTTGGACATGCAGGGATGATAGCTCCCGTCTGGTCTCTTTGAGCTGTTCTTCGAGTCTGTCAACTTTGTTGGCTTTTTCAAAAAGATCAGCCTCAAGCACTTGGATCGCCTCTTTCTGGGACTCAACTTTAGCCTGTAAGGCCTTGGTCATCTTGGTAAAGTTAGCATTCATTTCCACCTGAATGGTAGACTGTATGATGCTCTTTATACACTCCAGCATCTCCGTGGTGTGGGGCACAGGAGAAGCAGACTCAGACATAAGAATAGGGTCCATGGCTAAAATGTGGTACAGATCAGATTGCTGACCCAGTGTGCAAAGTATGGCATGTTTGACAAGATCTCGTTGGTGCCAGTGCCCTTGGAGACATGAGCGAGTTATGCGAATTTTCATCAACCTGGTGCGAATATGTGAGACTGGTGCGAGAAATGTGACACTTAAACCAAACAAATAATGGCTGAATTGTTATTAAGACACAGGAGGGGGCCTTATAAAAAGTCCTTTACTAACTAACTAATAAGAGAGGTAGCATTGCATTGTGTGGGTCGGAATGGATGCGTTTTTCTCCCTGGTATATGACAGATTGGTGCAAATTTTTGGGGGCTGGTGGTGCAATAATTTTAGATGACTGGTGTGACTCATCTGGCCTGCTGCCATACTTTGCAGACTGGCTGCTGACGCCTGGCAGAGTCCATGAACTGCTATTTCCCCAGCACCAAATGGTCCATCCTAAAATGCTGGGAAAATTACACTTACAGGCCTTGACAACTCCTTAATGCATCCTTATACAAGGTTTGATATGGATCATATTTTTACCCGAGCGACTAAGTCGTACTGTTTTGTAGGGTGCATTAAGTGCTATGCTCCAGGCACTTTGGCATGGACCGTGCTATAGTACTGGGGGAAGAGCATTCAATGGAATCAATGACTCCACTGTGCAAGGATTGGCAGTCCAATCCAGATCACATTTTATTCATGGAGCATGCCAGTCATAACAATATGAGGTGGCAGAGCAATCCTAGACTAGTTTAGGCGTATTTTTGACAAATGAAAATGTTTGAAATAAAAAAATAGACTAGTTTAAGGTCATCCTTACCTGGAATTCTTTCAACTATCCTGCATGAAAAAACGCCACGATTAAATAATGGTCAAATGTCGAAACGTTTTGCATCCCGCACGATTCTCAACACGTCTTGTCGTCGGTCGTAGCCAAAGCCCTAAAAGATCGTAGCGTCTCTATCGATATACACCGATTGATGATGATGGTGTTTTCAGACGCTCAGCCTCCAGGGCTCAGGCGTCTTTTACCTGTGGGGAAGGGAAAGAGCCTCTCGGGTTGTGAGAGAACCAGTCCTGGTTCCAGTGGAGTACTGGAACCAGAACCGGTTGCGGTGACGGACGACCTGTTAATTAGCTGTTAACTTCTGACCCAGACTTCTAGTCAAACAAATACTACCATCACAGTTTAAACAGTCAGACAATAAGCCAAAAATTACTACTGTTTGTCTTTTCTAGACCATGTTGCTAAACATTCTTACCGACCATATCGTGCAGCGTTGCCCCGACTCGCCAGTCCGCTGAAAGAGGCCTGGTTAAGAGCAGATACATATGACTAAACATTGTTAATTGATCTTAACGTGTCCAGGTTTTATAATATTAGAATCTTGGTTCAATTTTTCTAATTCATGACGTCAACAGAGAACGCGCCAGTTTCGACACCATGTTCCTATATTTCAGAAAACAGTTGAATGTCCTTAAGGTATTTCAACACTTCTTGAAAAATGATATCACTGTGACCAAGCAGGTTTTTCAAGCTTAACTCAAGTTGATTATCCACACATACCTTGCGGAGGCGTCGCCGATGAACCTGAAATTTTGTACAGTTCAAGAGTATATGGTTAACCGTAATCGGGCGATTGCACACATCACAAATTGGAGGGGGTTCTGAGAAAAAAGGTGACTATGCGTTAGTCTCGTGTGTCCCAGACGTAAACGGGCCAATATTACCTCCTCTCGTCTATTCCGCCTAGTAGAAAATTCATCATCTGCTAGGTCCTGTTTTATGGACAGTAAGATTCGGTTTTTATACTGATCAGAAACATTCATTTTTTGCCATTGCTCTTTGTAATAAGTGTTCAAAGCGGTCTGCGCTCTTGACCTATACTCTGTAAAGTGAACGTTAACTTCAGCAGGGAATTCGAAAGAAATTGCTCGTTTTGCTCTTTGGTCAGCCTTTTCATTTCCTGGGATTCCCATATGACTGGGTACCCAAATCATTTCAATCTCATGGTCACCAAGGAGCAGTTCATGAATTAATTCCCGAGCGTGGATTGAGTTTGGGGAAGGATCATCGATGTTGCTTATCTTTTGTAATGCAGATAAAGAATCACTACATATAACAGCTTTTTTAATATCTCTTGATTTGATAAATTGCAGGCATCGTAAAATTCCAAACAGTTCCGCAGAGCATATTGGCAATCCGTCTGGAAGTCTCTCCTCAAAGGAACCGGTTGTAAACGCAAAAGCGTACGCCGTTCTGTCCCCGATCTTGGAGCCGTCGGTAAAAAAGAACCTATAGTCAGGGTACTTATCTACTAAATCAATAAATTTTTCCAAGACCTCAACTTGAGACATGCTTTGTTTTTTATCAACCGCCAATTTCTTTGGGGTCAGTGTGATAAGCTGCCACGGGGCTATATCACCATATATTGTTTTCAGGTTGTTTGGCATCTGAAATTGTAGTATGTCCAGGGTCTGTTTTAATCGGCAGGAGATGGGGATTCCACATAACCGCTGGAGTCTTCTCTCTCCCAGGAGAAGGAGAGAGTGCATTGTAGAAACGTCTGTGAAAACTGGGTGATTTTCGTCCGCCAAAACTTTCAAGCAGTATTTCAGGGTTAAGTATCGTCGACGAACCTGTAAAGGGGGGATGTTAGCCTCTGCCTGGAGAGACTTTATTGGTGAAGATCTAAGTGCACCCAGTGCAATTCTGATACACGTATTTTGTATGCATTCTAGGGAGTTGATGGTTTTGTGAGTTGATCCATCAAGTATCTGACAACCGTATTCTAAGATGGGGCGAATGAGCGAGATGTAAATTCGGAGTAATGTTTTCCTGTCTGCACCATATGAGTGACCTGAAATACATTTTAGAATAGATATTCTTTTTCAGCTTTTGCCTTGATATATTTTGCATGGCTTTCCATCGATAGCTTCTCATCGAAGATGACGCCCAGGAATCGAACTTCATGTGCAAATCCAACTGGGGCGTCCCCCATTTGGATTTGCTGTAAAGGGCCATGGTAAGGTAGTTTAATATTTCTTTTAAATATCATAACTTGTGATTTCTCAGCAGAGAAGCTCAGACCATTTTTGGTTGACCACTCCATGATACGGTTTATAGCAGATTGTAGTATATCAATCGCTAAATGTATATTTTCGTGGGTCGTCCATAAAGTACAGTCATCTGCATACATTGCTGTACGAACGTTTTCAGGGAGACCATCGAAAATATCATTTATCATGCAGAGGAAGAGCAAGGGAGAGATCACTCCTCCTTGAACCACACCATTTTCCTGTTGGAAAGTATCAGATAGCACTTGGTTTTTTTATCTGGAAGGTTCTGTTTGTCAAATAATTATCCACAAATCCCATGAAGTGTCCTCTGAAACCTAAAGCATATAGTTTATTCATAAGAACACGTTTGTTAACCATATTATAAGCAGACTTGATGTCAATAAAGATGGCAGCTGTACATTTCTTGTCGAAAAAACCTCTCCGGACGTCGGATTCGAGTCGAACTAGGTGATCCGTGGTGCTCCTATTTTTCCTAAAGCCACATTGAACTTTGTTCAGTAATTTTTCCTTTTCAACATACCACATAATTCTCCTTGTAATCATACGCTCATATGTTTTTGCTAGACAAGAGGTCAACTGGATTGGCCGGTAGGATTTTGTTAAGGATCGAGGTTTTCCTGGCTTGCATATGGGGATAATGAATGAATGGCGCCACTCATATGGGTAGAATCCATTCTCCCAAATCATATTATAGTAATCTAGTAGCTGTTGGGTTAATATTGATGGTAAATGTTTTAAGAAATCATAATGAATCCTGTCGGGACCAACCGAGGTTGACCCAGCATTCGCAATGGCATCCTTTATTTCGGTAATGGTGAACCTGGAGTTATAAACTTCGGTGTTGTTCGATGTATAGTCCATGCTAATTATATTTGATATATGTTGCTGAAATGCTGAGCTGTAATTATTTGATGACGAAACATCAGAGAAAAATTGCCCAAAACAATTCCCCACCTCAAACGGATCAGTTATCATTGTTCCATTCTCTTCGAGTACAATGGGCGCTGGAGGCTGATATTTGTTTCCTGAAAAACACTTGATTAGGCTCCATAGCCTTGTTAATGTTCCAAAACTTTTCTTTTTCTCCAATCTGATCACTCGTCTAGCTAAAGTCTTCAAACGTTTGTATTCCAACAATAAAGATCGGTTCCTTTTATCCCTTCGAAATCTGTTCAGCGCACGTTTCCTGGCAGCCACCACCCTTCTGCACTCTGGTGACCACCAGGGGCAATTATATTTTTGGTAATGTTTCTTATGGGGAATGCTCTTTTCTGCAGCATTCATTATTGTGTTTGATATTGATTTGCATCCATGGTTGATATCTTGTAAGTCAACTCGTATTTCACATTTCTTTTCAAATTCCACCCAGTCTGCTTTTTTCGTATTGTATTGTACAGTAGGCAATGGATATATTTGAACAGCTTGGTTAAGTGATATATGTATTGGGAAATGGTCGCTGTTAAAGCAGTCTTTGTCAACGCACCATGTAAACAATGGAGCCAAGGAGCTGGAGCAAACTGTTATGTCGATATGAGAAAAATTACCAGAGTATTCATCCAGCCGAGTTGGACTTCCATCATTCATTACATGAAGAGCATTTTCACAAATAATATCCCCCCAAATATTTCCCCGTGCATCGTTTCTAGGAGATCCCCACATTCTGTTTTTGCTATTTGCATCTGTACAAATAATATACGGATATTCAAATTGTGTGATCAGGCTGTCAAGGTCATCTTTTACAAGGGGTGTACCTGGAGGGAGATATAAAGAACAGATTATGATTTTCCGTCTGTTGATGACACATACACCTGCTACAGCCTGAAGTGTAGTATTTAAATCCAGTTGATAATGTGAGATTTTATTTGAAACATATAAAGCTACACCACCCTGGCGAACACCAGTGTTAGCATAGCCATTATAACATGAATAGTTCACAAGGTTAAAGTTATATGGGTCATTCTGAAGAAAGTGGGTCTCCTGAAAACATTTGAACATAGGGGACAATAATAAGAGCATCGGTTTCACCTCCGCCCACTTACCAATCAGGCCACGACAGTTCCATTGCAGAATTTCATTGTTCATTTCTGTTTGATGATATTGATGACCCCCATCCAGCCCTGAAAAACCTGCAACATCGAGGTGTGGTCGCTGTCGTACCTGAGAAGGTATCTGTGGTTGTTGTCGTCGTGCGGCTGGAGAAACGCCCAGAAAGAGACACAGGGGCGTCAATCCTGGCGTCTCCTCTACACCTCCAGGCCCAGGCCTGGTAATGTAGGAAGCTGCTGTAGCGCAGTCTATGCTGGGCGCTTGTCAGAGCACATGTGCTCCGAATCCTGTGCTTATGGTTAATCAGCACACATTTCAAAAAGGTTAGTGAACAACGTAACCTGAGGTACATAGGTGATATAAATTAGTAACAAATTAGTAGGAGGGCAGAAGAACCTGAAATAACTGAAAGACCTGGAAAAAAACTGGGCTAATTAAGTCAGATTTTCGAGAAGCCAACATAATCCATATGTAAACAAGATGGTTAGAACACAGACATCCACAAAACAGCCAACACATAGCATGGATTGAAAAAAACAAACAAGTTAACCCAGACCGATGCCACATGTTAATGTTAGTGTTAGTACCATGCACCCTAGTAAATACACTAAATAAGGGTGGCATTGATGATGATGATACAGGTGAAGGGAGAGGGTGGTGGCAGCACAACTCATCACAAAGTATATGAACGTCTGAGATCATCAGGAGAGCGATCGAACAAAAAGAAGAAAAGACTATGATGTTCCAAGGTTGAAGTGTAAACAGGTAAACAAATGCTGAGGTACACTGAGATCTTATAAATGCCGCGAAAAACCTAAGTAACATCGCAAAAGAAAGAAACAAGGCCATGTGCCAGAGCATACAAAAAACACAGCTTTGTGAGCCTGACACAGAGATTGCAGAAGAAACACACAAGACAATGGATATCGCCCAATCTTTAGTTTGAACAAAACAAAGATAAGTGTTACAAGAAAGAAACCTATTCATTGAGAACATAATAAGGAGCAACACAAAAAGCTGCCACCACAATGAGGAAATGAGATCAACCATTTCTTTTCTTTTCTTTCTCTTTAAGCTCATCAAGGTTGATGACCACCAACCTCTGTGAAGCCTGCAGGCTAGCCCCTCGAGAGGTGCTCTGGCGAGACTCTCCGCCACTACTTGTTGAGACACTGTCTCGCTTTGTATTTCTATGGCTTGTTCGGCCCCTAGACACTACCGTCCATCCTTCCTCCGCTTTAGACAGGTTATCAGACCTTGTCTGCTGAACATCTACATCCACACAACATCACAGTTCCCACAACGGAGGGTACACGCTCCTTCATGTGCTGTCTGGCTGCACCTAAGACACACCTTAGGACGAACACATCGCTGCCAGGTATGGCCATACTTGCCACACCTCTGACATAGAAGAGGTCTTGGGAGACAGGGGCGCACCTTATAAACTACATAATCCAGGCGAATTTCCTCAGGAACTTTCAGCTTGCTGAACGTCAGTACAAAGCAAGGCGTACCCTCCTCCCGCTCTCCCCTCCTCCTTTTCACCTGCTTTGCAGCTATCACCCCAAACTCGCGCAACCCCTCCACCACCTCCTCCTCGCTGAGCTCCTGGAGGTCAACCGCATAGATAGTGCCCTTACTACTGTTTTTCCTTTCGTCCAGTTTACATATCACCTCCTCCCCATCGAAGAATTTCGCACGCAAGAACCTTTGAGTCTGTGTCATGGATTTGGTTTTGACCAGGAGTTTTCCTTCTCCTACGAAGATCGCCTTTTCAACTTTTTCCGCACCTACGATGTTCCTAATACATGCCTGAAGACGAGGCCATCCCTTGTTTTTGAGTGGTTTACCAGAAGCTAGCTCAAGGATTACATAGGAGCCCTCACTTTCACCCTCATGTCCACGGTCCGTAAGCTCTTCAAGCGCTCTTTTCTTAGGCCTTGCCATTGAGGCAAGACCCTGAAGAACGAATGGTCCAAATCAGAAAAGGAAGAACCTATCAAGAACCTATAAGGAGCAAAGTCCGAATCGAAAAACAAAATGGCGTCAGGGGGCGCCCGAAAGCGCGCCAAAAAAAGAAAGAAAGGAATCCGAGTACTAACCTGAAGAATCACCACTCCACCACACTCCAGCGAAACTAGGAACAACTAACTCAAAGCCACAATTAACACATCACAAACTTCCCGGAACAACTCCCAAGTCCTGGACCCAATCGAGCGAACAAGCAACGAGAGGAACCAAGGTCCGACACGTCCGACCCCGCCGAGTCCCGACGATATACACCGATTACCCCGATATACCGCCGTGTCCTTGCGCGTCTTGCCGACGACGAGGTTTTACCTTTTACGAGGTATCTACTACTTTTTTTACCCCCTCCAATTTTTATCTATTACTTTTTTGGGGTTATCTACTACCCTGGGTTTTACCGTTGCATGCTTTGCAAAAACGCCTTTTTTAGTGGCTTCAAAGACTCGTCAAGCGATGAAAGTCAATGTCCACGTGCCGACTGCAGTTCGGTACTCCCCGCCGGGGGAAAAGGTTTCGGACCTAAGGACAGGGGGATGATCTAGTTGTGATAGGAAAAAGGCCAGACATGTAGAGCACCAAAGGAAAAACGCCCGAGTGAAGGGTGCCCTGTGAAGATGGCACGTCGTTCTACACCCGGGGTTTTCAGGGGGTCCTCCAGAAGCAGGCCCTAATCCAACTCCAGCTAGCACCTCTCCCGTCATAAGGACCGGAACCAAGACCCACCGGACACCGAACACCGAGCAACAGACGCCCCGCGGACATTGACGGCGAGAAAAGGCCGGCCGTCTTCCACCTCGTGGCGGGAGAAAACATTTTGGAGCTAGGTTATTCACGAGTGAATTTAAGTGAACGACTGGAAGGTCTAGACAGGGGAGAGGAAGAGGATTAAGGCCAATGGAAGATTTATAATAATGAAATAGTTCGGATCGATTTAAAGAAAAGAAGACCCCGCGATGGAAGACGCTCGGCCTAACACAGTTACGAGCGGGGGCCAGGAAATACCGCTCGCAAAGGGTAACACTGGCTGATCCTAAATAGTTCCAGTGGCCACATTTTTTCCCTACAGTATGTAAGCACTGCTTATATGCGGAAGGCGGGGAAAACCTTTCACATGCGTAAGCCCAGAAATATTTCGAGACGGCGATTTTTCTGAGATAGAGAAAGCTTCATGTGAATGAAGACTTGCCAGACGCGGGGTTTAGTAGGAGGTTGCGAGGAAGGAGACAGGTTTTTTGGGCTGTCATGCTCCAGGAAAAAACCCCCGATTATATTTTGTTTGTTAATTGGGCATTTTCAAGGAAGATTAGTGTCAAACTCACCATTTCCGGATTATCTTCGCCGAGTAAATTGGGGAGAGTCGGCTCTAGTCCACGTTTCCGCAGGCATGTCAGAATATCCTGCCGTTCTAATTGATACACGCTACAGGAGAGTAGAATGTGTTCCACGGTTAATTTGGTTCTACACGTTCGACATTCTGGTGGCGCGGAGTTTTCAAAAATGTGACCGTGAGTCAAGCGGGTGTGTCCCAGTCTCAGGCGGGCGAGTAAGACTTCGCGCTCCCGGTTTTCCCTCGAGCTTGTGTGCCAAATTCCTAACCTTGGTTTGATTTGGAATAAGTGTTTGTCATGTTGGCTTTGCCACTTGGTCTGTAAGTATTCTTTGAAACATATATTTAAGAGACATAGAGTATCAGCGAGCGCAATGGGGCTCATGCCTTGGCTCGGCAGCTCGGATGCTTCGTTCGCTAGCTTATCTGCTTGGATATTCCCATAAATTGAGGAGTGTCCAGGAATCCAGAGAAGTATGGCATGCTGTTGCGGCGATAAATTAGTCAACGTTGTCACGATTTCATAAACATCGGGGTGCCTTATTTCTTCTAACCTCATTATCGCTTGTAAGGCTGCTTTAGAATCGGAGCATATCACAGCTTTGGGAACGCGTTTCCGTTTGACGTGCAAGAGTGCAGCTTTAATTGCATAAATTTCTGCAGAAAATACGGTAGACCAATCTGGAAGGCGTGCTTTGAAAGTAAAGTCTTTGCTGTATACAGCGGCACCAACTTGTCTACCGTGACCGGAGCCATCTGTATAGAAAAATGTATAGCTTTTATGGTCGTTTTTATATTCCCCGAAAGTAGATATTATTTCCGCTTGGGTTGTATTCATCTTCGTGCTAGTCAATAAGCTGTGCATGGAGAAAGGGTGGTGAACCCAAAATGGGAATGGGGGTGGGCTTATTTTGGGAGCTAGCATCATAAACTTGTTTTTGCAGCATTATCCAAACACCTCCCTAGGCTTGGTAGCGGTCGCCTGAAACGAGTATGATTGCGGTTTGCCGGGAAAGCAAAGCAAGCGGCTAATGGGTGCTGTGGCGTACTAGCAGCTTGTAGGTACAATCGTAGTAAGAGAAGCATGCGGCGGTCCGTAAGGGATGATATATTGCTATCGGCCTGCAGAGCGACGACAGGGGTGGTTCGGAGAGCTCCTGAGATAATTCGGAGATGAAGATTGAATCGATTCCAATCTTTGGCATGATGTTTGACATGCCAGAGAAAAAACAAAGCAGTTATAGTCAAGAACTGACATAATAAGACCAAAATATAGTGTTGAGAGGGTCGTTCGATCGGCTCCCCAATTTCTACCGCAGATGCACTTCAAAACGTTCATTCTCTGCAGACAACGGTTGCAAACGTCTTCTATGTGAGCACGGAAAGTCAATCGGGTATCGAGTGTGACTTCTAAGAACTTTTTTGAAGTAACGACAGGGACGGGTTGTTTATTCATTTGTAGATAGGGGTTGATCGGTATAGGCCCTCGTTTAAAGATCATAGCTGCTGATTTTGGTGCTGAGAAAAAGAAACCCCAAGCTTTACACCACTCTGATGTTTCGTTCAGTGCTTTCTGCATTGTGGAGCATGCCTGATGTATAGTGGGTCGTGTGCACCAAATGGCTAGATCATCAGCATACAAGGAGAAGTGAACGGGGGGTATTGTCAAATATAGGTGTTTACCGATGTCATTTATGGCTATCAAGAACAAGACAGGCGAGAGAACACTTCCTTGTGGGAGACCATGTTCAAGTTTGTGTATATTAGAGGCGGGAGTTTCGAGCAATTTTGCAGGCCCGGGCCCGGGCCCGGTCTGCTGCTGATTTTAGAAGCCCGTCACAAGCCCGGTTTGTGGTAGAAATGGCTTATCAAGCCCGGGAAGGCCCGGTATCATGGAAAAACCATAAACGACTGTATACAGCATTTCTATACTTCAAAGCTGTCTCAAATACATAGTTTAAGCCAATTTATCCTGGAAAAAGTTTTGGTTGCACCCAAAACCATATTAAAAAGGTGCATGCGGCATCAGTAGCCTCAGCTATCTTAATAATTCAGCAGAAAATGATACTGAAAAACACAGTATGAAACATGCCTTGCTTATGATGCAAGCTTACTTCAAATAATGACCAGCATCACCTTATAAAACAATGGGCATTCAAGATAGAGGTATGCACATGGCAGCTAAAAGAATCGGGATGAAATAAGCCCACTTATATCAGACATTTCCTCCATGGTTGCACTTTTAAAAATCATTTTATGCTGGCACGAGCCTCATAATTGAGTTCCAATAATGTTTATGAATAGAGGAGAGAGCAGTGACAAGTTTTCAGCTAAAACTTTTCAGAATATCATGGCAGAATAGCGGTGAATGAACCAAAAGTCCTTCACATTGTCCCTGAATTGATACATGTGAGCATTTCCTTTTAATTTAGTCAGTAAGCAGCTTGGAATATAGTCAAAAGATTGTTCTGCTTGGGTCAGCCCGATCTCCAAAGTAGGTAAGCCAACAGGCCAACAAGGTCCATCAGCCTATCTCATCATCATCATCATCATCATATTTTTTATTGATTTTCTCAAGATAAAGACAAGAAACGAGGGAAAAAGAGCAGGCATAAGAACACAAACTTCATCAAAGAGGAATAATGGCAGTTGAGAGCAAATAAAAGCAAAAAAACAACAACAAAAACAAAACCAAGCGCAGCAAACATAAGAGATAACACACAATACAATGCAAATAATGTGATACAAAACAAAAAGAAAGAATAGTGCATACTGCTTGAAACAAGTAATACAGCTAGATGATCATAATAATGCAAGTACATGCACGAGGCAAAAATAATAGAAATAACAAATCCAATTTAGAACAAAACAAGCTCTGCAGAGCAAGAACTTTCCTAGAAGGCAAAAACAGACAAACAAAGTAAGGCAAAAACAAAAGCAGGTTTAGAAAACAAAACAAAACATGCACAGATTGCCAAAACTCAGATTGCCACAGAGCGAGAACCTAACAAGAGGCAAATAGACAAAACAAAAAATATGATCAAATAAAAGTAATGAAAGAGACATGAGAGTGGTTGCTGAGAAAATATCCTAGTTGAGAGTCTGTGTCTTAAGTTTATGTTTTAAAGTTTAAGGCCCACATATGCGGCAGAACAAAGACAACAAAAAGTATACCGAAATCATAGACAAAAACGTTATATGAAGCAAACAATGAGACAAATGTTCGAGAATTAAATCCGGGCCGATTGAAGAGGTGACATGGCAGACTGAGACACCGCCAAGGACGGATTCTCTGAAGTAGCTACACAGCCAGCAGAGGGCCCACCTCCCACCAGTGATCAGTGAGCAGGCGCACCGTCACCAGCGGCTCCAGTCCGAGTCCGGGGCCTCCGACCTCGGGCACACGCCAGCCGCCGTGTAGATACACGTAGCGGACCACCAGCCAGTTGCCATCCTCCACGCCGAAGAAGCGCAGGTCCCTCTCCCGGTCCAGTTCAATCTCCCAGTCCGGCCTCTCCGGACTGACGTAGCTAAGGATGAGCTTCTTGATGTTTCCCCGGTACAGTCTGTTGACCAGCACCTTCAGCTTGGAGGTGCGCATGGTCAGTGGCAGCTTGCGCTGGAAGACGGCGTCGTCGGGCAACGCCTGGTCGGAGGCGCGCCGGAACTCCAGCGACACCATGTGGGCGCTGATGGTGTCCGCCGTCACCTTCAGCTCGCTGTTCTCCGGCGCGCCCCACTCCTGACAGAGGTCGGTGTATCTGGGGTGAGTCCCGACGAACGGCTGCCAGACGTCGGCGGACCGTTCGGCTGGCTGCTGGCTGCAGTCTGCCGCCCGCCTCCCGCCAGGCGGGTCCGAACCGGCGCAGGCAGTCCAGCTCGGCCCAGCGCCGCCCCTCCCGGGTCACCTCCGTCCGGTTTAGCACCTGGAGCCGACCAATGCGGGCGATGGTGAGCTCGCGGACCGTCTCCGGCTTCTCCGAGCTGGACAGCGGGTTGTTCCGCAGCGTGAGGTCGCGCAGCCGCGTAAGGCGAGACAGCGCGTCCCGACTCCCACTCGCCGATGTGGTTGTTGTCCAGTCCGATGGTAGTCAGCGCCGGGAACACGTCCGCTGCCTCCTCCGGCACCTCTATCCGACGCAGGCCGGTGTTGTTGAGGCCCAGGTCACGTAGCTGCGGCAGCGTAGCCAGTTTGAGGATTTCAGTCCAGTCCTGGATGGGGTTGGAGTCAAGGTCCAGGGAGTCCAGGTGCTGAAACATGTCCTCCGGCGGAGTCCGCAGACTGGAGATCCGGTTGGTGACCAGCGTGAGTCGGTGGATGTCAGGCCACATGACGGCGCACTGGAGAACGTCCGCCCAGGTGTACCGCTGCCGGTCACACAGCAGGATCTGCAGGGTGGAGAAGGCGCCGCGCAGAGCAGCGTCCGGCTCCTGCAGCCGGTTCTCACTGATGTTGAGGGCGGAGAGCCGCGGCAGCTGACGGATGATGCCCGCAACTGCTGACCACGAGTTCAACAGGTTGCAAGCCAATTCCAGCTCCTGGATACTGGGACAGACCTCTCCCAGCATCGGAGGATCGTCCCCGCAGATGAGGCACTCGCGGAGGTACACGTTCTTCAGCATGTCGAGCCTGCTCTGCTTCTTGTTCAGCTTACTGAGGCCAATAACATGAACGAAGCGGGCGCCCATCTCCTGCTGTAGAGAGTCCAGCTCCTGGCGGTCGACGGTGGACTCTGTGTCCAGGATGACGCCGTACCGCTCCGCCACCGCCTGGCAGCACTGCAGCGGCCGCGACAGCTTCCGGCGGCGCACCACCGACCCGCCCGTGAGCTCACTGGTGACGAAGTACTGTTTTCCCTTCACGGTTCCGTTGTGCTTGCCCCGCTCCGGGTTGTCCCACTCCACGCCCACCCAGGTACCGTCCGAGCCGTCCACCGGACGACGTACAGCACAGTGGCGCGCTCCCCGGCGCACGAGACCCGGTCTCCCACGCCGAACCGCACCGCCTCCCCGGCCACGTCCTCCTTGGACGGCCCCGCTGATGGCAGATCCGCCATACTCTCCTGAATATCTGATCTCTGCGGCGACTTCAACTGGGGCCAGATAGACTGGACGGCTGGTTTTTCCACAGCAGGCGCTTCTCACCCATCACACTCATTTTTGGAGTCAACAAGGGATGCATTTCTCCATCAACATGTCACACATCTCGCATATGTGGGCCATAATATTTAGTGAGAGAAGAATGAAAATGGAGGTAGAGAGTGAAAAGAGGGAGATAGAGGAGTCATAAGAGAGGTGTTCGACGAATATTTGAATAGGAATTTCAGACGGGAGAAGGAGCAGGTAAGGTAGACCTTGACATAGCTCCTTGACATGCAATTCGCTTTGAGAAAGAAAAGAGTACAAATGCTCTCAATATTTATACATACTTGGGAAAAAATACAGTAGATTAATAGACATAACTTTGAACTTTGAACTAGCTCCGAGTCAATTGCGGAGCAGAACGGTACCCTCAAGAACACCCTGAGCATCCACAGCGGCGCAGCGCAGAAAAGAGGACGAAAAGAAAGAGGAGCGCAAATCCCAGTCCCCCCCAAAAAAAAACGACCAGCGGCGCACCGTCCCCGAAGGACGGCGGAGTAGCCCCAGATACGAAGTCCAGGGCCCACAGGGGGCAGGGGAGGGGGAGCCGGCCCGGCGCCACGCAGCTCCCCGCGCAGCACCATCCAAAGGACCAAGATTGAAATATGCGGCCAAAGGATTGAACACACCTAAACGTTTTTCCTTTGGTACAACGGGTCCAACGGGCCTTCCCTTGGTACATGGTACCAAAGGAAAACACAGCAGCATCCCCCGGCGCCGCCACGCTGAGAGCGCGCGGAGCGCCAACCATGGCGCCCGCTCCACACCCCCAACCAGGAGATCCGGAAGCCCCGAGTCCCCCGGACGCCAGGCAACCGCCCAGCGCCAAAGCAGACCCCCTCCGACGGATGTGAAGCGCAAAGTTCATACCCAAATGCGACCAGCGGCACAACCTCCCTGAAGGACAAGAGTGGTCCAGACATGTGGTCAAGGGCCCTCAGGGGGAGTAAGGCAGCTCGGCGCCAGGCAGCCCTCCGCGCAGCACCATCCAAAGGACCAACCAGAGGGACAGACCATCGCAACGCCAAGGTACGATGGCATATAAAGGAACAACCCAGAGACCCCTCCGCCAGTGCCGCGCAGAGAGCGCCCGGCGCGGGACGCCAGGGCGTCAATCCCGGCGCCCACCCTGCACCCCCGGACCAAGGGATCCGGAAGTGCAGGGGAGCCCCTGAGTCCGCCCGGGCGCCAAGCGCCGAAGACGGACTCCCCCGAGCCGCCCCCGACGGATGAGGAGCGCAAAACAGTCCCCAAACGCAACCAGCACCCCCCCCGCAAAGGACGAGAGTGGTCAGACACGAGGTCCAGGGCCAAAAGGGGAGACAGACAGCCCGGCGTCAGGCAGCTTCCCGCGCAGCATCCCCGAAAGGAGAGACAGGACCAACGAATTTACTGCACCAAGGTAAAAAATTTTAGGAGAAAAAATCATCAGGGCTACTTCATTTATGCAAGTAAGATTGGTTCTGAAAGGTGTTAAGTGAATTCAGTATGTATCTGTGAAAATTTTCTTAATGACTTTTTTAAAGAATGGTTTGGAAAAGGGTATATCTTGGAGATTTGGTATTTTACTGGCTATAATGTCATTCCAAAGACGCGGGCAAGTAATGGTGAAAGCAAATGACCTGTATATAGTCTCAGCACCTGGTTCCTGAAAATGAACAACCCTACGTGTGTTTCTTGTTGTGTGATGAAGTTGAAAATAACTCATAAATATTTCAGGGAGCTTTCCATGCATAAAGCTGTGAATTACCATAATTTTCTGTTGTTTAATGATGTCTGGGAGCTTGAGAAGATTCAGGCTTTTGAAGATTGGGCTTGAAGGAGCTCTTGGTTCTGCTGACGCAATTATTCGAATTATTCGTTTCTGTAGGTTGACTAGTTTAGTTAGGTTGGTCTGAAAGTTACTGCCTCAAACAATAGCATTATAGCTTAGATACGGGAGAATCAATGTGTTATAGAGTAGAAGCCGCGTTCTTTCATCCAGCATGAATTTCGCCCTAGAAATAACACCAATATTACGTCTTATCGTATTACAAGTTGTTGTGATATGGGTCTTCCATTTAAGGTTTTCATCAACTGTGACACCGAGATACTTTACTGATTCAGATCTAGAGATTGGATTTTCGTTTAGGTGCAGAGTTAAATTTGGGAGCCTGTTAGTTATAGAATATATCTGGTAAAATGTTTTAGATGTATTAAGGGTTAATCTGTTGGCACATAGCCAATCACATATTTTAGGTGATTCCTGTTTTATTTGGAGCTCAATATCAGCAAGAGTTTTACCAGTGAAGAAAATTGAAGTATCGTCTGCAAACAAAAAGTAATTTGGAACAGAGGAAGACTTGAATATGTCATTAATGTAGATTATAAACAGGATGGGGCCCAAAATAGACCCCTGCGGAACCCCAGTGTGGATGGTTTCAGGGGGAGATGTAATATTGACATGATCCAACTTTGTTTTTTGTACTCTGTTTTGAAGATATGATTGGAACATTTTCAAAGATTCATTTCTGATGCCATACATATACATTTTTTCAATAGAATCTCATGATTAACGGTGTCGAATGCTTTTTTCAGATCCAAGTATATACCTACACAAGCTTTGTTTCTGGAAATATTTGAGGTTATATAATCATGAATAAGGGCCAGGGGCATGAAGGTTGAACGGTTTTTCCTAAATCCAAATTGAGATTCATAGAGGATGTTGTTTCTCTCTATGAAATATGACAGTTGGTTATACAGAATTCTTTCAAGAACTTTGGATAATACTGGCAGGATAGAGATTGGCCTATAGTTAGTGAATTGGCTTGTTGAACCTGATTTGAAGAGGGGCTTAACAATGGCAATTTTTAGAATATCAGGGAAAATCCGCTCTTCCAGGCAAGAGTTCATAACATGGGTAATTTCTGTAGTTAAGTAAGATGCAAGTTTTTTTAAGAGTTTGCCACTAATATCATCAGCTCCAGGACCAGTATTGTTTAGACTTTGTATAATGTTAAGAACTTCATTACAGGAGACTTGGTGCAGAATCATCTCCTCATTTATGTTGAAATCATTAAGGAAAGCTAGCGGATCAGTTGATGATAGAGGTAGACGAGACTGTAGGTCTTTACCAATTGTAGCAAAGAAATTGTTGAATTTTGAAGCAATTTGTTTTGGGTCTTGAATTTTGTCTTCGCCATGGTGGAAAAAGTTAGGAAATTGGTTCCCAACTTTTTTGTTCCGTCTGATTATTTCATTAATAGTTTTCCATAGTTGTCGTGAATTGTTTTGATTTTCTTCCAACTTATTCCTAAAGTAAGTATATTTGGCTTCTTTAATCACAGCATTTAATCTGTTACGATATTGACTGAATTGGACACGGTTATGGGTGGTCCGATTTTTAAGGAATTTTTATAAAGTTTATTCTTTTTATTTATACATCTGACCATCGCCTGAGATATCCAGGGCTGGATTGGCTGAGTTTTTATATTCTTTTTCATTGTAGACATAAGTTTATGTTCATGTTGAATTGTGGTGACCAATAGACTTGCATAGGCATTTGCATTGCTGTGGGTAGGAGCCGCATCCAGGGAAGCCTTCACACGCATAGCTAGTGTTTCAACTAAGGAGAAATCAAAGTGTAGAATTTTTTTGAATCAGAGGACAAGAATTGTTTTGATCAATACTAAGAAATTTTGGAAGATGATCACTAATGTCATCAATGAGAATGCCAGATCTAATTAATGATTGAGGAAAATTGATGTAGAAGTTATCAATCAGGCTAGCTGAAGAAGAAGTTATTCTAGTGGGGAATGTGATTGAGGGAATAAAGCCACCCAGAGATAGCGATGTAAGAAAATTATCAGCTATTAGTGAATTACTTTGTTGTAATAAGTCAATATTGAAATCACCTGCAATGATACATCTTTTATTTGAAGTAGATATCTTATGGATGATTTCATCTAGATGTTTCAAAAAAGAGGCATGGTCAAACGAGGGAGATCTATAGACACTTCCAATGATGAGATTAGGAGATGAGGTTGAGCTAATCTCAACAAAAGCTGATTGAAATTCAACTGGTTTGGTGGATAGATCTTGGCGGAAATGTATTTGAGGTTTTCATGAAGATAAACCGCTGCACCCTTACCCCTGGAGAAATCTTGGGGGCACTGATTAAAGAGACTGTACCCTGGGAGATAACAAGAGTTGTTGGGATCGTCATCAAGCCAAGTTTCCGAGACACATATTACATCAAACTTTGCATTGACAGAATTTAGTAAGGAGATAAGCTTATCAAAATTTTTGCGCAGAGACCTGATGTTGACATGTAACAATGATAGATTTGATCTGTTTAGGGACAGAGATTTTACATCATTGTAGCGGCATTGGTTTGCTATGAGTTTGAATTCATCGAGGAGAGTATCATTATCATTATCCGAATGGAACAAGTCTAGACAGAACTGGGAGTAATGATCAGTTGAGATTCTGAGTTGGGCTGTTGAAAGATTTGACATAGAAAAAGATAGATACTAGAAGGTCAGGGCAAAACCTAACTATGTTCAGATACACAAGGGCAATAGCCTTGTAGGAACCAAGAGACAGTCTGGGGGACTGGCCAGTCCAGCAGCTGATAAGGAGCAATGCAAATTTACAAATTTACAGCACCTAAGACAATTTCTCTTTCAATGAATGAGCAATACATGAGGCAGTGTGATTCCAGGAATTTTAGTCCACAACAGTTTTTGGGACTGTGTTAACATCAGGCTCCTGAGGAGGGGCAGGCGTCCGAGTGCTCATGAGAGTTGCATCGCAACTCTCCACGCTACTTGAAGCACTGGAGTCAAAGAAGTTGTCAGTGCCCCCCTGAATATTTCTGCCAACAGTACCTCCATTTGAATGCTCTTCTGGTTTTGAATGCACCCGGCCTCTCAGTTGAACTGTAGGAGAGTGTGCCACCTGGACATCTCCCGTTTGACCCCCCATCAAGCCAGGTACATCCTCGACGCTCCGGTGCTGCAGCAGAGCAGCCCTTGATAGAGGGGGAGCACTGGGCCTGCGATGCTGGTTTTTCTTTGATTTAACTGTCTTCCACCTGTTTCTACCTCTCCTCCATCCCTGATCCCCAGCAGAAGTCAATGGCCGGTCTGGTACTTCAACATGCTCACCCTTACACATACGGATAATATCCTCCCTGGTTGTTCCCACAGGAATTTCTATGGGTCGGTCACCTTCCCTAACCTTGACAAAGATGTCACCCCGAAAAGTGTAGAACGTCTTGAAGGGAGGCTGCACATCTCGTCTCATGTTGTTCAGTATCTGTACGATAGCCATCCTGTCCTTGGTTAGTGACTCAAAGATGAGAAGGCCATGACGAATAGGTTTTGTCCTTTTCAGATACACACTCATACGCTCGTCTAAGTCTTTAAACCGCACTAAGATGGTTTTTTTCTCATGAAGTCTATGACATGCTATGAGGGAATCTCTTCCCAGGCATATGCCCAAGTGGTCCTTCAGCAGCCCAAGAGAGATCTGTCTTATGTTCTCATTTGGTGTTTGGGGTGGGATAGCCTTTCCTGCAAGAACCAAAGTGAATTTTCTCCCATATTGGTCAAGAGCCTCAAGTCTTTTGGCTGTCTCTGCCTCTTTTTTGATGAGTTTCTCATGATCCATGAGCACAGACTCTAGTAGTTTTTCAACATGGGCTTGGGCTGATACAGCCTCTTGGTGGAGCAAATGCGCAGAGAGGAGCTCCTCCTTTAAGTGGGACAATTCTTGACGGAGCGCTTTTAATTCACTTTCCATGACTGTGTTTTTTGTCTCAAGTGAGGCATATTTCATTTGTAAATCTTCAATGTTTTCTTTGAAATTATTTTTGGGTGGCATGACTGAGAGCAAAGCTGAAGACACTGGTTAGAAAAATGTTCTACTCAAATAAATAAAGTGAATTAGAGGCTAATGAAGAGGTCCTTAGCTAATAGTTCCTCCAAAAAATGTGAATTAAACCTACCTAGTATCTAAGTGTAGGGTGAACAAGTGAAATTAAATACAAGTCAAAGTGATGGTGTGGATCAGGGACAAACAGGCCAGGTGCTGCTAAGTAGAATTACATACCTCAGCGGGTTCCGCTCGAGCGACCGGTGCGCTCTGCCCCCATTGCTGTCCTCACTCAGCAGTGTGCTGGGTGCAGATATCGGCGACGAGCGGAGCCTTCGGCGACGACTGGAGGCACCTGACTGCCCCCGCCTGGCTCTCCGCGGACTCTCGGCCAGCCCACCTTTCTGCTTACTTGTTTTGTTCTTTGCGTTTTTTGGTTCGTTCCGTTAGTACCTTAATTTGGTCTCACCGAGCGCATCTTTTTGTTTGCCTGCTTAGATGTGACTTTGCTTTGCTTGTGTTTTTAGCCTGTTTTTGCTTGTTTTTCGTTCTGGTTTGTTTCCTTTTTGTTCGCACAGATCACATGCTTTTTGTTCGCACTGATCACATGCTTTGATTTAATGTCTCATAGGTCCCTGCTCTGATTGGGTGCTTGTACTTACTTACTGTTTTTCTTACTTTTACTAATGTTTTTTAAGATTTAATATGTTCAACATATGTGGGCCCTATACTTATAACTACTTATTACTTAACTTTGCTTATTTTGTTGCGTCCCCTGTTTTTGTTCGCTTGTTGTTTTGCTGCTTTGTTTTATTTTACTTCTTCTTCTTCAAGTATGTTTTTGGCGTTATTTTTCTGTCCAGTTCGTTCCTTAATGCTCTTCTCGTTTTGTTATGACATGTCAGTCTCTGTTTTGTGACACTTTTTCTGTTCGTTCCCGCTCCATGACTACTGCTTCATGCCAGGAACTTATGTCTTGTTCATTCTATGTTAAACATTCGCTCTAATCTGATTCTGTTCGCTTACTTCCTTTTGTTTTATACTGCGTGCCTGTACAGTTCTATTCTGTTGTTCCTTATTGCTTTGCTTTGCCTTGTTCATGTCTTCTTTTGCTGGTCTCTTTATTTACTTCTATCCCCTGTCTGTATATAAGAAATGAAATAAAAAAGTAAAAAAAAAAAACATACAAGTCAGCCGATGGGACAAGCAATAACTTGAACTAAACGCTTTTGAGAAAATACATACTCATACCTTGGTGCAGCTAAATCAACCCAGACCTTACACAACACCTACGCAGTGCAGAACATGCGCTATTTGCTATAACGTTCCTTGAACAAAGAGACAGAGAAGTTAGCTAGAGGAGGGCAGATTCAAAATAGTGATGGGCCAAGTACCTACTGCTCTCGCAGGTACCCGAACGGATAATTAAGTTTGAATGGATTATCGTCAAAGCCCTAATTATCGTAATTCAGTTAGACAATGAAATATATAGAATATTTAATTAGCACAAAGATAAACAAATTGAAGCGAAAACTTTAATAATAATTGATCAAGGAGCTATATCACCAAGTCAAGGTCGATGCACTGAGACGGGTAAACACGGAGAGCGCGCGGCGCACGTCCGCTCTGGTCGGGAGCAGAGGATGAAAAATCTTGATAAAGAACCAATAGTTTTCCACAGGTTCGCACCAAACATGGTATAAAAAGGTTGCACCCAATCTCCACCAAAAGTAAATCTGACACAAAAAACAACTCGAGTCCATCCACATTACCATCACCATGCGGGCTTGAACACCATTTCAGTTTGTTTTGCTGTATTTTAGGGGCTTGCGCTTAGAAGGTATCTGAAGCGCCGTGATTGTCTACGTTATAGCAATCATTTATGAAAATATTTTTCACTAAAATTTACCGGAATAGTAAGTTTATTTCAGTTCACATATTTTAGTACTCTTAAAAATATATTCTAAAAATTTCAGGGATTTAAAAAATCAGCAAAAACTGTGTAGTGCATTTGTTTAGTTCCTGAGAATAGCCCCTTCCTGCGCAGTTGTTTCATATATGACGCTTTTCTGACTGCAAATCATAGGGGTGTTCACGGCGCATGTGTACAGTGTGGACGTAAACATGCCTCAGGCTATGTAGGCCCCGCCCATCTGTGCCATGACGTCAGACTCATGTGTACGGTGTGCACGGTCAAATGAACAGAACGAATACATGTGTTTGGTGTCTGACGCATGAGCCCTGGATGCTGAGCTTCTGAAAACACCATCATCAACAGTATAAATGCCATTTTCCTATGACTGTTTGCAAAAAGACCACCAGCCAACTTGCAAGATTCTTCCATCAGAACAGGCACCGGCTAATTCTAAAACCGTTGGCAGTACCAAAGCAATAGAGACACTGGCAGTACGAGATATCCTTGAGGAAGGGCTAAATACATTTCTATATTTGATTTTTTTCACACAACCACGTGCCTAGAATAAATTTCCCTCGAGCCACAGTCCCTCACCCACGATTGATTCCTCTTTTCAACTTCCAAATGGATAACTGACGGTTTCTGCGGTCCTCTGCTTGTCGGGATCGCAATGTCGTAAGCGCGCCACTTGCGTCGCTTTTTTCATGTGTACGGTGTGCACGGTCTCCAACCGTCCACACTGTACACAGGTTTGTGACGTCATACCCTCTTCGCGCCAGATTAGGCCCCGCCCCATGACCTAGTTCTGCTCGACGCTGATTGGCTGCACTCAGACCGTACACACTGTCCACACCGTACACATGCGCCGTGAACACCCCTCTTTTCAAGCCGTTCTGAAGCCCGCTGAATTTGGGTCGGCACTAGAAACTGGAGAAAATCCGTGACGTAGGTGTGAGGTCATCACCTGGTATGATGTCACACAAGCGAGGAAGAAAAATGTTTTGCTGGGCGTAAATTGCGGTGAAACTGGCGCCTCATTTTCAAGCACTTGCGCGAACAACGGATTTGTCTGTTATCCAGTGTGTTTTCATGACAGTTTTGTGCAGGTGTAAGACACGAATCTTCGATTATTTCACTCTATTTTTCTTTTTAGTTGCTTCTGATAGTGGTATTGTTGCTCTTCTTTAAATTATCATCACACATAAAAGGATGGGAATGATATGATATTTTGGATAGCTTCTTGATGTATGACCAATTTATGGCTGAATTCCAAGATTTTCTAGGACGTCTTTCAGTAATTTATGTTCCCAAACATGCATAAATAATATTTTAGCAGCATGGCCCATACTAGAGGTTAAATTCTTGTGAATGATAGGTGTATTGCTTTGTAGTGCTTAGGACAGATGAAGGGAACATGAGTTACAGATAAAACAAATGTAAAATAAACTTGATTTTGCACCCAACTTCTGTTAATCTAATTGGCTTATATAGACATAGCATTCATGAGCCCTATCTTAGGATTTTGAGTGTTTCATTATGCCTTTTCTTAATGGCTCTGGCTTTTTTGTTGTCATGTTTGTTTTAAAGAAGGCACATTTTTGTGTCTTGTTACGTTTAAAGCATTTTGAAATATTATTTCAACTCGCTCTCAGCAACACTGTTGAATCACCGCCTTGTGTAACAGTTCCTAGTCCCCAGTTTGCAAAGTATGGCACTTTTGACGAGATCTCGTCTGTGCGAGTGCCCTTTAGACAGGAGCGAATGGTACAAATTTTACCACCTTGGTGCAAATTTGTGAGTCTGGTGTGAGGAAGGCAACACTAAAAATCAACAAAGTCATGTGGGAGAAGGGAAAAACTGAATTCTTCAACCATGGGTGTGTTTTTCTTCCCTGTTATGTTGCGGATTGGTGCAAATTTTTTGTGACTGGCAGTGCGAATTAGTGTGATAATTATAGGTGGCTGGTGCGACTTGTCTGGCCTGCTGCTATACTTTGCAGACTGGCCTAGTCCTATGTTCTTGGGCAGGTATAGAAAACAGGGATGTGCCTACTTAAGATATTTTGACTAATTATTTTTTGGTGCTTTGTGTCATGGGCACAAACTATCTCACATTTTTTTACCATGGCCTCTGAACAGTGAAACTGCTTCAGATTATTATGTTCATGCACAATGTTTGTCTCAAACAATGCACCCTTTTGGACAGCATATGGAGAGAATTTTGAATATTTCAAGTTTGATATCCAGCACTGGCTATCTTATAAGAAATTTCGGTTTAAAATATCTGAGTGACTTGGATCTTGGAACTCTGGCCTCAAACTCTGGCAAGGTGAAAAGCTGTGGTAGCTGCTGAAGAATGTGTTATGTTTATGCTTGCTTTCTTTTTAATACACGTCTTTTGCTTTTCCAGTAATGTAACATCAGGTGTCACTGGAAGACTTCAGCAAGATCTACATCAAGACCTCAGGATGTACATCCCATCACAAACCAGGAGATGACTTTTTAACACCAGTCAATGAAGGGGCTTGGAGCTGATCAAACACTGGACTAGAAGACACATCTTATTTTCTTGCCAGTTATGAGTGAGAAGAGAGATCTCTTTGTGGCCTGCCATCAGGGCTACCCATTGGTGTATGTGTGGCTGCTGAGCTGGGAACCTACTTGCCCAATCTATAGATTTCTGAGTTCTTAGTCTTACACCACAATATGGTTAGCTTCTGGTGCCGATGACAGCAAAACAGCTTGCTTGCCAAATGTAGATGTCGCCACAGCGTAGTCTCAGTGGCGGCATCTACATTTTCTTAGGTAGTGCCATCGGACCCACTTTGGTATTGCACAGTCTAATTCCAAAAAGTGTTCTTCGTCCGTGTTTGAATATCGATGTTCCCTGGAAACTGACTGCGGCAGTAAAATCAACACTTTAACCGTAAATGACCTGGCTCGATTCGTATTTCATTGAGCAGCCGCATCTCGTTTTTCAGTAATTAGCCGCAACATTGACTCGAATTTTAAGCAAGTTATTTTCTTTCACGCGCGTGACGTGCTTTTACTGCATTTAGAACAGCGTCCTAACCTGCTGCTGCTGGCGAGACCGCCTACAAGGCGGTCGCATTTGTAAGTTGCTTATTGAGTGGGCACATTGTCAAAATATGCTGGCGTCACGATTCAGAGCTTCTTTGTAGCTCTTAAATTTTCTGGTTTCCAATCTGTTTACGTGGCATGTGTTCCCTGACGTTGCAGTGTGTGTTATCTTCATCGACGGGAATGATACATGTCAAATGCGTGGCGGCGTGGTAAATGGTATTTTGCAAGGAATGTGTGGCCTGGATTTTTATCCAACATGGATTTTCATGCGTTTTTCCTCTTCTGCTATTTAATCTCCTTTTGCACTTTTGTTTCACAGGACAAAGGAGAAGTGCATGATACGTGTTTGTCGCTCCTTAGCACGAAAAATTGAAAGAGAAAAATACATCTAGCACGGAAATTACATATAGTTTTGGAAACATAGTTTTTCAAGCTACAACTAAATATAATAGAATATTTGCGCTGGACATGGCTGGAAGTCTCTTCTCGATCCAGGGGGTCCTGGGTAAGTTAACGCTGGTACGGCCATACAAGCCCTATACAAAGCCTATGGGAGACCCAAATTCCAAGGGGTCCTGACTTTCCAACACCCGCGGGATTTCCACCCATGGCGCTGGAATATAAAGTTAACAATGCCCCTGGTCCACAAATGCAATCACGTTGTATTTACACTTTCTCCACACTGCCTAGACGTGCCACGTACTAATCTGACGAAGCCAATTACGATAACCTGAATGGAAAGATAGTATATGTGTAAATAAGATGTCTCTGATAACCAGGGCTGCCAAGACATACAGTGAGACGCCAGGTTTTGCGTCGAGTGAATGAAAAAGCTGACGCTCCAAGGGGAAGGGGGTGCGCTGGGGCGGTTCTAGTCGGAAACTGGGTGCAGGGTAAAAGGGATGAGTAGTTCTCAATCGGGAGGGGGGGGCATATACTCCGTTTACCCCAGGGGCGTAGCCAGAATTTCGCTCAGGTAGGGGTAGCACCCTGAAAAGGGCCCCTGCGACAGCCCCAAAAGGGCCCTGATGGGTAAAAAGGGCCCTCCTCATGTTACAGAATAGAGTGCTGAAGAGGGCTTAAGAGGGCCCTGTCTGGTATAAAATACCAAATTTGGCCACAGAGCATAGTGCGGACGAGCTGCCCTTCGCGCGGCTCGTATCCTCAGGGGGCCCTCAGGGGAGGAGCGGCTATCCCTTCCGCCCCCTTGGCTACGCCCCTGGGTTACCCTGTTTGCAGGGGAGGGCAAGATAAACATTAGAAAAGCATCAGTTGCATTTCAGGGGACCAATAGGATAGGCGTATCCAGGATTGCCAACCTGGGGAGGGGGCACCTCCCCGAGGAACGCCACTTTTGAGCCGTCAAAACCTATCAGATGGGCGCAAAATCCTACCGGGGGCGCTTATTTTCGCGTTCGAGGAGGGAGGGGGGTGGTAGGAAGCGGAATTTCAGGGGGGCGCCATCGACCTTTTAGGGGGCGCCGTGACCATTTCAGTGGGCACCGAGGGTTAATCGAAAGGAGGGCACTTGCACCTCTGCTCCCTGGATCCGCCTATGGGGAGCCAAGAATCGTTTGTGGAGCCCAAGAATCGATTGGGGGAGCCAAGGTTAGTTTGAGAGGATCTTTCCGCTTTGATCTGTCAGATGCATCCATGGTGGACCTCCACTTTGCACCTCGGCAGCCTGGATACTTGCTGAGCTGAAATAATGTTCGTGAAAATTGAAAAGCTGGCATCTCTAGCTGGTTTAAAAATTGCTAGCTTCGGTGTTTGCGTTCGTAACTCTGTGTCTCATTTTTAAATCAAATTGAACGTTAAGCTTGCGACCAAATGCTATTTCAAAAAAACAAATTATCGAGATATTCGTCATATTTCTCTTCCAATTTTGTTCTATATGTATCGAAAAAAACATAGATAACAATCGTTTCGGCACATCTCCCCAAACACCGAACGTGCTCATTATCCAGTTTCTAGCAGGAGATGGCCATCTGGAAAAACTGCACTTGGAACAGACTACAAGTACCTATTAGTGGATCTGGTCTAAAAATAAAAATTGAGCATGAGTGTCGCTACTTGCATCCCTTATATCCTCTTATATTATACTATTGCGCAATTCAAACGACCAAAAGAGAAATATACATGTTTTTAGTCTCGGAACACTTTACAACTATGAACACACTGCAAGCGTACTTCATTCTGTCCATCACTATCTGTTAGATTCTGGCGCAAAGCTCGCGAAAGCTCATAGCACTGAGCCCACTAGCGCCACCAGACGGGAAACGCCCAGCAAAAACTCCAGTTTCTAGTGCCGACCTGAATTTGGCGTATCTGAACTCTGAAGACCATCATAATTTGGATATTGTTTTGTGTTCTGTGTTTCTATGTTTCCGTAGTACATTTTTAGTGGGGTGGGAGGGAGGTGTAAAGTAAAGGTATCTTGGGAGGGAAGTGCTGTTATGTTCAAAGCTTATAATAGAAGTTGTATTTCATAGAGGCCAGGGAAGTATCTCCACAAGGAAAATGCAACACATGATGTCAAGTATATTCATGTTTTGGTGCAATTTCAAAGGTTCCTTCTAAGGCTGACTGCTCTCCCCTGTATCTCCCCACAACAGACTAATTTATATTCTAAAGTACTTCGATCTAAAACATGTTTTCTTTGTGCCTATTCCCCTGCTTATACTAGCCTTTTTCGAGTGGATTCTGCATCTTTTGGGCAATGAAAGAGCAAGATGGAGCTGTGGAAGGGTCAAACTTATCAACATTTGTTCTTGCATCTAGAGTTATCGGGCCAGTTTGACAATTATGGGCTCCCAATAGATAGTTTGTACCTGTCATTCATTTCACCATTTTTGGCAGAGGACATGGGAATGGCTCCATAGATGGCATTTTCTTTTTTACCTGAAGCAGAAAGCTTCTGGAAAGAATGTTCTAGCTAGAGCTAGGTGTTAGTATCAATATGTCAGCAACAAATGGGTTATATGACTTCCTTTGAAATGGTATACTGACAATATGGAAGTAACAAATAGGCAACCACAATTTATATTTTATTCACCCATATATGAATTGAAGATTTTGAAGTCATTAGGATATTCATTAGATGACAGTACAGCATGGATGTGTGCAACTGAAGGCATTATTCAATTTTTGATTATAAATATTGATACAGGTTTAAGTAACTTGCTTTTGACCCTGACATGAGTAACAGATAGAAAGTTAGAGCTTCATGCTTTTACATTCCTGATGTATTTCTTAAAGTCCATGTCCCAAAATTAATTGTAAATGCATTTTCAAAAGCTGCAGGTGCATGAATAAGATTATGTTTCAGTGGAAAAACTAGGTCTGTACTGAAAAAGGGTTATCTTAACTTACAGAAAATTGACTTTTAAGTCCCAGTTCAGTTGAAGCCTGGAATGAGCTGGGTGAAGCCCGTTACCAGCCCGGCATTGGCCTAAGTCAGGCCTTCAGGCCCGGTCCAAGCCCGCGGGCCTGGGCCGGGCTTTTGCCCCGGGCCCCGGGCCTGGAAAGTCCCACCTCTAGTGTATATCTGACATCGTCGAGAGGCATTTTATTCTAAAGGGTCTAGGTCTTAGGAAACTCTTAATGAATTCAGCCATGTGGCCACGGATTCCTAAGTCATGCAGCTTAAGCAGGACGGTGCTACGATGGATTTTGTTGAAGGCCGAAATTAAGTCCAGGAACACAGCGAGTGTAGGTTCTCTGTTTTCAAAACCCTTGTGCGCAGAAGATATCAGTCTCATGATGTTGGGGGCTGTGTTTCGGGATGCTCTAAAGGCGGATTGAAATGGGCAGAGCAGCTGGTTTGTTTCTAGGTAATATGGTAGTCGCCTATTAATCATTCGTTCCATTATTTTGCAGGCGTTACTTGTTAAGGTTATCGGCCGGTAAGAGCTAGGGTTCAAGGGGTTCTTTTTAGGCTTTAAGATGGGGATAATGGTGCTATCCCGCCACTTGTCGGGAAAAAGATGGTGGTTTTCCCACAAATTATTCAGTGCTGCTAGAAAGGCGCACAAGTTCCTCTCGGAGAGGTTTCTAAAGAAATCATATGGCATATTATCGGGTCCACATTGTTTTGTATTAGATCTGGCCAAGGCGAGTTTGAGTTCTTGTAAAGTAAAGGGCTCGTTATAGGGTTCCCACACTGCAGATCTGAAATCTAGTTTCTGTGCTTTCAGCTCAAGACACTCATTCGTTTTTGGAGGGTAAATGTTGGACGCAGATATGGAAGAAAAATATCGCGCGAAACTATTTGTAACGTCGGATGGCTCAGAGATGAGGACATTGTTTTCACTGAGCTGTGGAAAGCACTTTGGACGAGAGTCACGAGATTTGAAACATCGCACTTTGTGCCAAACCATAGACATGGGTGTGAATCGGTTACAGGATGTTCCAAATTCTTCGATGAACATTCTTTTTCTTGTTTTATAACTTCCTCAAAAGCTTCAGACGCTTCTCGGTATAATATTTCATGTGGCTTGCAGAGGCATTTTTGGAGGGCCCTGAACGCTCTTTTTCGTTTGGCTTTGGCCTCCTCACAGCGGGCATTCCACCAAACTGCGTTTCTTTTCTTTAAATTATTTGTCGTTTTATTTTCATACTGCCTAATAGAGGTAGATGCCGCTTCCGCGAACGGCCTCAAGAAAATTCTGAATGGTTATTTCAGAGTGATGTTTTTTATTAATACTGTGCTATGGTGTGATTATACAATGCCCAGTTAGCCTTGTTTAAGTTCCATTTGTTTGAGCTATTTAGAGGAAGTAGGGAAGGGGATTCAGATAACCATATCTTTATAGGGAAGTGGTCGGAGAAGTATGGCTCATTGTGCACTGTCCAATGGAGAAGCGGCGCAATGCACGGGGAAGCCAAAGAGAGGTCAATGGCAGAGTATGAAAGGTGGCTGTGACTGAAAAATGTTGATGAGCCATCGTTAAGGAAGGCAAGGTCATGTTTATCTAAAAGTTCCTCCACGGCATGACCGCGAGGTGATGTTTTACGACTGCCCCATATGGGGTGGTGCGCATTGAAATCGCCTAGTATTAGGCATGGTCTCGGGACTTGTCGGATAAGGTCGTCTAGATTTGTCTGAGTTACTAGTGGTGAGTTTGGTGGGCAATAAATAGAGAGTGCAGCGATTTCTCTCGAACACAGACGAACTTTTATTCCAACGGCGTTAAGAGGGGTGTTGAGTTTTAGGGGTGAATGAAGTAAGCTATTTGATACATGTAAACAAACGCCACCTTGTCTGTGTTCTGCGTTGATGTTGTTTCGATAAGAAGAGTAGCCCTGGACATCAAAGTTGTAGGGGTCTGTGTCCCGTAAATGGGTTTCCTGAATCGCTGCCAAAAGGGGGGCTTCTTTAAGTAAAATTTGTTTGAACTCGCCACAGTGAGACAAAAGACCTCCGACATTCCACTGTAGGATACTCATGTTCAAACTTGAGAGAGGCGGGAGCTACGCCGCAGCATAGGTGTTTGGCCGTCTTGGGAAAAGCCCTCGATTTCAGAACTAGAGTCAGAACTGTAGTTCGACAGGTTTGCATGAAGGGAAGAGGCCGGTTCAATGGCAGGAGAGGTTGGTTCTGGCATGTGCCAAGCCAGTTTCCTGGCGGGTAGAGCTGTCTGCTGGTTAGCAGTGGGGACTGGCCAAGTTGCTTTCTCATAGTAGCGGTTGCCAGTTCGAGTATCAGTGACTGATTCTGGAGATGTGCTGGGGCTGGTACTGGTATTATCGGCCCTAGATTTCACAGAGTCAGCTACTTCTATCACTACATCGGACCGCGCAGCGGTGAGTTTGGTTTGGCTCGGCTTGGTTCCGTATCCGGCCTTCGTAACGGCAGGTAGAGGGGCTGTCTGCCGGACTACTGTGGGAAGTGGTCCGACCGGAAGGCCAGTTGGTGCCTCAGAAACTGATGCGGGGGGTGTGCTGGAGCTGGGGAAATCAGTCATGAGTTTCGCACAGACGGCCAGCTTTGCTGCCTCATCGATCGGCGCAATGGCAGATGGAGGAACCCGCCCAGAGATTTTGAGCGCACCATCAAATGGGGTCTCAGAGGCTTCCGCTGGGACGGAGGATACGGGGGGAACCTGGTTGTGTTCGGCGGCTGCCTCCACGTGATGTGGGACAGCGGAGCCGGAAGTGTGGCCGTCCAGATGGCTCGGACCGAGCGGGGACCTGCGAGAGGTGCGCTTTGAGCGTCTGGGTGCACTGCGTTGTGGCGCAGGCAGCGGTTGGTGTTCCAGGGGGAGGCCAGGCCTCCGGGACATCCCACACCGTATCGTATTTGGGGGCCTTTGTCCCTTCGAGCTTGCACGCATTGGTCCAGGAGGGACAGTTGCGGTCGTTGGCGGGGTGTGGCCCTTCGCATGAAGCGCACTGGAGGAGCTGTACATCCTTCAGACGGGTGGAGACCTGCGCACTGGTCACACCTCTCTCTTCGAGCCCTACACTTTTTTGGTGTGGCCGTATGCCTGGCAACGCACACAACGAGCTGGGAGGTTGGTGTACGGCTGCACCTGGTACCGCATGTAGCCGGCCCAGAAATGCTCGGGGATGGTAGTTCTGTTGTACGTTATTTTCAGGAGTGGGCTCGGTCTTCCCGACTTGGCCGGTTTTTGGAATCGGGACACAGCGACCACCCCCTGATCCATACTTTCTTCGAGGATTTTCTCAGGTGTTTCCCCAGACAGCTCGGGAGCGAACACTGTGCCTGATGCCTGGTTCAGGCGATCAGCCATCTCGACAGTGATTTCC